>QVTF01021702.1:0-357500 GCA_003573665.1 Oxygymnocypris stewartii | reverse complement strand
TTTTTATTTAAATGTAGCTAAAATGAATTTTAATTCAATGAATATTTGTTTTTCAGTGTAGGATAAGACTTGTTGTATGCAGAAATGATGAGACATTGCTAACCTCATCAAAGACTGGCTTTTTATCACTTCACCTTTATGAAGAAAGAGATCTTTTGCCAGAATTATTGTATTTTAATCAGCTGAAGTGAACTAATGATTTTAGTGGCACTTACTGGTGCATTGAGACAAAACCCCAGCAATAACACAACAACAGATGTCTTTATATCAGTCAGTTTTACCCTAAAAATCACAAAATTATGAGTTTGTTTTTATTATACAGTTTCAGATTATCACAAATAATTGCAGAAAATATTACGAATTTACCTTTAAGCAATAAATAATGAGTTATTGTGTAATAATGCAATATGCACATCTTTACATGGAAAAGCATAAAGTTCATTATCCAATCAGACATGTGACCACATTCTGTATAATAATCACACAAATATATATATAGCAACATCAGCTCTTTAGGACTTCCCAATAAAACCATAATAATAATAAAAAAAACTTTAGGATAAACCTCAGAATTTTGGCAAACACAAATATACCTGGTACAACCAACTAAATATTAAAGAGGTGTACACATGTCTTCAAGCTCAGTTTGCTTTATATGTGTGTAACACAGTTCTTATATACGGGAAGAAGGAGGCGGTAACCGGCGAACATTTAACACATTTTAATAATCAAATAAACAAACACAACAGAAAAGCGGCAGCCCCTCACGGACGACTGCCGCACACAAAACACAAACTAAAATCCAGGCCTGGTCCTCTCTCATCTTCCACTGTCGTCACTCCTCATTTAACCCTTCCGAAGCTCCTCCGTGGGACTCGAGACCGGTGAGTGGCGCAGGTGTCGTTCATGACCAATTACTCCACTGGCCTCGCTCCGTTCCCACGGCTCTCGGCCCCGCCCCACATACCCCCATCGCCCCTCGCAGGCCAGGGGGTACCCACGAGACTGCGCTCTACTCCCCCCCTCCCCCCTCTCCCGGGGGGAGCCCGTCAGGGCGGCCGCGGCGTACCTGGGGGTAAGGACAGACGAGGCGAGAGAAAAGGAGACGGAAGGATGAGGAGTAACAGAGAAGAGAGAGGGGAGAGAGAAAAAAAAATAATCTCGGTCCGGTTCCCAGACACACTGCCCATCGGTCCTCTACCAGCTGAGCGGCTCACTCGCGGTGCCATGCGATGGTACTGGACCTCTTTGGTGGACGGCCCGATGCTCCTCCGCCTCCTGGCGGACGGCGATGGCTCCTCCGGTCGAGGGCAGCCAGCAGCGAGTCCCCCGTTCCCTGCTCCTCCACCAACCTGGCGGATGGCAGCAGGCTCCGGCCCACTGGCGAACGGCGCCGACTCCTCCGCTCCCTCTCGGATGGCAGCCACCCCTCCTCGTCCCAGGAGCACGGCAGCGAGTCTTCCGTCCCACCTGTTCTTCTTTTGCTCCAGCACCACCGCTTCGGGCAGCCACCAGCGGTCTCCGCTTCTTCCTGCTGCCCGATCTCCTCAGCACCGCGATCCCCCTCAGCAGCGAGGGCGCTCTGACAGCGTGTCCCTCCTTCCTCCCGGGTTTCGTCACCAATGTAACACAGTTCTTATATACGGGAAGAAGGAGGCGGGAACCGGCGAACATTTAACACATTTTAATAATCAAATAAACAAACACAACAGAAAAGCGGCAGCCCCTCACGGACGACTGCCGCACACAAAACACAAACTAAAATCCAGGCCTGGTGCTCTCTCGTCTTCCACTGTCGTCACTCCTCATTTAACCCTTCCGAAGCTCCTCCGTGGGACTCGAGACCGGTGAGTGGCGCAGGTGTCGTTCATTACCAATTACTCCACCGGCCTCGCTCCGTTCCCACGGCTCTCGGCCCCACCCCACAATGTGGTATAGTGGATCGCATTGAGTAACTAACATGTTGTTCATAACTGTGTTTATATGGTGAAAGTCGAATGTAACCACATCTGATCTGGTTGAGACACATATCGTCTCATTTACAGCTTCATAAACTGCAGGTGTATATTTCAGAACTTTTCTCACCAAAGACAGAAAACCACTCCTATTACCAGGACTATAAGTGATCGTTGCATTTCTAAGGCATTTTTAATAATGTAATAAAAGCATAATTACAAATTCACCATGAATATGTTTTGATAAAGACATCATAACAGTGGCATATTCTGACTGGCTGGCCAAACAATTTATATGCATTCAAAAAGAGGGTTACTTATCATTTAGCAGATGCTTTTATCCAAATAAACTAGTACACAGATTTTCAGTTAAAAAGGTTAGTTATTTTATTTTAATTTCACTAATACATGTTCATTTCATGTACATATAATATTTATGTAATATTCATGTACATTTGCTCATTTGAATCCTCTTTCTGTTTTAAAGCAGGTTTATGATCATGAAGTCTGGGATTCTGGTGGTGTGGCTCATATTCTGTGGACTCTGTTCTACTGTAGGTCACTGAAAAAATATTGTTTTGAGTATTGGAATATGATGTTTGAGCTAAGATTTTTCGTAATTGATCATATTTTTATTTATTTAATATTTAGCATGGACAGGATATGCACCCGGGAGACATCCCTATAAATGTTGCTGTGAGTATATTCAAATATTTATAGCTGTCACGGAACAGCGAGGAAGCCCGTGGAAAAAAGTGGAGATCTGGGTCCAAATGCAGGTAAGCTCTTCTTTCTTTATTAACTCAAAAGCCAACAGGCAAAAACAAAACAATAATCAGGAACGGGACACCCCAGATGGCAACATAGTGCTGGTGTCCCGAATGCACGAAACCGAATGTAATCGGTACAATAACCAACACAGTAAACTACAAACACATACACAAGTGCGTGCGGGTAGAGGTAATCTCGCCAGGCAGAGGGATGGGGGTGAGGTGTATAAATAGTCCACAGATTGAGACCAGCTGTGAGTGATGTGTGGGTAAACAGGTGTGTGGAGTGAAGTTGATGAGTCCAGGAGGAAGGGAGGTGGCGCCCTCTGGCGATGAGAGGGAGGACGCCGGGCCTGGACTCCTGACAATAGCAAGGCAAATGTGTATTCATGTTTATAAAGTTGTATAAAATTAACATGATATATGGTCTGTCAAGAGTGCACATTAATTTTTGCACAACTATTAGTGTTGTGGCTAATGGAAGCTTGTATTTTAAGCTCAAAATGATGCTTGATGAAGCTGATGTTGTTTATTCTGTTTATGTGTGTAAACTCTTTACTGCCTCCTGCTGTTCATTCTAATCATTGCACACTTACACTGGTAGGTAATAATGTGTGGTGCTGTAACAAAAGGTGTTTCCTGCAAGTAGAGGTTACTTAATGGATTTTTAAAGTATGTAGATTTAACTTAAATATAGACTTTACTCAATCAATAAATTGAGATTCTACCATATAATCTCCACCTGTGAAATCTCTTGTAAAACTAGGTATGCATGTATAGAAAATAGTCGTGTAACATGCTACAGAATTCACCCATGACCTCTCAAGATAATTTAAAATAGATGGTTCGGAACACTTACATGCAGTTTTTTAAATACAGTGTTTCTTTTTTAAGAAAAATCAAGTTAGTTATTTTCAGTCTTGGATTCATTTAACCACTTACTTCTGTAAAGTGTGCATGTCTAGCCAGAAAAAAATGTTTTTGTCATTACTGAAGATTTAACATCAGGTAACACTATGAAACCATCTAAGCTTAGATGCTGCTAGAGGTTGACTTTTCTCAAGCAAGCTACATTTAACCTGCTGGTCTCTGGCTGATTTCATTTTATTGCATGCATACAGTTGTCAAGTTCTCATGTGGCAACCACGGGTGTAGTTTTCCACTGATGTTTGACATTGAAAAAATGTCACAATACCGTTTGTCTTTATTTTCAACAGCATTTCTATTGTTTATATGACTTAAAACCTAACAAACTAGTTATGGTGAAATATTTTGCTTTAAAACAAATGGCACTTGGTTGTTATATAAGACAAAGACATTCACAGTTTTAGGTGTGTCTTTAGTTTCCGAATACTTTTTGGTCATGCTGTAAAAAAATAATAATAATGAGACGGTAGTGCATTTTGATCTTCACTTTAAAGTAAGTAAAACTTATAATGTAATATCAACTATCACACCAATGAGGAAAAGTACCAGGCGAGTGTTAGATGACAGCAGCATTGGACTTCTCTGTAAAGTGTTTCATTAACTGTTTGTAAAGATGTTCAGTTTTTGAAACAGCTGAGGAAATATATGATCTCTTTAAAGGAACAGCATATCAACATTTTAAGTCATACAATGGCATTTTGTAAAGACTGAAATTGTTGTTCACTGATCATCTTCCACTGGTTTCCTGATTGTGAACGAAGTTGTGAAGTTGATCAAATGATTAATTGGAAATTCAAAATATAATATTACCTATTTGTCACAAAACTGGACATCACTTTCAAGAATGAATGTTTTACGGAGACCGAAATGTGTATGTTAGTGTTAATATTTCTGCATTTCTGTCTGCTCTTCACACTCTGTCGAATGGCTTCAGAAGACTTGGAATATAGTGCAAAAGTTTAGACCACTTGATAACAATTTATTTTAAGCACCAATTCTCACTTTTAACTAGTTGCTTATTAGCATGCATATTACTAGCATATTGGCTGCTTACTAGTGCGTATAAAGCACATATTAATGCCTTATTCTGCATGACCATATTTTAGATCCCTAATCCTACCCAGTACCTACACTTAACCACTACCTTACTAACTATTAATAAGCAAATTAGGAGTTTATTGAGGCAAAAGTTCATAGTTGAATAATAGTGAATATTGTGATCAATCACTTTTATTAAAGGCTACCTTTTGGTATTTTTTACATCCTCTCACTTGAACGCATCAATCCCTAGAAAAGAGAGACCATTGCATGCTGAAGAAAAAAACTAACTATTGCATGGAAGCTGAAAGTCAAACAGGTTTGCAGTATATTAAGTAATAACAGCATATTTTATTATTATTATTATTATTATTGGGTTAACTTTTTCATTAAGACAAGGTGGAGACTGAGAGAACAGTTTCAGGAAACTCTACTTTAACTCTGTTGTTTATGTGTGTTTTGCATAAGTGACAAACACAGGTGGTGAAATAGTCCATTGTTATCACATGAATCAAGTTACAAAACACTGATTGAATTACTTTTATTGACTTGTCAGCACAGTCAACAGATGAATCTGGGTTGGGTTGTTTTTGTCCTCTCAAGGTGATTCCTCTTAATCTTGGCTTCTTGTGTGACTGATTAAGTCTTGATGGTTTGACATGATGTCAGAAAGCTGAGCTGGTAACAGAGAGTTTAGCATTCTATAAACAGTATGTAAACATCAAATTCAATGTTAGTCTTACAGCTGGAAATGTTAATACATTTTCCTTGGGGGAGGGGGTACATAAAGTACAATGCTGTTTCATACATTCAAAGTTGAAAGAGTTGGATTCTCATGCTCAGCATGGCTAAAGTTTCAAAAAACTATTTGGATGTATGACGGGGTATTTCTGTGCCAAAAATCATCCTTCCGGGTTCGTACACGTTTCAGAAAGTTTTTTTGTTTTGTTTGTTTGTTTGTTTGTTTGTTATTAAATGCTTAAACAAATGTACATATGAATCAAGACATCCACATAGACAACATAAGACATGAGGTACAGGGGTTATAAAACTTACATTAAGACACATCACAAATAAACCAACCAAAAAAGGGAAAAGAGACATCAATTACAAGTTATTTTCAAGTAATCTTTACTTTCCAGCAAGCATATTTGTATACTTAGATTTTTTTGTTATAAGTGCATTTAAGATAATCAATAAACATAAGAAATTCAGTCAAAAAAGCTTGAATACATGGTTTTGAATTACACCTTTTACTTTTATGTATATGAACCATATACAAACAGAAGATTCACCATACCATTAACAGAAATAATTTTGTATTCATAATATATGAAGACATCTTTACATGTTACATCTAAATTGTATCCAGATTTTTGTTGAAAATACCAGATATATCCTCCCAAAGTTTTCCTTTATAACAACAGTCAAAAAAAGATGTAACAATTTCCCTGGTTGATCTGAACAAAATTAAAAGCTCTCGTCAATATCCACAAATTTAGCTAAAGTATAATTACATGGATATATGTTGTGAAGTATTTTAAAAACGTAATTCCCAAATCTTGTTGGATATGCAGAAACTAAATGGGAGCAACACAAGTTTCGGAAAGTTTTTTTCAATAATGGCTCTTCCTGACGTAATGAAGGGTGGAACTCCTTATATGGGCATTTTTCCCGGAAAAGCGCACCCGCACAAGCATCGACCAGGGGTGCGTTTAGGAAATAAACTGTTTTTGTGAATAATCATCTGTGTTACGGGGCGAACAAGACGTGCGGATCCATTTGCAAGGCTTTATTAGGAGGCATGGTCGGAAACAAGCATGGGTCACACATTGGCAAACAGGTATGTATATGGCAAGACAAAGAGTAATCCTAGGGCAAGCGTAGGTCTGCGATCTGCGTACAATATCCAACAGGGCAAGGCAGAGAGAGAATCTAGGTACACAAGCAGGTATCAAAACACTAGAAAACAGGCAAGGCAAGACTATAACAACGGAGAGGGCTCTGTAGAGTAGCTATCACTAGGCTTCCTGTCGATACTCCACTCGTACTGCGTCTTGTAAAGATGCATATGGGAAAATGCCTTTTTTCTCATGAACTGAAGTCTTATTTAATCACGCAGTGAAACTGCACGACTATTGGTTCGTGCAGTGGTAGAAAAACGAACCAATGGGTCGGCAGCGGAGCTGCACGAACCTATGGCGACGATACCCGCGCCAAATCCCGCCGAAACGGGCGGGGCATCTGGCTATATAAGCGGTCGTTTCGCCATAGGATCCTCAGATTTTTTCTCCTTCAGCGACGACGACTCAGTTCATCGCAGCAGTTCTGGTCCCGTTCGCTGCCGCTATCCGGCGATTAACACGTAAGTCTCTAAAAGAGCAAATCGGCGTTCTAATGCCGCGCCTTTACTGCGGCTCGTGCAGGTCTCCCCTGCACGCCGATGACGGTCACAGCGAGTGTGTTTCCCGCCTGGGGAAATCCCATGCGGATGCCGCGCTCGCTGGTTCTGATTGTTCTCACTGCGAGAGCATCAGTCTCGCCTCTCTGCGCACGCGCATCGCTTTCTTTTCAGAGAGCGATCCCGCCCCTCACGCCCTCCCGTTTTCTTCCTCCCAGGGACCTGTGAGGACAAAACAGCGGGGCAGAGGTTTTCAGTGCCCGGTTGAGAGCGAGCTCACGCTGGCTCAGATCCTGATTGGCACCCTGCATACTCCGGTTAACTGAGTATACAGGAGTCATATGGAACGATTATCCAGGCCGAGCATGACCTCTATGTGTTTAGCTCGCTTTAGCTTGAAGTATACTACTTACTTCCCTATGGGCATTTATGTTTATGGAGGTATATATGTGACTGTGTGTGTTTGTGTGGATGGAATCACACTGAGAGCAGGTGGATGGTCACACAAGATCTCTTTACTGGAGCCTGTCACAGACAAACTGGGGCAAACACGACCAAAAGCTGGTTAAAGGACAGTGCATCAACGCATCAACGTTGCTCAAAGTCAGCAGCAAGAGATGTGAAACTCTGCTGAATATACATTGTTATAAAGTGAGCGTGAACATATAGTGGAATAAAACTCGAAATAAAACATACATTAAAGAAATAAAATATAAAATCACTTTCTCTGTTCTCATTTCTCATCAAATCACATAAATGCAGAGAAATTATAAACTTAAGTAACCATCTTTTACATATTTTGTATAAATGAAATACCAAAAGAGAAAAACGCACACCTAAAATGGCGCAGTTACACAGTTCAGCACGTGCGAGCACATAGCACGTGTGTTAATGCTAATACTCAACTCGGCTAATACATTTTTTTACACAGAACATGACAAATCTGAATATAACACATACCTGGGGCAAACACAACCAAAAGCTGGTTAAAGGACAGTGCATCAACGCATTAACGTTGCTCAAAATCTTGAATGAAATAAACAGAGATACTGAGTTCATAAGCAGGTTACACACACACACTTCATTTTATCAATCGCAAATAACACATATTTGCCTCGACTGACAGAACTAGGAACTGACAGACATATGAAGTAAACTTGTGTGTAGTATAAAAGTCCAACCTTACACTTGAAAACAATCTTAACTCATTGTTTATGACGCAGCGCTTATTGATGCGACTTACCAGCAGCAAGAGATGTGAAACTCTGCTGGTGGTGACGTAGCTCCGCCCTTAATATCACGCATGCTAATGCAAGTGACGCAACAGCCAATGTCGAGTTTTCCCAATTAATGCATGAATTTAACAACATTATTTAAACTCCGTTACATACACCCCCCTTAAATTCTGCTAAATTGGGCTAGAACCAGAATATGTAACAAACTAAATATACAGAAAATTGAGAAAAGAAAAAAACAGGTGTGAGTAAAAGAGCTTTGCAATACAGCATGTCAGATAATTTATCTCTTCCCCAGGAAGTGTGTAAGAATGGAATGGTACCAGGTTCCACACTTAACACAGACTATAAGAGGTGCAGTCTACACGCTCCTAGTGGTTACAAATGTATCTCTGCTCTTCAAATATCTTTTGATGCAAATAAACTTCTCAGACCACAGTTGACTCTTAGATATGAATCATCATTTAGACTCAGACATTTTAAACAAAAATATTCCTTAACAACTCCACTACAAAGTTGTTTCCTTGAAAAATAACTTGTGCATTACTGTGTGAATCACTCTCCACAATTTTCTGACTATCAATTTCACAAATAAGTCTGTTAGGGGGCTTAACTGATCTCCCTAATCATGTAGTGATGTTGCCCTTATCTGTGCTTGTGGGTTGTTTGCAAATGACAGGGGCAAGTCTGTTATCAGGTTCTTGCAAACAACTGGGGTACTCATTTGGCTTGGATGCAGGTAAACTTTTTATACTCTCAGCAGGTTCAGGAACATGCACAGGTTCTGGACTGTAACGATCATTGCCAGAATTCTCAGGAGTCATCTCATCAGAAATGTCCGAAACTCCACCACAAGTGGCATCCTGCATATCGTCACGGTCATGTGTTCCATCCACCTGCAATAACCATTCTGATGTCTTTGAAACAGGATCAGGATCATCCATCAGAGCGGAATCGAGAGCACTGCCACGGGTAGCACCAGTGGAATCTGATCGAACTGATTCTTCCTCACCATCATCCCAGGATAAGAAATTCACTGGAAGCAACAGATGATCTGTGCACCACTTTTTCTTTGCCAGTCTGAACATCCTTAATCCTGTACACATTAATCTCTGGTCTCACTGATTGAATCTCATACAAAACAGAGTCCCATTTGTCCGCAACTTTCCTCTTGCCTTTCTCTCCACGGTTAGCCAGCAAAACTCTATCTCCCACTGCTAAGGGTGAACCTCTGACCTTCCGATTGTAAAGAATGGCATGGCGGTTCTGCTCTTTGAGACTGTGTTTCCGGGCAATTTCTGAGGCTGTGCTCAGATCTCTTCTCAGCGCAGTGACAAACTCATGGTGGCTGACCACCCTCTCATCACAAAGGACATGCTGAAACATGATGTCGATCGGCAGCCTCGGGATACGCCCAAACATAAGATAAAAAGGAGCGAACCCGGTTGTTTCATGCACCGTACAATTGTAACTGAAGGTTAATGTTCTAAGAAGCTGTGGCCACCTCGCCTTGGATTTCACTGGGAGAGCTCTGATCATATTACCCAAGGTCCTATTGAAACTTTCTGCCAGACCGTTACCCATAGGGTGGTATGGTGTGGTGTGCGATTTTTGAACACCAGCCATCTCAAGCAAGTTCTTAATAATTTTGCTTTCAAAATTTGCACCCTGGTCTGAATGTATTCTCTTTGGAAATCCATAAATGCAGAAGAGGTCATTCCAAAGGCGATGGGCAACTTGCTTAGCTGACTGGTTGTGACAAGGGAAGGCATGAGCCATCTTAGAAAAATGATCTGTCACTACTAGGACATCAACGACCTTCCCTGAAGTCTGTTCAGCACTCCAAAAGTCTATGCATACTTGTTCCATAGGCTCAGATGTGCGAATATGTTCAAGGGGCGCACGAGCATTTGGCTCTGGAGTTTTCCCGACAACACACCTCTGGCAGTTTTTCACATAAAGCATGATGTCTTTACTCATTCCTGGCCAAAAGAACCTTTCAACTGCGAGGGAGAGCGTTCTTGCACTACCCTGATGTCCAGCTGAGTCATGAACACCACGGAGAACCTCAAGTTTTAGAGAATCTGGTACAACATATTGAAAGAGTTTCTTATTTATCAGTCGATCTTTCTTTACTCTGTACAGCACATGATTACGAATCTTTAGCTTTTTCCAGTGCTTCAAAAGGTTTGTCACAGAGCTAGATTCCTTTGCTTTCTCACTCTTTGAAGGACGTTTATATCTCATAACATAGTAGATGACTCTACCGACTATGTTGTCCTGCTCTTGGAGATTTGCAATTCTGGAAAACGGGATTGCAACAGATGGATCTTCATCAGGGAGCTGGAGTGACGTTGGACTTGACACGGGCAATGGACTAGCTCCACCATCGCAGTGAACACTCAGAAAAGCAGAAACTTCAGCAGCATCAATGGATCCAGAAGATGAGTCATTCACGTCATCCTGCAACTCTTTCTCAGTTTCGTCGTCACTGGTAGCCTGCACGTTCTGACAGTTGTTAGTGACACGGAAGGCATCTTGCACGGTTCCAGTAACAACACCATTTACCTCATCCAAGAGAGAAATGTATGGTTCTTTCAACAGACGATGGCTGACACAAGACTTGACAAAGGGCTCTCTGCTCAAGGCATCTGCAACAACGTTTTTCGCGCCTGGCACATACTTCAGGTCAAAGTCGTATGCAGCGAGCTTCGCCACCCATCGTTGTTCACACGCATCCAACCTGGGTTTGGTAATAATATAGGTCAGGGGGTTATTATCAGACCACGCAGTGAAATGTCTCCCTTTTAGCCAGTGGCTAAACTTGTCACAAACGGCCCACTTTAAAGCCAGAAATTCGAGTCTATGTGCTGGGTAGTTCATCTGAGACTTAGAGAGTGTTTTGCTGGCAAAAGCAACTGGACGTGCAATTTCCTCTCCAGGGGGCACCTGAGATAACACAGCTCCTATGCCATCAAATGAAGCATCAACAGAGAGAATAAAGGGATGAATGAAATCCGGGTGAGCTAGAGTCACACTGTGCAGTAAGTCTTGCTTTAAAGTTTCAAAAGCAGTACGACACTCACTAGTCCAATCCTCAGGTGAAAGCTTCACGACACAGTGGCTTCCTCAACCGACTACACTTCCTCTGAGCTCTTTTCTGTGACTGACCTGATAGGAGACTAAAAAGAGGTTTTGCCTTAGCTGAACAGTCTATAATGAAATGCTGGTAATATAAAATCATACCCAAGAAAGATCTGATCTTCTTTTGAGAAGGGGTTATGCCATCTGCCTCCATGAGGTCAGCAGTCTGGATGTCACTGATCACCTTCACCTTTTCTGGGTCGGTCTGGACACCATTCCCAGTAACAACGTGTCCCAAGAACCTGACAGATCTCCTGAGGAACATACACTTCTTTGGCGCTAGCTTTAAGTTGTGCTTAGACAGGCGTGAGAAAACAAGTTCCAGTCGGTCAAGAGCTACTCGCTCACTTGGAGCAAAAACCATCAGACCGTCCAAGTAGCAGAGAAGGCTTGTGAAATTCTCATCACCGAAAATGGACATCATCATCCCCATAAAGGTTGCTGGACTGTTGGTCAAACCCTGAGGTAGACGATTGTACTCGTGGAGGCCAAAGGGAGAGGAAAAAGCAGTGTACTTCTTATGCTCTTCAAACAAGAAAACCGGGCTGGACACGAGTCTCCAGTATCCGTCAGTCTCTTTCATTTTTTGAATCAGCCACTTGATAGCATTGCTGCCCAAGATCAAATCGTCGGTTTGTCCTGGAACCACTAAAACTGGAACAACCATCTTCCAGGCATAAACTGAGAGCTCAAGCTCATACATCCCTTTTGGTGTAACACGCTGTCCGCCACAACCAATTATGACAACATCACTGGCAGGGAACTTTTGTAAATTAGGCTTGTATTGTAACAAGAGACGTTCAGCAGCTTCACTCATCGTGCATGCCATAGAGCCACTGTCAACCATAGCTTTCAGCTGAAGGTCACCCCATATTGTTGCTGGTGTGTAAAACAGACTATCAATTCGCTGTACTCTGTGCGTGTTCTGAAAAATTAAAGTTTTCCCTGCAGGCTCAACAGAACTAGAAAGACTATAAACTGAGGTTGGGTCATTCATACAACACTGGTTTGGAGGAATAAACTCACGATCCACACTGTCCTCCTTTAAGTGCAGATCTTCTAGTTTCCCAACCCTTGAGAAGACGGAGATTTCACCCTCTCAGGACAGACAAAGCGGGAATGGTCAGGAGAGTGACACTGGAAGCACAGCTTTCTCTCAAGACAATGCGTGAGGCCAGAATGATCAGGGCTCGAACAGACAGTGCATGGCAGGTCATTGAGACCTTTTACTCGAGGTAGACTCACTTTGGGCTTCACACGTGAACTTGGCTCTTTGCTGGCAGATTCTTTTAACAGGACTTTTTCCAATAAGCTCATGACTCGCTCTAATGCAGACGCTTCCAGAGACCTGGATTGCTGGACATCAGAAGGAGCTGGAAGTACTGCAGACGATAGTTCCACTTCAGTTCGGTTCACATGAATTTTAGTGGGTGCTTCATTTCTTACTGCAGATACAAGACTGGAATCTGAGTGATATTCATTCAAAATATCTTGAACTTCTCGCACAGACCATGCGGCAATCGTTTTAGATCGAAAGGTGATGGCAAGCTCTTTACATGGACAGTGTCTGATGAACATGCGGGTTACCTCTGTTCCAGGACAATCCAGTACTTTACCCTGTTCTTTCAAGCGCTCAGCAGCGACGTCAACTGCACGGTTCAGCCTGATCCAGTACTCGTAGGCATCCTCATCTGGTCTGGGTAAGGTGGTATAAAAGTCAGCCAGTGGGAGAGGAGAACAAGGAGCAGCTTCGAAGTGTTTCCTGAGAACACTAAAGATTGCATCAGGGTTATGCACAATGTCAATGTCACACTTTCTTTTGCCAAACTTGACCACGTCCCTTGCTTTGCCTCTTAGATGGACCATAATTTCCTCCGCTTGATGCTCTTTCCTCAAGTTATTGCGTTTTATATAGTCTCTCATGATATCAATCCACTCATTTAAGTCAACAGAATCAGAAACTTCTCCCCTGAAGCTAGGAGGTTCTCTCACATTTCTGGAAAAGGACAACTGGCTTTGTATCAGGTCCAGCATCTGTGAAGTTGATTTATCTGCAATTACATTTTTGGAGGAAATGTCAACTGAATGTGCGTCAACTTTATGTGTTGGACTTAGTCTGGTGACTATGCTATCAGCAATCTGCTGACCAACTTGGCTGATTATGTCAGTCATTGCAGTGATTACATTTGGTGGCTGTGAATTAGGGTATGGAGTAGACGAAAACACACCCTGCTGCCCTCCTGAACCATCTGACTCATAACTTGTGGATAGGCCCTCACAAACTAATGGATCTGAATCTGAAGCATTACTGTCTATGACCACATGGGCATCACTCAGTACACCAGGCTCACTGAACTGTAATGTCTTTGGCACTTTCAATAAACCCCATCCTCTACCTTTACTACCACAGACTGGAGTGTGACAGTTATCAAAATCACTCATAATGAATATCAGTACTTGTAAAAAAAAAATACAATAAATCAAAAACCTCAAATGTGCTGTCGTCTCAATAGCAAGTTGTCCTTAGCAAATGATGCAAATTGCTTGAGTGCAGTTACTAAATTTCTTAAAAAGAAAAAAGTTCCCGAGCAAAATAGTGTCCACCTGACTCCAGCGGAAGCTTTAAGATGAACCCTCGGCCGCTTGAGGAAACATCTTGATTGAAGAAACAACGGGTCACGGCACCAATGTGACTGTGTGTGTTTGTGTGGATGGAATCACACTGAGAGCAGGTGGATGGTCACACAAGATCTCTTTACTGGAGCCTGTCACAGACAAACTGGGGCAAACACGACCAAAAGCTGGTTAAAGGACAGTGCATCAACGCATCAACGTTGCTCAAAGTCAGCAGCAAGAGATGTGAAACTCTGCTGAATATACATTGTTATAAAGTGAGCGTGAACATATAGTGGAATAAAACTCGAAATAAAACATACATTAAAGAAATAAAATATAAAATCACTTTCTCTGTTCTCATTTCTCATCAAATCACATAAATGCAGAGAAATTATAAACTTAAGTAACCATCTTTTACATATTTTGTATAAATGAAATACCAAAAGAGAAAAACGCACACCTAAAATGGCGCAGTTACACAGTTCAGCACGTGCGAGCACATAGCACGTGTGTTAATGCTAATACTCAACTCGGCTAATACATTTTTTTACACAGAACATGACAAATCTGAATATAACACATACCTGGGGCAAACACAACCAAAAGCTGGTTAAAGGACAGTGCATCAACGCATTAACGTTGCTCAAAGTCTTGAATGAAATAAACAGAGATACTGAGTTCATAAGCAGGTTACACACACACACTTCATTTTATCAATCGCAAATAACACATATTTGCCTCGACTGACAGAACTAGGAACTGACAGACATATGAAGTAAACTTCTGTGTAGTATAAAAGTCCAACCTTACACTTGAAAACAATCTAAACTCATTGTTTATGACGCAGCGCTTATTGATGCGACTTACCAGCAGCAAGAGATGTGAAACTCTGTTTATGACGCAACAGCCAATGTCGAGTTTTCCCAATTAATGCATGAATTTAACAACATTATTTAAACTCCGTTACATATACAGTCGTTCATCTACCCTAGCACGGTGTGATTAAATTCAGTTCCCATATGCGTCTTTACAAGACGCAGTACGAGTGGAGTATCGACAGGGAACGTACTCGGTTACTGTCGTAACCTCGGTGTCATGAATCTGGTTGCCACTCACTACATCTCTTGCACCACACTACAGCTGCACATCACCTATGGACTGCATCTCCCATCATTCACTGCACTCACACATTCCCATCCACCATTACACCAATCACACAGCTGTCACCATTCACTCATTAACCCTGATTGTCTCACCACACCTGCACCTCATTCACACACACACATATAAGCAGCACACTTCCATGCAAACACTGCGAAGTCTTGTTCTTGCCCCGGCTGACATTTATGAGCGTTATTCATCCTGCTATTTGTTATCTCTGTGTTTGACCCCGGACTGCCCGACCTTGGAACTCTGAACCTGTGCCTGTGACCCCGACTTCTGCCTGGTATTGTTTACGTCTCTGCCCTGCCTCTGATATTCCTGTTTTTGCCCGCTGACCTTTGCCTGTTTGATTCTGTCTATTAAACATCTTACTGCACATGGATCCACACGCCTTTGACCAGTCATTACACTCGGTTCCCTGAGATACGGAACGAGTACTGCGTACGTTGCCGTGCCAGGTAGCTGCACGACTCAGTCGTCACTTCAGTCGAAGTAAACTTGAGGATCCTATGGCGAAACGACCGCTTATATAGCCAGATGCCCCGCCCGTGTCGGCGGGATTTGGCGGGTATCGTCGCCATAGGTTCGTGCAGCTCCGCTGCCGACCCATTGGTTCGTTTTTCTACCACTGCACGAACCAATAGTCGTGCAGTTTCACTGCTTGATTTAAATAAGACTTCAGTTCAGGAGAAAAAAGGCATTTTCCCATATGCGTCTTTACAAGACGCAGTACTCGTTCCGTATCTCAGGGAACCGAGGTTACAACAGTAACCGAGTACGATATAAGCTATGAAATACTCGGCAATGACAGAGAGGAAGTCCAAGGCTTATATAGAGTGTGTGTCGTCAGTGCAATGGATGGTGGGAATTGTAGTCTGAGGTGGAGTGCAATAGTTAGTGTAGTGCAAGAGTCCATATGGTGAGCGAGTGACCTCTGGTGGTGAGTAACCGGGAGTGCATGGACAGGATTCGTGACAATCTGAAGATGTATACAGATCATCAGATAAAGACTGTACTTACACTGTCAAAAAATCAGATTAACAAAATGTTGGAAGGGCTAAAATATTTAGTTAATATTTAGACTTAGTTAAGAGGACATATTATATTAAGTCTGCACAAATATATTTTAAAAACATTAAATGAATGGTTATTTTCAAATCCAGACAACATTGAGAATGTCAATGAATAAAATCAAACCCAGCCAATCCTAAAATCATTGTGCACGTTCACGCGGCAGCCTGAGAGAGTTTGCGGGTTTCACGGAGACAGCAAGTTGCACTAAAAACATTTTATTTTTAAGACTAAATTTATGGACAAGATCGTACAACATATTTGACGTTTCTGAGGAGATATTTAAAAGTGTTTAACTTGTATGTCTGAATAAAGGTGAATATTTAAGTTAAGTGTGTGTCAGGTCAGTGGCACAGAATTAATATTTGTATTTAGACTGAATTGATCAAAATGTATATATAAAAAAATGTGTAAACGTTTTATTTGAAACGTAGGCTATGTATTTATACATACAGTGGCCGAGAGAGCTCAACGCGCTGCAAATAGAAAGAACACCTGCAAATTAAGAAAACAACTTCCAAATTTAAGAAAACATTTACAATACACACGCTGCAAATACTCACAAACAAATGTCGGTACTGGAGAGCCACAGCCCTGCAGAGTTTTGGTTCAAACCTAATCAAACACACCTGAACAAGCTAATCAAGGTCTGAAGGTTTACTAGCAAGCTACAGGCAGGTGAGTTTTTATTAGGGTTGGAGCAGGACTGGAGTTCGCCACCCCTGATATAGGCTATAAAAACATAGAATAAAAGTTTTATGAATTATATGTCTGTCTTCATTCCAGGTAACATGTAAATATTTAGTCTTTTTTTACAATTAAAATGCGCTTTATTGTTCTCAGTGGCATCTATGCTAATATTAGTCTGTTTCATTCTTATTCCGAGGTGAATGTAGCCACCCAGATCCAGTCCGTATCCAGCCCAGATGGTGGATCAGCACCTAGAGATGACCTTGATAGTCCTGAATGTCAGAGGAGCATATATATGACAACTATATGAGCTCCAGAAACAGACCCCTCCGAAGACAACGTCACCTAGATGGCCATCGAGACAAGACCACAGGAACCAGACAAGTCCTCTGCACAATCTGACTTTGCTGCAGCCTGGAATTAAACTGGCCAGAGAAGAACGATGGCGTTTTGGTTCCTTTGACACACTATTTTCCTGTTTAATACTGTAAAGCTGGTTTGACACAATCTGTATTGCAAAAAGTGCTATATGTCAGTGTTGTGGCCGGTCTTGTGTTGTGGTTTTCTGTCTCTGTCTAGCTCTTTGGCCAACAACGGATCTCTGTGAAGGAGTTATTCCCAGAGGAACAGACGGTCTTCAGTCCCTGCCACATGCGTCGAGAGTCATTGAGCTGAAAAAACTCAATTATCTCCCTGTATCAGTTTGGCAGCTCTAACTGCCCATCGGAGAGCATAGCACGATGCTTTGTACTCGTTCATGTTTCCTGACAAAAGACCGGCATTGTATGTGGCAGTGCGCTGGTTAATCGCATCACGGATTGTTCTGTCCACCCACGGTTTTTGATTAGAGAATGTCCTTATTGTTACCGTTTCAGTGGCTTGGTCGGTTAGCGTGTTGACAAAGCTTAATGCTACATTCGTGAACTCACTGACGTCAGATGTACTCGCCCGGAACATGTCCCAGTCGGCGTCATCAAGAGCCACCTGTAGCATAGCTTCAGAGTGGGAGGACCAGCACGTCACTTCCCTCTCCACCGGGGGTTCTTGAAAGATCCTTTGTTTATATTCCGGTGTGAGGAAAATGGCGGGATGGTCCGATTTGTCAAAAGCCGGCAGGGAACGAGCTTTGTAGGCATTCTTAAACTGAGTGTAACAATGATCCTGTGTATTCGGTCCTCTAGTAGGACAGTATACATGTTGGTGAATGTTCGGCATGACCTTCTTGAGGTTGGCTTTGTTAAAGTCCCCGGCGATGATAGAGGCAGCATCAGGGTGTTTATTGATGTAGCCGCTGAGCTCATCGTGGAGTTTGGGCAAAGCCAAGCTAGTGTCTGCCTGTGGTGGAATGTACACGGCAGTAACGATGATTGATGAAAACTCCCGGGGCAGATAGAATGGGCGGCAGATAATGGAGAGATGTTCCAGATGAGGCAAGCAGGAACGCGACAGAATGGAGATATTCCTGGGGTCACACCATTTCTTGTTAATCATGAAACACACTCCACCTCCTTTGGTTTTTCCAGCCTCGGCTGTTCTGTCCATCCGTAAAACAGAAAAGTTATCAGACGGTGTTACAGCGGTGTCCGGGACCGACAGCGTGAGCCATGTTTCAGTCAAACAAAGGATGTTACAGTCCCTTATGTCCCGTTGGAAACTTATCCTGGCTCTAAGATCGTCCATCTTATTCTCCAAGGATTGGACATTAGCGAGCAGAATACTCAGTAGAGGAGGACTGTGAGCCCTTTCCCTCCGTCTGTTGCGGATTCCAGCACATCTCCCGCGGTGTTTCTTTCGCCTCCTACGGTTATTCAGGTGGCCTTTGTTCACCTCAGTGTTCCGAAGT
Organism: Oxygymnocypris stewartii; assembly: GCA_003573665.1. Classification (NCBI taxonomy): domain Eukaryota; kingdom Metazoa; phylum Chordata; class Actinopteri; order Cypriniformes; family Cyprinidae; genus Oxygymnocypris; species Oxygymnocypris stewartii. The sequence goes on along the minus strand of QVTF01021702.1, from coordinate 338,646 downwards.
ATCACCAATGGCCACGCTGGATCCGTTGATTAAGTGTCCTGAAGCAGGTTAGTGCAGCGGTGTCCAATGTCCAAAAGTGTTCTTTTGTCGTATATAAATAGTGCAGACGTTATGCGTGTAAAAAGAGAAAGTAAAAAAGTTGATAAAAGCACAAATTGAGCGGAGCCATGATAACGCCGACTGTACAGTGCAGCGCCGGAAGTAGAATTCAACTACATTCCTTTGTCTTGTCGCTAAAGTAGTGTATTTATAGGCTAGATATGAACGATCATTCGAAGTATGTTTTATAAGCAGTGAAATAAGCATGTATTTGACCGAAATTCAAGATTTGTCAGCAAACTGCATGTATAGCGCGGTGAATGTTTATATGATTGTCAACCAATGGGATGATACATTTTATTCTTTTCTGACATTAAAGCACTTGAATAAGACAAGCTCGTAATCACAATTTCATAAGTGGGAAATGTCCGATAGCATGCAAAGGCAGCATTTGTTTTTCCTCATGTATGTCCATATTTGGTTTTCCTGTTCCCATTTAGTTTCCCTGATTAGTATTCTATTAGTTTCCAGCTGCGTATATTTAATTATCTCGGATACTCCTTGTATTTCAGCCCTGAGTCTGGCGTCTGCTGTTAACCTCAATGTCCTGCTCTTTTGAGTCTCAGCCTGTCGTCTTCCCTGCCTTTGGATTACTTATTAAAGTCTGATTATTTTTAGTTAATTCTAATCCTGGCTTCCCTCGTGTGTGTGTGTGCTTGTTATACTATATAAATAACAATGACTTTTTGGTGCCATGTGCTCTCCTGTCTATTGTTTGCCCCCTCCCATCTTGTTAACTAATCATTGTTTCAGTTTCTCCTCCTGTGTCTCTCTCGTTACCCTCGTTTGTCTCCCTATTTAGCCTCCTGGTGTCTGCAGTCCTGTGCTGATCCGTTGTCTTACATCGTGTGTGTATGTTGAATGTACACACCACTCTGCCTGTATGTTTGCCTGTTTTTTTTTTTTTTTTTTTGCTCTTTGTCTTATTTTATTATTAAAAGAAACATTATCCTGCGTTTGAGTCCTCACCTTCATCTCTCCAGTCAATCCCTGACAAGTGTATAACACTTTTCTTTAAAAATATTTTAATTATGTATATTACGTGAAATAAATAGCATTAACTGCGCGTTTCGCTAAATGCAGTAGAGAATCCCCGCTCCTGCTGGCTGCCACCTCTGCAAATATGCTAGAAGTGTATAGTGTTGCTTGCTAAAAGTGTTGAGTGAAAATTATTACAATGAAACAGACTTATTATTGTACTTCACACGCACAGACAATGGGAGAATCAGTTCATGTGTGACCAAAAGAGGAGAAAAGCTCAAGCCAGAAGTAGAAAAAAAGGATGCCAAAGACAAAATGAGCATAAACTATAGTGAGTCATACACAAGGTGGGGAGAAAATCCATAGTAGAGACACCCGAGTTACTTCTTTGTTTTTGGACAGGTCGGGGGAATTAATTATTGTGTAAGCAGCTCTATAAAACTCACAAATCTGTGTAAATTATATAAAACTCAGAGATGACAGTGCAGCATCTAACCACCACCATTGTGGTATCGGCACTTAAAGTACACAAAGAACAGAGATGCTAACACTACCTGGTTTGTGAAGTATCTGTCCTGAACAGATAAACATGTTTTTTTCTGGAAATATGAGCTGTTTACATGATACCAGGAACAGGAAATATCTCGGGGAAAATCTGTGTATCCATCATACTTGCAGCCAGAATTATCTTTCAACAAAGAACAATGAAATTCTGTTCTGTTAAGTCTGTTAAGTGAATGATACAGGCCAATTGTCATGTATGATTAAGTTGGTTTCGCTGCACAACCAGTTATACAAGTAAAAGGATATGTCTTTTATTTTGGTAAAGGATGTCATTGACCATTGTGGTTTGTGTCAAGGTCATTTAAAACACCTGATAAATGTTTATAAGAAGTGCAGGTTGTAAAATGTCATGTGGTGCAACTTCTCAAAATACAATGTATTTCTTAATAAAAAATGTATTATAATTGTAAAAAAAATAATGGTTTACTTGGATTTTTGTTTTTTGAAAATTATTAAGTCTATACTTACCTTAAACATGTTTTTAAGAAATATATATTTTTCTTCTTAATGGTTATGTAGCCCTCTCGCTCTCTGCGTGCTTGCTGGTCTCTAGCACCGCTGCTGCTGCTCTGCACTGTGTTGTGTGTGTGTTCATGGGTGATGGTAGAGAGGAGACGTGGACACAGAGGGGTTAACTGACTTAATGTTTAATCTAGTAAAGTACATTTCAATGCACATTCAATTCAATAACAACCTCTCGCTGCTTATAAAATCATGCATAGCTTTGCATCAGCCACCCCGTATTAATCACACTCCAAAGAGAGAACAATTTTTTTAAGTCTCCATATTACTCTGCATTTAGTTCTTTAGCAGTTTAGGACACAAAATATCTCAATAGACAGAACTTTAGAGCAATAACAACAAATACTTTACATTGAAATTGCCACTTCTATTAACACGTCTTACCTATAGTGTTGATAACATGAACTGAAGAAAAGATGGCGCACTACACGCCATGTGGACAACACAAAACGCTGCCTTACAGTTACACCAGATGTGTCACATGTGTGTTCTGCACCTGTGTTTGATTGGTTTGTTTCAATGTGTTTAAGTCCTGTGTTTTCTTCTGTTCATGGTCAGTTCTCGTTGCATGTATCACACTTTATTTTAAGGTCCAATTCTCGCTATTAACAAACTATGAACTATTTGCTGCTTATTAATAGTAAGGTAGTTGTGATGGGTATTGGGAATGATTAGAATACTGTCATGCAGAACATGTGCTTTATAAGTAATAATAAACAGCCAATATGTTAATAAAAGGCATGCTAATAAGCAACTAGTTAATAATGAGAATTGGTCCCTATACTAAAGTGCTTCTTAACCCAGTCATTTTGTTCTGTTTCCAGTTTGTGTAAATAAAACTATGCTGTCACATTTAGGTCCAATCTCTCATCTTAAGTGCAACCAGGCTGTGACAACATGACATTTTAGAGTCATTAAATTAAATCCCACTTTATATAAGGCATCTTAAAATACTATTTAGTTAATCATACAATAATGAATTGCTAGTTACAGTGTACCTATTGTGTTCATGTTGAATTACAAAATGCTAAAGATAAGGTTACAAATATGATTAGGAGCGGTTGTGGTGGTCTGGTTAGGCTTGAGGGGTAGAGATAGGGTCAACAGTGTTATTATAGATGTAATTACAGATATTAACAGCAGATGTAATTACAGTTGCCAGGGTTCTGGACTCTATGTTCTTGCTTTTCCCTTATCGTTCCTGAGTTTCATTATTTGGTTATTTTCCTGCTCTTGTTAAGTTAATTTGATTATTACTAGCACCTGTTTTAGTTCTCCTTGATTACGTTTTATGGGTTTATAAGTCCTGATTTCCCCCTGAGCCTTGGTCCGTTCACTCGTCTTTTAAGTTGTGTTACCAGTGTTGATTCTTTGATTTATTAAAAAAAGATCATTTATTTACCTGCTGTCTCTTGTGTCATTCCCGCTACACACACACCGCGACAGATGAACGGACCCCTTCGCAGAAGGATGACTGCATCTGAGGACGCGCTGTGGGGTTTGTGGTAGGCTGGTCGGAGGTTGGAACGGTATGTTGAGGATTTCATCGAGCTGATTGAGCTCGTCCTTTCCCTCCCGCTCCTGCTGGAAAACGCTGGATCTCCCCAGCTCACCCCATGCCGAGAACCTCCATATACCGCCCCAATGGCTCGGAGGGCCTGCCCAAGTCCAAACACCCCCTGCTCCATCAGCGTCCTCAGCCCCGAGTCACCGTCCGTGGCACATTCAAGCCAGCTGCATGGAAATCCAGGGCGCCGTCTGCGGCGAAGTCAAGGCTGCCGTTCACTGTTCACCCAAGCATGCCACCATCAGTGGCACTCTCAAGCCCACCGTTCGCAATGAAAGCAAGCCCGCCAACCGCCGGGAAATCCAGGCCGCCGGCCACGGCTCACTCAAGGCCGCCGTTCATGTCGCACGCCCTCGCAAGCCTGCTCCTCCCGAGCACCCCCCAGACTTTATAGACTTCCCCATTTTGGGGGGCTATGTGTCCATGGCCATAGAAGGCCAAGACCACGGAGACCCCTGAACCGCCATAGCCTCTCGAGCCCCCTGCTTCGCCCTGGAGGCCTCCCGTGTCTCCATCTTGGAGACATTGGATATGTTACGGCACGGAGCGGGCCAATTGAGAGAGGGGATAATGTCAGGGTTCTGGACTCTTTGTTCTTTGTTTTCTCTTATCGTTCCTGAGTTTCCTTATTTGGTTATTTTCCTGTTCTTGTTAAGTTATTTTGATTATTACTAGCACCTGTTTTAGTTCTCCTTGATTATCTTTTATGGGTTTATAAGTCTTATAGGTTTATAAGTCTTAGGTTCCCCCAAAGTCTTGATCTGTTCACTCGTCTTTTATTTTGTGTTACCGGTATGGAATCATAAGTTGAATTATTAAAACGAAGATCATTATCTTACCTAATATCTCCTGTGTCCTTCCCGCTGCACACACACACTGTGAAAAAAGTATGATTAGATTAGATTAGATAATTTATTTGTAATTTCTATGTGTTGCATAGAAACGAGATTGTGTTTCACACATATTTTTTTAAATATAAGTACAATGTAACAGCACGTAATAAGTGCATATATTAAATGATTAATTTTAATTTAAGTAAAAAGAACTTAATATGAATTTGGTCCATTTTTCTTGAATGTTATAAAAGCCATATGAAAAGGTTAAAAAACAAATTAAACCACCATTGATTTGCACAATTTTTTTATGTGTTTTAGGTTTTACGTGGTTCAAAAATAAAGTAATATTTAGTAAATCCTGAACATAAGTATACACAGAAAATGTTTAGGTTCTGAGCCTTTCAATCTGTACAAGTAGCACACATACATCCCGTGATTTATCTAAACAATGCAGTGGTGTTTTGGATTGTGCAAGGTTTGTTAGAGACCTGGAAGTTGCACAAATGTTTACTTGTCACATCGTCGTCATGGGAATTCACTGGACCAAGCCCTGGTTTACTCACATCTATCCAGTATATAAGACACAGTACCAAAGATGCCAGAGTAATTGACTGTGACATTACAATAACTGGACAAGAACATCTACGCAAGGTAAACCATTCATCTCTCGAATGTATACTACATTTAAGCTTTCTAATCTATCTTTATTATTGGCAACTGAATAATAAATACATTCAATCTGTGCTAAACACTGTTTGATTTAACTAGTAACTAGACTTAACTTTTCACATGAGGTTCTTTTGAAGCTTTTGATTTTCAGGATGAAGACATTACATGCAATGCTACTGATGCTGTTTGTTGCATCAGTCTTTTCAAAACCAGTAAGTATTCAGTAATATTTTATTTTATATTTTTATTTTTACTATGATTCAAATAAAGTACTACTGTTATATTTTATTCACTTCTTACTTTTTTCAAGAGCATACAGTTTTGTTATCAATTAAATTATCAACTGTTTAAATCCTTAGTCTTACCGGCGCAGAAGATCTGATTCATCAGAGTCTGAGGGTTCGGATGAAAATGATTCACGCAGTGCACTCAGTGAGGATTCACAGTCGGTTGAGAATTCTGATGAGTCTAATGGATCTTCTGAGGAAAATATCAGAGTTGTAACAACTCGCACAACAAGTTCAACGACCATCATGTGACATAAGACATCACAAGCTGTGTTACTGTGGATCTGACAACTGAAATAATGGGCAACAAATTTAAATAATTATAATATCTTACAATGCAACTGCTTAATCATCTTTTCATTAAAATAAAAAATAATAAAATAAAAAAACACTTACTTTTTATTGTAAACCATAATGACTTGTATATGTAAGGTGTATGTGCTGATAATCAAGGTCTTGAAACTGATTGATGTAACTCTTAAAATGAATTACTTTTAAATTGCATATCGCTATTATGATTTTAAGTGCTCATTCAGAATAAAGAATCTTTCAAATGCAACCAATTGTCATAATCATCCTTTCAATTTTTCCAGTGGGTGATATGATTTGTATGCTCATTAATGAGAGTAACTTTTTTAGTGACCAAATGAAATATTAATAATATGAAATTAGGACATGGATCCTACTTTACTATTTTTCTAATTCAATTGTAATTCTCTCTTTTGTGAGATCAAAATAAGTAAGATTAACAGCCTAATGGAATTTCAGAAGAAATTGGTCACACTTTATTTTAAGCTCCAATTCTCGATATTAACAAACTATTAACTACATCTTTTGCCTCAATATACTACTAATTGGCTGATTATTAATAGTTAGTAAGATAGTTGTTAAGTTTAGTTATTGGGTGGAATTGGGAATGCAGAATATGTGCTTTATAAGTTCTAATAAACAGCCAATATGTTTGAAACTTGTTAACTTAGTGAGAACTGGACCCTATACTAAAGTGTTACCAAAAACTTAAAATAATCTCAACAATTTACATCTCGTTACATGGCATGCAGATGACACAGACTCAAGAGGTGCATCTGCTTTGAATATCGGGAGTCTAATCTTATGGTGCTTACAGAAAGCTGGCTTCATGAGGGAATTCTGGATTCATTACTCGAACTTGACGGATACATGTTGGTGCATGCAGACCGATATACATTGAGTCTGGTAAAAGAGTGGAAAAGGAGTTTGTATGTACATACAGTATGTAACAGATGGTGCAAACAATATACAGTAAGAGACAAGGTATGCACCCCTGATATTGAACTGCTCTGTGTATCACTCAGACCTCATTATTTACAGAGAGAGTTCGGTTGTGTCGTCATATGTGCAGTGTACATCCCACCTAGTGGCAATGCAGGTAAAGCTGCAGCGTGCATTGCTGAGTGTGCACATGTGCAGCTTCAGCGCTTACCTGGAGCCCCTATTTTCTTTCTGGGCAATTTGAATCAATGCAAGCTAGAAACTGTTAGCGGGCTGTGACACTAGGGAGAAAAAAAGTCAAAGCTCCCTCTGTCCAACTCGGATCATAATGTAGTACATCTGATTCCTTCTTATAAGTCAGTTTTTAAGACATGTAAACCAGAGCACAACACTGTTAATGTATGGACAGAGGATTCTATGGAAACACTTCAGGGCTGTTTTTTTGTGCACAGATTGGTGCATATTTCACCAGTTAGAACTTGATGAGGCCGCTGACACAATAAGTGATTATATCAACTTTTGTGTAGATATAAAATGTGATGTGGTAGAAAAAAAATATTTTGCTGTTTATCCTAATAACAAGCCCTATATTAAAAAGTACATAAATAATAAAAAGCTGGCATTTAGAAATAAGGTAGGACTATTAGCGGCACAGAAATAATTTAAATATAATTTGAAAAAAGCAAAGAAACAGCACCAGGCAAGCTATGGTACACCGTTTTTATACTTCTACCACAAGAAAACTTTGGGAAACAATTCAGTTGGTCACCAATATGAACCCTGCTTAGAAACATATTACAACATTTGACAATTTACAAAGAGCAAATGAGCTAAATGATTTCTATTTGAGATTTGAGGCATAAAATGATTTAGAAGAATGTCATAGCATATTGCTATCACTGTCTGTCCCCAAAGACATCCCTTGGGTTGAAGTGGACCCACGTGATGTGCAGCAACTTTTCAGGTGCTTGCACACCAACAAGGCTACTAGGCCAGATGGGTTACCAGCTTTTTAGTTAAAAAACTGTGCTTAAGAGCTTGCTAAAGTATGGTGTCCCCTATTTCAGCGATCTCTTGATACCCACACTTTGCCAGCTCTGTGGAAAAAAGTCCTACATAACACCAATCCCCAAAAAACCTGGTGATAGGGGAAAATAATGATCTTCGTCCTGTGGCTTTGACTTCAAATGTCATTACGTGTTTTGAGAAATGTGTAATTTCGTTGCTATAAAAATAAGTAGAGCCACTACTAGACACCTGTCAGTTTGTCTATAAGCAGAACAGGAGTACTGAGTATGCTGCTCTTAGCTTTGCTCATCTTGTGTCTAAGCCTCTCGAGAACACTAAAGCATATGCTCGTATTCTATTTGTTGATTTTAGCTCACCATTTAATACAGTGCAGACACATTTGCTTTTAGAGAAGTTGCATAGCATGGGTGGCAGTACTCTTTTAATCAAACGGTTTCATTCTTTTTTTAAGTAATACAATTCAGCAGGTCAGGGTCAATGGGACAATTTCTGAGGTCATATAGGTCTTTCTGAGTGGCATAAGGTTGTGCTTCATCGCCTGTGCTTTTTTATTTGTATACGAATGATTGTAGGAGCACATGTACTAATAATTATATCATAAAATATGCTGATGACACTGTCATTATAAGTCTCTTACATAAAGACATGGACTTATCATCTTCCCACAGTGAAATGGATACTTTAATTCAGTGATGTGACAATAACTGTCTTGTTTTAAATGTAAAAAAGACACAAGATATGGTGCTTGACCCAAGAAGTGTATCTGAAAAAAAAAGCCTGTGATCATTAAAGACACGGTGATACAGCAAGTGACATCTTACAGATACCTGGGGTTTTATATGGACAGTGTTTTTTTGTTGGAAGACACACATTGATAGTCTGTGCACACGACTACAACAGAGGCTCTAATTTTTTTAAGAAGGCTGAGACTGTATGGGCTGGGTAGCAATATCTTGCTTGTTTTTTTATGCACAAACTGTGCTTGCATGTGTAACGGATGTATGCCAGTAAGGGCTGTGTGTAAACCTCACTCCCCTGACCTCAAAAAGAGGTGCTCTAGCGACTGACGCTAAAGGCTGCTGAAGCCTGCACTCGCTAGAGCTCCGCTTAGGCAGCACAATGCACAGGCTCTTTCTTGAGCCTCACTAACTGCCTCTGGCATTGAGTGTAGCCAGGTCTCCTCTTAATTAGAGAGTCGTCATGCTGAGACCTCCACTCTTAAGAGTTCCCCTACCTGGATCGTGTGTTGTTAGTTTTTCTTCATTCTGCCAAATAAGACTCCACTCTCCAGAGCTCCGCTTAGGCAGTACTATGTGCATGCTCTTTCCTGAGCCTCACTAGCTGTCCATAGCGTCGAGTGTAGAAGTCTCTTCTCAATCTAGAGAGTTGCTTTCCGAGGTGACTCTGGCAGGCCAGCGGAGACGCGATGTGACTCTGGCAGGCCAGCGGAGACGCGAGGTGACTCTGGCAGGTCAGCGGAGATGTGAGGTGACTCTGGCAGGTCAGGCGCCCACCAGGGCGGAGCAGACGAGACAGGTGCCCTCCAGGGCGGAGCAGACGAGACTGGCGCCCACCAGGGCGGAGCAGACGAGACAGGCGCCCTCCAGGGCGGAGTAGACGAGACTGGCGCCCACCAGGGCGGAGCAGACGAGACTGGCGCCCACCAGGGCGGAGCAGACGAGACTGGCGCCCCACCAGGGCGGAGCAGACGAGACAGGAGCCCTCCAGGGCGGAGCAGACGAGACAGGCGCCCTCCAGGGCGGAGCAGAGATCCACGGCAGAGACTGGGACCTAGAGGAAACTGAAACACAAGAGACAGAGAGAGCACATATAGTCTCAAGGACCGAGGTAGGGAGTTTTCTAGGTGAGTTCTGAGACACCCACAGTAAGTGAGGAGCCAGCACACAGCAATGCATAGTCAATAAAATCCTTTAAACTACAATTAAACTTCCCGGCAGGTAAGCATGATTTAATAGGCTCATTTAATCCAAAACTAAAAATGTCCTTTAACATGACCTCATCAAAGGGTACCTTGTAGGTTATCTCACAGAATTGAATGATGTACTCCTCAATAGATGAACTCCCCTGTCTCAGGTCGAGCAGCTGGTCGAATGGATCCATACCTGGCCAGGGTTCCTTGGAAAAGCTGCTGAATCCTCGTGTGGCGAAGTCTTCTGTAATGAGAGGGGTCAGTGGCATTGAGATCCAAATGCAGCTTTATTAATATAATTATTTATAGCGCCCTATAGAGGACACAGCGTAGAAGTTCCCTTCGGAAGGGAACCATCATTGTTTAAGAACTAGCTAACTACTATAATATTGTTTTTAAACCAGTAATCAGAATATAAAGATTTATTTTTGTATAAGATATCTTTGTTGTTCAAGTACCTCTTCGGTGAGAAATTATGTTTGTAGGCCAGCGTCCATGCTATAAAAGCTTGTTTATGAAATTTTGCAAGCTAACCTGTATTTTTTATTTATTTAATAATTGCACTTCAACAAAAAATCTAGGTTACCCAATTGCTTAAATAAATATTTGGGAAAGGAGTTCCAAATACTGTCTTTATTTTTTAAGCATTGGAAAAAAATACCAATTTATTTTAAATACATTGTTTAAAGTATCATAACTCATCACCTCTAAACCACCATGATCTTTGTTGCATTACATTTCTTTTCTCAGGTAATGAGGCTTATTTTTCCAGATAAAATCAATAAGCATTTTATCCCATTGCTTCGTATGGTGCACGGCTGTCACGAGCCCTCTTGATGACAAAAATTACATAATGCGGATGGTGCGTAGATGCGGACGGACGAAGTTTGGCCTAGTGGCGGCCCAGCCCACCGCTCCTTAAACGTGCACGAAGCGATTTTTGAAAAACGCTTTTGACCGCAGTGTCTGACTGAGTCCCAAAACACACTTAAGTTGTAGCCAATCAGCAACCTTCCAGCAGTGGAGAGAACTCAGGGAGCGGGAAGGGCTCGAATCGGATGACGAGGTTGCATTAATACGTTATTTCTTCTTGATAGGTGAGCAGTGTTGATTTTGCTTTGATTCACACCTCAATTCATGTTGGCTTTTGCTTGAATATGCTTGTGTCATCTTCGCTTGTTTCTGCAATTGTCCTTGCCATGGTTGTGCAAGTAGGTGTGGATGTGGAGATTTCAAAATCATGACCCCCCCCCCCCTACTCCGTATATAAATGTACATTATATTCAGTGCTTGAAGTGGAAAAAAAGAAGATCCGGAGATGTGCTCAGGCTGCTTGGCAGACATCTTGGCATGGATGAAAGAACATCGCCTACAGCTCAACCTGGCAAAGACTGAGCTTCTTGTCTTCCCTGCCACTCCAACTCTACAGCATGACTTCACGATTCAGTTAGGTTCATCAACAATTACCCCATCAGCCTCGGTCAGAAATCTTGGTGTAATCTTTGATGATCAACTGATCTTCAAAGAGCACATTGCAAAGAATGCTCGATCTTGCAGGTTTGCACTTCACAACATCAGAAAGATCAGGCCCTTTCTGACAGAGCATGCTGCACAACTTCTTGTCCAGGCCCTTGTCATTTCTAGGCTGGACTACTGCAATGCTCTTCTGGCTGAACTTCCATCAAACACAATCAAACCTCTACAAATGATTCAGAATGCAGCGGCACGACTGGTCTTCAACTAGCCCAAAAGAGCCCATGTTACACCTCTCTTTGTCTCCTTGCACTGGCTACCGGTTGCAGCTCGCATCCAGTTCAAGACACTGATTCTTGCATATAGAACAACCACAGGCTCAGCACCCACCTACTTCCACTCACTATTACGAATCTACATCCCCTCCAGAAGTCTGAGATCTGCTAGTGAGCGACGCCTCGTAGTAACATCACAGAGAGGCTCAAAATCCCTCTCCAGAACATTCTCGTTCACCATTCCTGGCTGGTGGAATGATTTTCCCACCCCCATCCGGAATGCTGGATCCCTGTCAATCTTCAAGCAACAACTGAAAACTTCATCATAAAATAAAAAAAATAAAAATACTTTCCCTTTTTCTATATCTTCATCTTTCTCTTTACCTTTACCTTTCTCTCCTTCCCTTGCTAGCTTGTATTTATTTGAACAATGCCTGAGACTTGGTGTTAGGGGCACTTCCTCTGTCTGTTTGCCTCTTCAAGATTAATCACTTTATGTATTCCCCAATTGTAAGATGCTTTGTGTAAAAGCATCTGCAAAATGACTAAATGTAAATGTAATTGCTTTCTCCCAAGTTATAACAGCGACCAAGCAGTTTAAACTGCCTGTTACCAATATCCCAGTTTAGTTCCACGGGTGACAAATGATGGGAGCAAAACGCACAAGGGTGCATCTTGCCATCCGCGAGGGAATGCTTGGAAAGTACTCCAGCTCCAGCCCCCACCTCAGATGCATCGACCTCACAAGAATAGGAGTCGAAACAAAGCGGTTTTTCAGGTTTGAAGATGCAGCCTCCGCTGCACTAGACCACCTGAACGTTACCTCCAACCCTTGGTGGAGGTCAAGGCAGTCAGAGGGGCAACCAGTTGGTTGTAATTATGAATGAAACATCTGTAAAACTTGGCAAAGCCCAGAAACCTCTGCAGGGCCTTATGAGAATCTGGGGTTGGCCAATCAACCACAGATTGAATCTTGTCGGGATCCATGCGCACCCCCTCGGACGAGACAATAAACTCCAAAAACGGGGCCGACTGTGCATGAAATAAGCAATTTTTCCGATGAAGATCTTGACAAAAGACCATTCTCAAGAAGCCTCTGAAGCACTCTCCTGATGTGACCGCAGGGGCATTGGACAGGCCGAACGGCATAACCAAATATTCAAAATGCCCCCTGGGGGTATTAAAAGCAGTCTTCCACTAATCCCCCTCCCTGTGCGGACCAAATGATAAGCATTGCGAAAATCCAACTTTGTAAAAAAGGAAGTCCCCTGCAGCCACTCGAAGGCTGAAGACATCAACGGCAAAGGATACGTATTCTTTGCTGTGATGTTGTTCAACCCTCGATAGTCAATGCAAGGCCGCAGGGAACCTTCCTTCTTACCCACCCCAGGAGGGGAAAAGGAAGGGCGGATGATCTTGGCTGCAATAAAATCAGAAATATATTTCACCATGGCCTCCCTTTCAAGAACAGAAAGCGAATATAATCTGCCTTTAGGGCGGAGAAGCCTCTTGCAAAAAATCTACAACACAGTCATAAGGCAGGTCCAATGGTTCCTCCTGTAACACAGAACAAGAAACAGAAGAACAGGTAGACAACACACAAGACACATGACAAAAATCACTCCATGAGCAAACAATGTTCTGTTTCCAATTAATGTGAGATTAGGACGGGAAAGCCAAAGATGGCCAAGGACCATGGGTCTCAAAGGAGAGTCAATTAACAGGAGAGAGATTTCCTGAGTGTGATTGCCAGTGGTGATGAACTTGATGACCCCAGTACTCCATGTGACTGATGACATAACTTGACCACCATGTTCTTGAACAGATATGGAATGTGGAAGCTTAACCACAGGAATGTCAAGCTGCAAAGCAAAAGAGGCGTCGATGAAATTGCCCTCAGCTCCCGAGTCAAACAAGGCCTGGCAGTTGTGGAATTTATTGGCCCATTGTAGTCTGACCGGAAGGAGAGTAGATGAAGAGGATTTTTCTAGAGACACACCACCCGTCAATAACCTCTGGTCTATTGACGGGCTTGGGCTTTTACCGGGCAATTGGTAACAAAATGACCAGCCGCTCCACAATAAAAACACAATCCATTCTTCTCTGGCAATCCTTCTCCTCCCTGATCAGTTGGGTTCTGCCTACCTGCATGGATTCTGGATCGAGAATGTGGCTGACCGTAACATTAGAAGAGTCTGCCGAAGGAAATGAAAACCTACGAGTGCGTTGATCACAGCGTTTCAGACGATTATCCACATGAATTGCCAGTTCAATCAAACCATCCAGACTAGTGGGCAAATCCAAATCAAAAATCTCCTTTTGGATACGGCCAGCCAACCCATGCAGGAAACGGTCCCACTGTACCTCCTCGTTCCATTTGCTCTCAGCCGCCAGAGTGCGGAAATCAATAGAATAGACCGTAACTGAACAGTTGCCTTGTTGTAAATCTGCCAACTCCCGGACCGCCACATGACCCGAGACCACTCGACTGGAACGAGGAGCAACAAGGATGATGATTTTCCCATACCTCTGTTCCCCACAGAGCAGCATGTCCAGTTAACAAAGTAATCATTAACGCCGCCTTAGATCGCTCCTTAGGAAACGATGTGGGTTGAAGTGTGAAAAACAAACAACATTTAGTCACGAAAGCTCAACCATTGCTGTGGCTCACCGGAATAGTCGGCGGGTGGAGGTAGACGAAGCTCACTATTAGGATCCTCTCGCTCAGATGGACGGGGAACAGGAGGTGGGGCTTGCACAGTGGGTGCTCTGGCTGTATCCATCCTGAGCTGCCGGAGCTGGGCAGTAACCTAGGACACCTGCGCCACCAAGGTTTGCACCGCACGACCCGTTGCATTGATCTGTTCCTCCTGTTGATCCAAAGAGCCTTGTTACTGGTAAGAAATTCTCCCCATTCAAATCCATTTTCTGAATCCATCTTGGTTGGATCGTTATGTCAGGGTATATCAGGAAAAGACTCGAGATTCAGTTGCAAGTGCACAAAAGTTAATTTTCTGAAGACCAACACGGCAACAGTATAAAGATAACAGGAAAATAGGGGGTGCAGATAATTTCCTCAGCAGCGCAGGGACTACAATGGGCAGCAGATTGAGATCCCGGACAGCGATCAAAGGAGAATATAATCCACAGAGAATAGCAAAGTTCCTCAGTAAAAGATGGTTCCACAGACCAGCAGTAACTCCATAGGGTAGCATCCACCACAGTTGGAATCGAGAACAGCAAACGGGAGGCAGGAGAACACTGAATATCCGACAGGGAATGAACAACAAACAACTCAATATAAAGGGTGCAGCTGATCAGTACCAGCTGACCCTGATCGCTAATAAGCAATCATGAGTAGTCCAGCAACGCAGGTGAGAGCAACAACACACACATGCACAGACACACACAAATAGAGAAGGAATTCACAGACCTGCGAAACGTGACAGCTGTGACAGCGAGCTAAGTGGAATCCCAGAAAATAAAGCTTGGAACTTTGACCAATGACAGAACAATTTACTCGCATGTGACTTGTATTAACAAGTGTCCGTTTAGAAACGTTGCCATGTGAAAGCGAACCGCACCAAGAATAAAAAGTAACATTGTAATAATTGTAATCCCTGTTTCAGAACAAAGCAATCAATCTACAGGTGTGAAAGCACCCTAAGTTATTACAGTGGATGTATGAAGTCATCAAATTTTCACAGGTGTTCTAGCAGAGCAACCATGGGTGTAGTTCATCACATTGGAGGCTGACATTTTTTCAGGAATCCCGTTGAATGGGAAACAAAATCACTATTGATCAAGTGATTGGGATTGGACAGGAAAAAAATGTCAGCAGGAGTGGGCAGGACCGGGACTGGAATAACACTATGATACCCAACTTTATACACAAAAATTCCTTTTAAATAAATAAACTATAAACTGTATATTTTAATTTTGAACTCAATTCTAGTTGCCCTGCCTCTTTATGCTCTCCTCCTGTTTGTACATCGGGCAGGACATCCAAACGATCACCTTTCATTCATCGACCTCAAATATGGCTTTTTATCTGAAATAAGTTAGTATTAGTGATTTCAATGTGTTTGGCACATCCATGATATTGAGGATTCTTTGCCATGAAGATTGCAGACTGGTTATCCTCAAATATCACAGTTGGTTTTTCTGTTTTGTTCTGTAGATCTGCCAGTAATTTTTGCCAATGCCATGTACTCCGCTTCTGCAGTAGAGAGTGCTACGCATGACTGCTTTTTGCTTCTCCAGCTAACTGCTGCTCCGCTGATTTGAAACATTTATCCTGACATGGATCTGCGATCATCTTGGTCTCCAGCCCAATCAGCATCCGAAAAACCAACGCACTCTTTTGACTCTTCTTTGTGGTGCAGCAGACCTAAATCCAGTGTGCCATTTAGGTACCTCATGATGCGCTTGACAGCAGTCCAGTGTTGCTTTGTAGGCTTTGCACAAAACTTTGCAACATTATTTACTGCATAAGCAATGTCTGGTCTTGTCCTTGTTGACAAATAAAGCAAACTTCCGACAGCAGACTGAAACCGTTTTTGATCGATTCCTTCATCATCCAAAGGTTTGACAAGCTTTGTGTTTATGTCAACCGGTGTGGCCACTGGTTTTGAGTTTTCCATTTCAAATTTTTTCAACACACTTTTGGTATATGTTGTCTGGCCCATCCAGCTCTCCCATGTCTGTAAGCTCAAAATGTCCTGCAAGCAATTTTTTCACTTCCATCATTCGCTTATTACTGTGTCCAGCCAGAAGAATGTCATCTACATACACAGCAATGATGAACATCTCATCTGTTTCTGTAGTGTAAATGCAAGGTTCACTTGGTGTTTGCACAAATCCCATTTTCTTTAGCTGGTAGTCTAGAACAATGTTCCAGCACCTTGGTGATTGCTTCAGACCATAAATGCTTTGATTTAGTTTGCATACCAGATGTTCCTTACCTTTAACGACAAAACCTTCAGGTTGTTTCATATACACTTCCTCATTCAGTTCTCCATTTAGAAATGCTGTTTTGACATCCATCTGATGAAGTTGTAGTCCGTGTTGGGTAGCCAGAGCAATTATTGTTCTCACTGATTCAAATCTCACCACTGGACTGAATGTCTCATCATAGTCTGATCCATATTTCTGAGAAAAACCTTGTGCGACTAAACGAGCTTTGTATCTTTCAAAGATTCCATCAGCATCAGCTTTCACCTTGAACACCCATTTACTTCCTACAGTTTTTCGATCCTTTGGCAGTTCTATCAATTTCCAGACATTATTTGCATATAGTGATTCCATTTCTTTTTCCATTGCTTCTTTCCATTCAGCCTTGTCTGGACTGGATAAAGCATATTTTGCAGTCTCGGGTTCCATGATAGACGTACTGGTAAGTGTTACCCATTCTCCATAACGATCTGGTGGTTTTCTTGTTCAGTTGTTCAGTTTTCTCCAGTGAGAACCTCGTCACCTAGACATCCATCGGGGAAAGACCACTGGAACCAGTGGACCACTTACACTCTGACTTTGCTGTAGTTGGAACAAACTACTGGTTCATCTGGCCAGAGGGGAACTGCCCCCCCCCCGACTGAGCCTGGTTTCTCCCAAGGTTTTTTCTCCATTCTGTCACTGATGGAGTTTTCGTTCCTTGCCGCAGTCGCCTCTGGCTTGCTTAGTTGGGGAATCTTCATTTCCAGCAATATCATCGACTTGATTGCACAGATATTATTTAAACTGAACTGAGCTGGACAATGCCATTACTAAATTCAATAATGAAATGCATTCAGCTGATAATTGAGTGTTAAATCCTGTCATTTTACATTATTGACACAATTTGCCAATGTTGATACTGTGCAGTGCTTTTTTTACAATTTGATTTGTTAAAAGTGCTATATAAATAAAGGTGACTTGACTTGACTTGTACTTTCTAGTTTTTGAAGCTCTTGTTCGGTTGAGTTGTTCCTGGTAGAATTTTGACATGCCGTTTAATTTGTTGAGTCTTCTTTGTCAGGTTCTTGACAGTCAAATTCCACATAATGTTTCGCAGCTCCTTCTTTATCTCTCTCAGGCTCCTCAACTGCACGCTCTGATTCATTGAAAATCACATCTCAACTTTTGCTTTTTTCAGATCATAGAGTCGATATCCTTTTGTTTCAGTTCCATAACCTAGAAAGATGCATTTCTTTGCTATGGAATCAAGTTTTTTCTTTCATCTTTGGGTATGTGTGCATATGCTATGCATCCAAACACATGCAGATAATCAACTTTTGGTTTCTTTCCTGTCCACGCTTCAAAAGGAGTCATAACTTCGACAGATTTTGTTGGACTTCTGTTTCTCAGATACACAGCCGTCGACAGTGCTTCCGCCCAGAACCTTTGAGGTAGTTTTGCATCAGCTAACATGGATCTCACGGTTTCTGTCAGTGTTTTGTTCATCCATTCAGCTACACCGTTTTGCTCAGGAGTTTTTGGTACGGTATGCTCATGCCGAATTCCTTTTGTCTTCAAGAAATTTTGAAAGGCAGCTGATGTCTATTCTCCTCCATTGTCGGTGCGTAAGATTTTTAGCTGTTTTCCAGAATCTTTTTCTACCAATGCTTTCCATTTTAGGAACTTCTGAAAAACTTAATCTTTGTGCTTTAGAACGTACGTCCACACATAGTGAGTGTTGTCATCAATGAACGTGAGGAAGTATTCAGCTTCGCTTAGAGACTTTGCATTCATTTTTCCACATACATCACTGTGCACTAAGCCAAGGGGTTCAGCTGCTCTTTTCCGACTATTCGTTTTAAACATACTGCGATGATGCTTTTCCTGCAACACACGACTCACAGAAGTCTATGTCTTTTGACACATCAAAGTCGAATCCAAAGTCCAAAGTTGAGACTTTCACTGCACATCTTCTTCAGATTTTGCATTCCTAAATGGCCATATCGTCGGTGCCAGACTTGCTCCTTAGAATCTTTATTAACATTTGCCTTCTCTGCAGTGCACACACATGTTCACTTTCTCCGTAATTGACATAGTAGAGACTGCCCTCTTTATTTCAGTCATCACTGCTGGGTTTTTCAGCATCTTGTTCCCGTAATTTGCGCTCTTCATGCAGTAATCGTTCCGTGACGACCTCCATTTTTGGTACATCTTCACATGCTTCGAATGCCGTTACTAACATGTTAAACGAGTCTGGTAAACTGGCGAGCAAGTGTACCACGCAATCCTCCTCTTCTATTCTATCACCTACAACTGATAGCGCATCAAAGTTTGAATCATAACTTTAATATGCTCCTGGACCGCATCTCCATCCTTCAACTTTAACGAATAAAGTTTACGTCTCAGTGCTAGCTTGTTTGCCCATGTTTTCTTCTGAAACTGATCCAACAGTTTTTTCCACACCACAATAGGATCTTCAGGCTCTCCGATTAAATAGAGCAGAGATGGTTCTATTGACAATACAATGGTAGCCAACGCTCGGTCCTTTCTAGCTAAGTAATTTGCCCACTTACTTGCATCTTCTCTTTGAGCAGTTTCTATACCATTCACCAAGTCCCATAGTCCATCTCTCAAAAATGCCATCCGACACTGCACTTTCCACGTAGGATAATTCGATCCATTTAATGGAACAATCACCACTGTTTTAGATTCCGAGCTCATTTTTCTTCACGAGAACATAAAATCTTCAAAACAATCCTGTTGTAGCTTCTCTGGGCCCATAAACTATTGTAATTTAATAAAACGCGAGACTTTCTTCTTGCTAAAACATGTTAGCCATTTACTTTTCAGAAACTTGTACATACATCTCAGTTATGCAATAGGCTCTGTGCACAAGCGTAGCGACGAACTTCCGCTGTCGCCAGAAGTCGGGATGTCAGTTTCCGGTTTACTCCCGCACCGCGCAAAATGTCAGTGTTTACAAGATGTCTTCAAGATCTGCCAAAAATAAGCATTAGCGATGTACACCGCATCGTTGATGCCTGGTCCCCTGCTCCAACAAACAAGCGGGACAAAGGATTCAAGCTGTACATATCAAGTTATATCCACAACTACGAGGGTAAGTAGTTTAATCTAATGTGGTGTGCCGACAGCTAGTGGCTATGCAAGTTAGCGACGTGTTTATTTGTAGTGTAACGTTAGTATAGAATCATCAGTTGTATTAACTTTCTCCCCCTCTCGGTTTCTACTAAAGATCAGGGCACAGGTGAAGTCATTGTCAGGTCATTGTGCTACAGATCCATGAGGAAAGCTGAGAAACCTCACAGTTTGCGTGTATGGCGAAGCTAGGATTTATAAACCAACAGTTATAAGCTTGTTAATTTAATAACCCGGCATTTCTAATGTTCCTGGGGATTTAGTTACAGTAATTCATGTTTAATATAACTCTTAAATTAGTACGTAAAATTGTCAGGTGAGTTTACCTTGCTGGTCCCCATTAGGGTTACTGCATGTGTTCTTGTTCATGTTATAGCTTGTTAATTATTAGAACCCGGTGTTCCAGGGGATTGAGCTAAGGTCATTCAGGTTTAATGTAACTTTCAAATCTAATGAAGTCTGTATTAGTAGGCAGGTAAGTTAACCTAGCCAGTCCCCTCCGGGTAAAATATGCTCGTGTTCAAGTTTTCCTCAACTCATTCATTTAAGATGTAATCTTGTGTTAAAGGTATTCGGCTATCATGTGTTTCAAATAAACGTTAGCACATTACAAAACATAATCTAATCAAACATATAGAAATACATGACATTTGGTCCGTTTATATAGAATATAAGATCTAAAAAAATTTAACAAGATTACGTCCTAAACAAATGATTAAACCGTGACTAACCTAAGATACATAAGTATTTACTATAATATTTTACTGATGCAGGTGGTACTGAAAGATTCAAGTCCTGTTGAGCTGATTCAACACAGCTGCACATGTGTTGCTGGAGCAGCATTATGCAACCACTGTGTTGCTTTGCTGTTCCAGTCAGCATATTACTCACAGCTGAATGTGCCAGCGGTCCCTCCTGTGCTAAGCTGTACTGAAGGGGAACAGCAGTGGCACAAGCCCAGAACTTTGGTAAGTTTGCATTGAGTTGCGATTCCCCCTATCCATGTAAAGCGCTTTGAGTGTCTAGAAAGTGCTATATAAATGTAACAAATTATTATTATTATAGACCTGTTGGCTATATTTTCTAACTACAAATATACAACTTCTAACTTTATTCTGAATAACTTGATAGGGTATAAAACCAGGCCCTGTGGAAAATATGGTTGTACTGTCTGCTAAACCAAAGTGTAGAGCAACAACAGAGGGAGTGAGGTAAAAGCTGAATATTATAGATTCATTACAATATGTTGCATGTTTGAATTAAAATACCTGTGTCTATATGCCACTTTCCACTCATGAAAGTTTTATGTTCTACACAAGAGCACACTCTACAAAGGCCTGAGTGGAGATATGCCTGATCTATCTGTCCTTCAGGTGAGAAGGGATATAACAATATCAAATTTCACAGTACAGTATAATATCCTATCAACCCAAATCTGTATACTAGTATATTTATATTTCATGTTTTTTCCCCTTCCCTTTTGATTAAATGTACTATGGCCCCTTGATTATGCAAACAAGTATTTTGAATTGAACTTAATGAACTTATGTGCAACATATTGTGTATAGGAATTACAGGAAAAGATACTGGTATGATAATTGTGGTTGTTTTATATTATATTGCTTATCAGTATATTATTACTTGCCAGGTGACTGAGGTATATAAAGATTTCCCTACAGCTGAGGCACCAATGATCTGCAGTATGGGCATCAGCTGTGAAATTCCCCGGGTCGACTCCGCCCTTGGCAAGGTTCAAGCCGGTAGTCCCTTATCCTACCAACAACCTGCAACAGCAAAAAGAAACCTGTCCTTCAATGCTGCCCCACCACGTCCATCTGTGCCTCTTCAGGGTTACCGCCTACAGCCATCCAGTTGCATGTTTGTCTGTACTGAACCACAACAGCTACACCATAGGAGTCTGGAAGCCACCTGGGACATGGCGCATAATTTTGAATGTGCTACCAGAGAACAAAGTTCATGTACTGAATGGCATCAGCTAAGAAGGCATAGACTGACTGCCTCACGTTTCAGGGAGATCTGCCAGGTTCAAGAGAACTCTGAAGAAAGTCTGGCTAACCGGATACTGCAAGGAACCCGTCAGACGGCGGCTATGAAGAGGGGGCTCGAATCAGAGGCAGATGCTATCTATTTGCCATTCATCCGGATGCTCCTTGGATGGGGGCATCTCCAGATGGGTTAATCTTTGACCCTTCAGAGCTATGTCAGTTTGGGCTGATTGAGATGAAATGCCCGAATGTTAAAAGCTATGTTGACTGCCCATATCTCAAAGTGAAGTCAGGCAAATTGGAGCTACAACAAACACATGCTTGCTTACTACTGGCAAGTACAGGGGCAGATGCTAATGACAGGAATGAATTGGTGTGATTTTGTAGTTTCAACTGAGGAAGACGTACTCATTCAAAGAATTTACAGAGACAATGGTGTGTTGGATGTGATCAGAGAGAAAGTAGACAAGTTTTATTTCAATGTCTATCTGCAGAAATGTCTAATAAACTAACGCAAATAAAAGTTGATTAATTTAATAGACAATGATAGATAACCAATCAGTTGAGTAATTGTTGCAGCTCCATGCAGGATTGAAATAAAATGCACTTAAATGTTTGTTGCTCTGTGTTACCATTAAAAGTTCAAATTAAGTTATGATTGTGCACAATAAAAGTTTTTACCCCCCTCAAAAAAGACCAGTCAATTATTACTGTAACTAAATGATTACATGACCATGCCTGTGATTTTTAGGTGTTTTTATTATTATTATTATTATTATTTTGCACCTTCAAGTTTTTATACCAAAAAAAGAGTCAAAAGACAAATGACATCAAAGGAGATTTACAAAATGATGTTATTCTTATGAATTATGTATGTTGGACACTGAAAAATAGTTCATATTGATTTATTTAGAAGATATGTGTTATGAAGTAATAGGGGGTTACTTATTTAGCTGGTAAGATGATGCATCCGTTACAGGATATCAGTCATGACTCAGGGAGACAGTATCAGGTTGATGTAAGGTTTACTTGGATGATTAAGATCCAGAATCAGCACGGTATGGCATACAGGGATTTCTTTCTGTGGTTCCAAACTACACAATATGCAATTAGGTATATATGGATGTGGTTCTAAAATGAATAGAAAGGAATAATTACTAACTGCAATACTATCCCAAATAGTACAGTATTATGCACACACCAAGACATTCAAACGATATTGGAATAACATTGTCAATACAATATATTAACAATAGAACACAAGTGATCTTTATAAAGTAATCGAATGCAGCCACAGATGACTAATAATTACAATATGAATAGTCCCTGTCAATGATATACTAGTCTCGGTCAGTGAAATACTAGACAAACTTTGTACAAGTGACGTCTTTCACTAACAAGTTATGATTAGCTTAGCATTAGGATGAATCATGACAAATCACGACATGAATAAGTGACTAGAAACGACCTCAAAGTGACATTAATAATAAACGGAGCACTTACATATCGTCATTGACGCACACCAACTAAAACCACTCAGGTATTATCAGAACAGGTGAGATTCAGCAGAAACCAAGTGTTAATAGTCCACACCTGACCGGAGCTTCTGGCAGTTTCCTCATAACGCAATTGACGCTACGAATGATGCAATACTGGCAATGAACTTAAGTGAGGGTATACTGCCACGCACTGGACAGAATAGGTAATGCTTCTAAATTAACTATATACAAGATTCATTGAGGGCCTTTTGTACAATATGGCTTACAATCTCACACTTCCGATCTCCATTTCGATCTCCACCAGGAAGCGGTGGAAGCTCAAATGGCTGTTATACAGACCTGAAGCCGAGCAATGTGGCACACAGCAGTGATTCGTAGATTCAACCTCAGTTCTCTGAAGCTTAAATGAGTCACGCACATTATACGTTTTCCGTACAGCAGCACTCATCTTGTTTGTTAACGGATGCGGATGAAGACAGGAAGTAAACCGGAAACTGATATCCCGACTTCTGGCGACAGCGGAAGTTCGTCGCTACCCTTGTACACAGAGCCTATTACAGCTCGTCTTTTAAACGTATGACTAAAAAGAAAACAAACAGAAGCCTATGCCACCATCTAGTGGTCATTTTACAAACAGCAACTGAAATAAAGCCACTGGCTCATTTACACTGAAACACAAAGATAACAACAATAATCATTTTAGTAAAGAGTGTTTTTCTTTTCTTAAACCAACATCCTAATGGTCTGTTGTTCATGCTGCCATTTGCGCATATAAAACTAAAGCAAATAAAAAAAAAGCTTAGTTTGTCGGTTTAGGAAAATAATCTAAATGAACAAAATGCTGTCATTCTATACAATTCTCCAAAATCCTAAATGCTTCATGCAAGTTCAAGCTAACTCAAAAACTTACGTACACGTGCTAAGACCTGACATGAGATTTGATCGTCTATAAAGATAAATTCACATTTTTGCGTAGAAACAACAATTTTCGGTCGTGCATTTGTTTCGTAAATTAGGCCCAGTGTGTCTGAGCCAACTTTAGTGCATGCAGTGCTAGGAGCTGGCAGGTCTGAACCCATTTAATTGCTGAGGATGATAGCAGCAACATTGGTGCAAGCCAGGAGTGGTCAACATATCCCAAAATGAAACAGAGAACAAAGCAAATACATCATTCAATAGTCAATAGTCCTAGAGCTATAAATTAGATTTTTTTTTTCTTATAGGTGCATTATAGGTGCATTTCTAGAAAAGGCTTACACAAAGGGAAAAAAAATTGTTTTTGTGAATATTCATCTAAATGGTATACAATTCATCAAATTAAAACTTTAATCATAATAGTCACAAAACAACACAAAGCAGGAGGATTTGTAGTGACGCCCCAGTTGCCACCACCATTGTGCTGTTAACATAGAGATGACAGTGCAGCGTCTAACCATCGCTATATTGTTCTAAAAGTAAAGAACAGAGATGTTAACACCAGCTCAACAATGACTGAATGTGCATTTAATCTGCCTCTCTAACACTTTTCCAAAACGCTATAAATCCATTTTAATAGTTTTAGAGAAAAGGACATTTTTTTACCTAGACCCATACATTTTGTTAATATTCAATTTATCCTGTTAAAATGGTCTGTTGGCCCAGTCTGAACATGTTAAACAATGATTGTTAAATTAAACAACAATATTGTCGATTATAAATTCCAAGTTATTTTTTTTTTTTTAAACGCTACAAATCCTTTTTTTTATGTTGGTTTATGTCTTTAAAAAAAAAAAGAGAACATGCAACATATGACATAAGGGACTCATACTATAAGCCGGTCGCACCAGCCTTGTGTTGATGTAACCCCCCCGGGTCCGCACCATCACACCGAGCGGGTCTCTAACCCGGGTTTCCGTTGCGGGAGGCAGAAAAAAGAGGCGCTCTAGCGACTGACGCTAGAGCCTGTAGCCTTTGGCGTTCCTTGTTAGAGCGCCTCTTTTTGAGGTCAAGGGGAGTGAGGTTTACACACAGCCCTTACTGGCATACACATCTGTTACATTGACATCCCACAGTGGGTATTAATGCGCCACCTGAGTGACGAACCTTCTTTTTTTGTTGTTTTTGTGTGATTTTCTTTGTCCAGTCATATGAGGATATATCGCATTTAGGCTAAAAACAGGTTTGGCGCTTATAGCGGTTTGGAAAAGAACTGCATCTTGCAGTACATTTGAAACAAGGAAATATAGCGATTTGGCATGAAACATTGATGGAGCAGTGAATAGGTTCAGTCATGGGCGTAAATCCCGGGGGGGACGGAGGGGACATGTCCCCCCCCCATCCGAGGGTTGTCCCCCCCAAAAAATATATTTCAAAAAATCGCACTCTCTATTGTGAAAAATATATATGTATACCTAAAATAATTGTGTAAGTAGAAAACCCCCCCCGCAAAAACTGCTTTTTTTCTGAGGAGGCCTAGCCGAGTCCTTCAAGTCCCTTATGCCTTATTGGCACACTGAGGAGTCACTGGAGAAATATATAAATCGGGCTCTGTACTTGAGAGGCTCATCCTTCAGGGTGGAGTTAGCTGAGGAGCCTGCTCACATTTCTCTTGGAGCAACAATCCAGGAGACTTCAGAGGTCATGTCAGCTGTTCCCAGAACCTCATGTCCGCCCCTGGGCCATCCTGGGCTGATACGCAGCATGCAGGACCCTCTACTGAGGTCGGTTAGCATAGCGTTGTCCACTCACGTTCCTCCCGAGGTGGCGTTGTCCTCTAACGTTTCTCCCGAGGTGGCAGTACCCGCTCACGATCCTCCCGAGGCGGCAGTGCCCGCTCACGATCTTCCCGAGGCGGCGGTGTCCGTTCACGATCCTCCTGAGGCGGCGGTGCCCGCTCACGATCCTCCCGAGGCGGCGGTGCCCGCTCACAATCCTCCCGAGGGGCCGGGGCCCGCTCACCTTCCTTCTGAGGCGGTGACTCCCGCTCACAGTACCTCAGAGGCAGCGGTATCCGCTCATGATCCTCCCAAGGTGGCGGTGCCCGCTCACGATCCTCCCGAGGGGCCGGGGTCCGCTCACCTTCCTTCTGAGGCGGTGACTCCCACTCACAGTACCTCAGAGTCAGCGGTGCCCGCTCACGATCCTCCCGAGGCGGCGGTGTCCGTTCACGATCCTCTCGAGGCGGCGGTACCCGCTCACGATCCTCCCGAGGCGGCGGTGCCCGCTCACGATCCTCCCGAGGCGGCGGTGTCCATTCTCGATCCTTCCGAGGCGGCGGTGCCCGCTCACGATCCTCCCGAGGCGGCGGTGCCCGCTCACGATCCTCCCGAGGCGGCGGTGCCCGCTTACATTCCTTCTGAGGCGGTGACTCCCGCTCACAGTACCTCAGAGGCAGCGGTATCCGCTCATGATCCTCCCGAGGTGGCGGTGCCCGCTCACGATCCTCCCGAGGGGCCGGGGCCCGCTCACCTTCCTTCTGAGGCGGTGACTCCCGCTCACAGTACCCCAGAGACCCATACATTTTGTTAATATTCAATTTATCCTGTTAAAATGGTCTGTTGGCCCAGTCTGAACATGTTAAACAATGATTGTTAAATTAAACAACAATATTGTCGATTATAAATTCCAAGTTATTTTTTTTTTTTTTAAACGCTACAAATCCTTTTTTTTATGTTGGTTTATGTCTTTAAAAAAAAAAAGAGAACATGCAACATATGACATAAGGGACTCATACTATAAGCCGGTCGCACCAGCCTTGTGTTGATGTAACCCCACCAGGTCCGCACCATCACACCGAGCGGGTCTCGAACCCGGGTTTCCGTTGCGGGAGGCAGGCGCTCTAACAAGGAACGCCAAAGGCTACAGGCTCTAGCGTCAGTCGCTAGAGCGCCTCTTTTTGAGGTCAAGGGGAGTGAGGTTTACACACAGCCCTTACTGGCATACACATCTGTTACATTGACATCCCACAGTGGGTATTAACGCGCCACCTGAGTGACGAACCTTCTTTTTTTGTTGTTTTTGTGTGATTTTCTTTGTCCAGTCATATGAGGATATATCGCATTTAGGCTAAAAACAGGTTTGGCGCTTATAGCGGTTTGGAAAAGAACTGCATCTTGCAGTACATTTGAAACAAGGAAATATAACGATTTGGCATGAAACATTGATGGAGCAGTGAATAGGTTCAGTCATGGGCGTAAATCCCGGGGGGGACGGAGGGGACATGTCCCCCCCCCCCATCCGAGGGTTGTCCCCCCCAAAAAATATATTTCAAAAAATCGCACTCTCTATTGTGAAAAATATATATGTATACCTAAAATAATTGTGTAAGTAGAAAAACCCCCCCCGCAAAAACTGCTTTTAGAAACAGTTGAGTTCCCCCTCCCCTTTCTCACAGTGGTTTGGCCCACTGCCTGCTTTGCCAGTTCATCTCACCTAACGTACTCCACACACGAGTCAGGTGTGTGGCTGCCTCAGTTAATGTTGAACTCCAGTAAGTAGGATACTTTATTCACTTTAAATAAAGCGATTCTCTTCAATGTAGTTGATGCAGCAGACTCATTCATAAATTAGTTGCGGCAAAAATGCTGATTAACGTTACCGATGTAATTTTCCAAGAATCTGCTATATTCGCGATTAAAATATTACTTATCTAGTTAACGTTAGCTTGTTTACAATAGCTTGTTGCATAGTGCACTGCAGCTTATGGGGGTTTTCCACTGACTAGTACCAGCTCGTTTCAGTTGGGTTCTGCTCTGTTTCGGACCTACAGTTTTCCACTACAACTGGTTGCTATAGCGACCAAACATTCTGAGAAGCAGCACGAGCAGAGCGCTCTAAGCTGAGGTAAACAACCTGGCATCATTACAATCGTCAGCATGGATGAAATAAAAAGGATTTTATTTCTTATCCTTGGTTTGTGGCTGTTTTAAATGTGCTGATCTGCTTTGTCATTGAACCTGAGAAAAACTTTGAAAATAACCATAATGACGCAGTCTCCGTGCTACAATAATAATGATAGAAGCAAATTTTTTCACTGTGGGGACATATCTTTATAAGTACAATTTGACTGTATTATTTGTGTCCCCTTCAAAAATTGCTCATGAGAAATTTTATATTTATTGTCCCCCCCTACTGTTAAATGAAATTTATGCCCATGGGTTCAGTACACAGCAAAATAGCATGACGAACTCATTTTTTTTTTTTTGGCGTTTATTGCGTTTTGGAAAAGAGCTCTTTATATGTACTATGTGTATTTATAAAATTCACCCTTTTATTTGCCTGTATGTTGCATGTAAATGAATTATTATGAGTGGCCTTTTTTATACTTATGAGTTTATAAGTATGAGTTTTGTTTCTATAGAACTTTACATCATAAATGGAGATTATAGTTCATTGTTGTGCATTTATAACTTCTGCCAGTCATGTAGGGCTGGTATATAGGATGATGTCAGATTATATCATCCATTTGGAAAATTACAATTCTGACTGTTTCACATCCTCAGTCATCACTGACGTCTTAAGGGTTGGTGAAATATCTGTCTGAGCAGCTGAACTTGTATGCTCTGGACTGGGCATATGATCTGTTACGTGATACCAAAAACAGGAAATCTCACAGAAAAAGTGTATCCATCTTCATGTTTGCTGCCAGAATAATCTACAACAATGAAATTCTGTTCACAGTTGTTTCCATTTAAATATGTGATACACGACGGTGGTCATGTAGGCCAATGGTTTATGCTGATTTTTCTGCAAAACCAAATAAAAGGGTAAAAATGTTGATGTCTAAAATCCAAGAGCAGTCTTTAATTTTGGTAAATGATGTTATAGGCCCTTGTGACTTTGCCTATAGTCGATAAATAATAAAAAATCTGATTACTGTTTATTAATTTTACGACAAGGCAAGATTCAGGTTATAAAATGTTGTGGTACAACTTCTCAAAAATGCAATGGTTAATGCAATTCATAGTATTTGTATTTTTTTTACTTGGAAAACACACATATACTCATGTTGCATTTCTATATTTTCAGGGGACATTCCATAGACGTAATGCTTTCTATACTGTACAAACTGTATTTCCTGTCCCCTTACCCTTACCCTTCCCTTAAACTTGGATATTGTCATCTTTGTGGGGACATTTTGCCTTCATAATGTAGGGTATACCTAAACCACACACACACAATCATGATAGTTATTACCCATGACAATTTTAGAATTGTTAAATATTTTATTGAAACCTAAGAACATGGCACATATGTTTTGAACTAGATTTATAAAGTATTTTCCTTTCCTTGATCAGGAACACTCTTATGTGTCATTTACAAACATGTTAAACATTTATTGGATCATTTTCTACATGTGTTACAATAATGTATAGTCCTTATAAATGCCAGGCATAAAGAATATATTCAAATTGTTAATTAAATAATTTGACAAGTATGCATTTCAGTTGTGAGTATGCAGCATACTATACGGTTTAAAAACCAGTGGTCCATCAAGTTTCCCCAAGCTGTTTTTAGAACACTGGAGCGTGTCCCAAATACAAAAAATACTGTCACAGATATGTCAAGTAAAGTACAGTAAATCCTGTTCATAAGTATACATAGATTATGTTTAAGTTCTGAGCATTTCACTGTTACCAAACTAAACAAGCAGACAGTGTGGTTTGTCTAAACAATGCAGTGAAGCAGTGCTGTTGTGTGATTTAAATGCATGTTTGGATTACTACACACTGATTATAGTAGGGATTTTGCAAGGCATTGTGCAAGTTTTGGTAGAGACTAGGAAGTTGCCCAAATGTTTACTTGTCACATCGTCGTCATGGGAATTCACTGGACCAAGCCCTGGTTTACTCACATCTATCCAGTATTTAAGACACAGTACCACAGATGCCAGAGTAATACAGACTGTGACATTACAATAACTGGACAAGAACTTCTGCACAAGGTAAACCATTCATCTCTATGTTATAATATGTTATGTTGTGTTTATGACTTTTAAATTGATCTTTATAAGTGGTAACTGAATAATCAGTAGAATGTCTAAAGTGGACTATCTAAATGTGACCCAATTTTTTATCTGTGGTAAACATTATTTGAATTAACAGAGAACAATAGATTCACATTAGGTTATTTTGATGCTTATATTTTGCAGGATGAAGACATTACATGGAATTATACTGATGCTGTTTGTTGCATCAATCTGTTCAAAACCAGTAAGTATTTATTTTTTAGGATTTTTTAATACTGTTACTGTTAATAACATACAGCATGCAGTACTATTATTAATGAAATTATCAACTGTTCAAATCCTCAGTTTCATTTGCGCAGACGATTTGATTCATCAGATTCATCAAACTCTGTGCAATCTAGATTCAGTTCAGAGGAAAATGATTCAAGCAGAGAAGACAGCGAGGATTCACAGAAATCTGAATCAAACGAGTCTAAATCAAGTGAATCTGAATCTTCAGAGGAAGATATCAGAGTTGTGTCAAGCACATTCTCTCCAGCTAGCACAACAAGTTCATCGACCGCTGGCAAGACAACAGCACCATCAACTACCACGGCACAAGACATCACAAACTGTGTTACTGAAACAAGGGGTGATGGTGTTATTATAATATCTTGCAGTTTTTCTGCTTAATTATCAGTTAAAAGTTTAAAGGTATACAATTCATAACGATTTACAGTATAAAGTTATGTTTTTGTTGATAATGAAGGTCCTGACACTGAATGATGTAACTTTTAAAATTATTTACTTTTAAACAGCATGTCACTATTGTGATTTTAAGTGCTTATTTAGAAGTTGTTTTTTTTTATCTTTCAAATGCAATTGTCACAAAAGTTTTATGATTTAACACCCTTTAATATTATGTAAGAAAATTAAGCCATTGTTTTTCAGTGGGATTTATTATTGGTAGTACTTTGCCTGAGGTAATAAAATATGATTTATCACCATATTCAATTGAGAGTTCAGTCATTTTTTGCAACTTTTTCAGCAACCGAATGAATAATTTATTATTATTATTATTATAACATTGGCATGGAACCTACTATATGCTATTTTTCTAATTTAGTAATGCAATATACATTTATTATTATTATTGTGAGATCTAAATGAATACGATTAACGGCACCATTCTATACAATTAATGTATTTGTTAAATACATTAATGCCTAATGGTTAGAGAGTCGTTCTCGTAATCGAAAGGTTGCGAGTTCGAATCTCGGACCGGCAGGAATTGTATGTGGGAGGAAGTGAATGTACAGCGCTCCCTCCACCCTCAATACCACAGCGAGGTGCCCATGAGCAAGGCACCAAAACCCCCAAATGCTCCCCGGGCGGCGCAGCATAAATGGCTGCTGACTGCTCCGGTTGTGTGTTCACAATATTTGTGTGTTCACTGCTGTGTGTGTGCCCCTTGGATGGGTTAAGAGCACAAGTTCCGAGTATGGGTCACCATACTTGGTCATATGTCGTATGTCACAAAGAAGATAGTGTCATGAGTCCGAGCCCTGCATTTCTTCCTCTAACCACCATCTCCCGTCCTCCCGGAATCAATTCCCCCAACTCCACACACCTGTCACTTATTACACTCTCAGCTGTTCCCCATTGTCATGGACTATTTATACACCACACTCCCGCTACTCTGTCTGGTGAATTAATTGTATTTGTTTGTAAGTTAAGGATGCAAGCATTTTCTGTTGGAATATTTGTATTCCGCTCCGGTTTTGGTTTGAGTTGTTTTTCAGACCCTGTTTGATCTGATTCTGTTTCAGTTTTTGGATTGTTTCTGCTTTTTGTTTATTAAACTGAAGTTTCACCTGCATTTGGACCCAGACCTTGTTTTTCCACGGTGCTCCCTTAGTGTTCTGTGACAGAATTCACCAGCCAAACATGGGTCCAGCAAGGAAGTTCCTCAACGTCCAACAGGGAGACCGTAACATTGAGGATTACGCCAGGGACTACGTGGGAGTGGCTCGCCAGTCAGCTACGGAAGAGACCTGCCTCATGGTCTTTTTCTGAGGAGGCCTAGCCGAGTCCTTCAAGTCCCTTATGCCTTATTGGCACACTGAGGAGTCACTGGAGAAATATATAAATCGGGCTCTGTACTTGAGAGGCTCATACTTTAGGGTGGAGTTAGCTGAGGAGCCTGCTCACATTTCTCTTGGAGCAACAATCCAGGAGACTTCAGAGGTCATGTCAGCTGTTCCCAGAACCTCATGTCCGCCCCTGGGCCATCCTGGGCTGATACGCAGCATGCAGGACCCTCTACTGAGGTCGGTTAGCATAGCGTTGTCCACTCACGTTCCTCCCGAGGTGGCGTTGTCCTCTAACGTTCCTCCCGAGGTGGCAGTACCCGCTCACGATCCTCCCGAGGCGGCAGTGCCCGCTCACGATCTTCCCGAGGTGGCGGTGTCCGTTCACGATCCTCCCGAGGCGGCGGTGCCCGCTCACGATCCTCCCGAGGCGGCGGTGCCCGCTCACAATCCTCCCGAGGGGCCGGGGCCCGCTCACCTTCCTTCTGAGGCGGTGACTCCCGCTCACAGTACCTCAGAGGCAGCGGTATCCGCTCATGATCCTCCCAAGGTGGCGGTGCCCGCTCACGATCCTCCCGAGGGGCCGGGGTCCGCTCACCTTCCTTCTGAGGCGGTGACTCCCACTCACAGTACCTCAGAGTCAGCGGTGCCCGCTCACGATCCTCCCGAGGCGGCGGTGTCCGTTCACGATCCTCTCGAGGCGGCGGTACCCGCTCACGATCCTCCCGAGGCGGCGGTGCCCGCTCACGATCCTCCCGAGGCGGCGGTGTCCATTCTCGATCCTTCCGAGGCGGCGGTGCCCGCTCACGATCCTCCCGAGGCGGCGGTGCCCGCTCACGATCCTCCCGAGGCGGCGGTGCCCGCTTACATTCCTTCTGAGGCGGTGACTCCCGCTCACAGTACCTCAGAGGCAGCGGTATCCGCTCATGATCCTCCCGAGGTGGCGGTGCCCGCTCACGATCCTCCCGAGGGGCCGGGGCCCGCTCACCTTCCTTCTGAGGCGGTGACTCCCGCTCACAGTACCTCAGAGGCAGCGGTGCCCGCTCATAAATCTTGCGAAGTGGAGGAGCCCACTAGCATTCCCTCTGAGGAGGCGGAGCTTACCTCTGGCCTTCCCACAGCGATGGAGGCAGCTGTTATTCTCTCCGAGGCAGCGGTGCTTATTGCCATCCTTCCCGAAGCAACGTATCCTGCTGAGGTTTCCTTCAAGGTGGGGGAGCTCGCTTCAGGCCTTCACGAAGTGGTGGAGCCCGCCATTTTGCCCGCTCTAAGGTGGCAGCTCCACACACACCGCTGTGGTTGCCGCAGTTTCTGCCCTGGGTCTCCATCCCACCGACGCTGCCTCAGTCGCCAGGTCCCCCTCCAGCACACGGACCTGGTCCCCCCATACCACCAGAAATTCTGCTAAATAGATTTACGTCAAACTTACTGCCAAATGTAGGCTAATCCTGTTGCCCAAGAGCTGTTGAACATCATGACACACAAGTCCCCTTCCAACCCACCGTTGAATATCTTGGACATGTAATTGATACCACTGGTCTCCACAAAGCACCATCAAAGGTAAAAGCTCTTGTGGATGCACCATCTCCGAAGAACGTAAGCCAGCTGAGATCATTCCTAGGAATAATAAAATACTATTACAAGTTCATGACAAACCTGCCAACAGGTTTTGTCCTCTACATGAACTGAACAAATTCTAAGAGTGGAAATGGTCAGACAGATGCGAGAAGGCATTCAGGGATGTGAAATGTGCACTGACACAATCTGAGATCATCACACATTACATCCCTTCTCTACCATTACAGCTGTCATGTAATGCTTTATGCCCTCCGGTGAAGAAAGGCAAAATGCCTTTGCAGCAATGACCCTGAACTCAGCAGAGAGCAAGAATGCCCAAATTGAACGAGAAGCCTAAGCAATTGTATTTACTGTTAAGAAATTTCACCAGTACTTGTTTGGGCACAGATTTACCCTACTCACAGACCACTTATCTCTATCTTCAGGTCCCAAACCGGCATTCCCTCACTGTGAGCAAATAACATGCAGTGCTTTGCTTGGTTGTTATTGGTACATTAGTACAACATCAAGTAGGAGATCTGAGCAGCACTGTAATGCAGATGGACTATCCAGACTGCCTCTGCTGGACACACCACCAGAATTTGCTCAAGTTGACATATTTTCCTATAAAGTAGTGCAAAGTGCACCAGACACTGTGGCTCAAGTAAAGGGATTCATAAGAACTGACCCTTTTTTGTTGCAAATTTTGGCCTGGATCTCTCATGGCAGGAGGGGAGAGATGACAGACAAATTCAAACCTTATTTGGTTTGACAAAATAAGTTTACAGTACAATCTGGCTGCTTACTGTGGGGGTATGCATTGTTTGTTATACCACCGCCTCTGAGGAACCTTTTGCTGAAGGTACTTCCTGCAGGCCATGTAGGAGGAGTGAGGATGAAAGAGAAGGCACGTAGCTACTTCTGGTGGCCTAGCATACATGCAGAGATTGAAGAAGAAGCAAAGGATTGCTCAGATTGCCAGAATGCAAGACACATGCCACAGACAACCCCCTTGCATCCATGAGACTTTCCAGAGAAGTCATGGCAAAGAATACATTTTGACCAGGACCAGTGGAGAGCCAAATGTTTCTGGTGATTGTTGACCTTTATAGTGGGAAAATTTTGCCCCCTGCTTAGCCTACAGTGCAGACAATTCCTGTCTGCTGTATGTGCTTGCATGAAGGAGATGTCCCACTATTTGTCTAGCCCATTTATGAGCAAGCTCCCTACCAAGGGGTGTGTGTGTGTGTGTGTGTGTGTGTGTGTGTGTGTGTGTGTGTGTGTGTGTGTGTGTGTGTGTGTGTGTGTGTGATTTTGCTTACCCCATTGGCAGATTATTTTGCTTGTTTTTAGCAAAATCTCACTTAAATTTCACTTGTTTTTTTTCTGAAAACAAGACAATAATTTGTACTTGTCCAAAAAAATCTACAGGTGCTGGTCATATAATTAGAATATCATCAAAAAGTTGATTTATTAAAAGTGAAACTTGTATAATGTATACATTAATTCCACACAGACTGATATATTTCAAGTGTTTATTTCTTTTAATTTTGATGATTATAACTGACAACTAATGAAAACCCCAAATTCAGTATCTCAGAAAATTAGAATATTGTGAAAAGGTTCAATATTGAAGACACCTGGTCCCACACTATAATCAGTTAATTAACTCAAAACACCTGCAAAGGCCTTTAAATGTTCTCTCAGTCTAGTTCTGTAGGCTACACAATCATGGGGAAGACTGCTGACTTGACAGTTGTCCAAAAGACGACCATTGACACCTTGCACAAGGAGGGCAAGACACAAGTAGTAGTAGTAGTAGTAGTAGCCCTTTATTGTCACTAGTCACAAGTACCAGCGAAATTAGCCAATCAACCTGTCCATACATACACAACATACATATGGCAAGGGGGTAGACAGAACAGGAAGACAGGGAATTGAAGAAAAATACAGCATTACATGAGAAAAGGGAGGAGGAAAAAAAATAGCCCCCAGACTATGCTCCTTGGGGAGTACAGTGTGAGAACAGAAAAAAACACCTCAGCACAAAAGCACATACACCATACACATGACTTTGCAACAGGGGGAAACAGATCCAGCTCCGGCAAGCAGCCATCCGGTCCAGCAGCCATTTATTCCGGCGCCGGTCGCAGACCCGCTTGACAGCCTGGCGGTACAAAGCGGCCGGAGGCAGTTGATCGGGGGAGGGGAGTAATGTCTGTAATCGGGGAGGGAGCAAGAGAGTCTCACTGCAGCGCTCTTCCCAGGGTAGTTATCCAGCACGACCTTGGCCGAGGCCGGTGCTGGTATGGGGGAGCCAGAAAAGATAAGATTGATTTGTTTTGTCTTTGGGGCGAATAGCTGCATTCCTTCACAGCTATTCTCTCTGTCCATTCTGGTCTCCGAAAGCATCAATTTTCGCTTGCAAAGCCGTGAGCTTCTTCGTGATAGAATCCATATTTCGGTTAATAGTCTCAGTCTCAATGCTGACCGCTCTTCCCACAGCTTCAATCATAACGGGCAGTCTTGTGAGACTTTGGACAGCTGTTCCCGTCTTCTGAATTTTCCGATAACCCAGGGCAAAGCCTAATCCAATCAGCAAAATACCTGTTATCATGGTTCCGAATAGGTAGATATCTTCAATGTCCTCCACGGAAAGAGCCGCAAGACATACGATTCCCCACCTCTCCCAAGCGTCCATCGTATAACCCGCTGCGAACGTTCCGTCGGGGCAGTCAGGTTCCCCAGAACCCAGGCTTCTCGTCGAGAAGATGGTGTCAATTGCACTGAGAGACCAGTTGATCAAATCTATAATCTTCTAGTTTGGAGAGCCGTGCAGAGAGAGTCTCTCAATAGATGAGACGAGACAAAAGAAGCAAGCAGGGAAAATAAGGGAGGACGGGGAGTGGAAAAATGCGACCGCCTCCGTTGAGAGCCAAACGAGAAGGTCATTGCAAAAGAGGCTGGCTGTTCACAGAGCTCTGTGTCCAAGCACATTAATAGAGAGGCGAAGGGAAGGAAAAGTGTACAAGCAATAGGGATAACCGCACCCTGGAGAGGATTGTGAAACAAAATCCATTCAAAAATGTGGGGGAGATTCACAAAGAGTGGACTGCAGCTGGAGTCAGTGCTTCAAGAACCACTACGCACAGACGTATGCAAGACATGGGTTTCAGCTGTCGCATTCCTTATGTCAAGCCACTCTTGAACAACAGACAGCGTCAAAAGCGTCTCGCCTGGGCTAAAAACAAAAAGGACTGGACTGCTGCTGAGTGGTCCAAAGTTATGTTCTCTGATAAAAGTAAATTTTGCATTTCCTTTGGAAATCAGGGTCCCAGAGTCTGGAGGAAGAGAGGAGAGGCACAGAATCCACGTTGCTTGAGGTCCAGTGTAAAGTTTCCACAGTCAGTGATGGTTTGGGGTGCCATGTCATCTGCTTGTGTTGGTCCACTGTGTTTTCTGAGGTCCAAGGTCAACCAGTTGGCGTATACCAGGAAGTTTTAGAGCACTTCATGCTTCCTGCTGCTGACCAACTTTATGGAGATGCAGATTTCATTTTCCAACAGGACTTGGCACCTGCACACAGTGCCAAAGCTACCAGTACCTGGTTTAAGGACCATGGTATCCCTGTTCTTAATTGGCCAGCAAACTCCCCTGACCTTAACCCCATAGAAAATCTATGGGGTATTGTGAAGAGGAAGATGCGATATGCCAGACCCAACAATGCAGAAGAGCTGAAGGCCACTATCAGAGCAACCTGGGCTCTCATAACACCTGAGCAGTACCACAGACTGATCGACTCCATGCCACGCCGCATTGCTGCAGTAATTCAGGCAAAAGGAGCCCCAACTAAGTATTGAGTGCTGTACATGCTCATACTTTTCATGTTCATACTTTTCAGTTGGCCAAGATTTCTAAAAATCCTTTCTTTGTATTGTTCTTAAGTAATATTCTAATTTTCCGAGATACTGAATTTGGGGTTTTCATTAGTTGTCAGTTATAATCATCAAAATTAAAAGAAATAAACACTTGAAATATATCAGTCTGTGTGGAATGAATGTATACATTATACAAGTTTCACTTTTTGAATGGAATTAGTAAAATAAATCCACTTTTTGATGATATTCTAATTATATGACCAGCACCTGTATTTGTAGATATTTTGAATTTGCGATATTTTGAATTTTGATAAATTTTGGCTGGAAACAAGGCAAAAAGTAAGTAAGAAAAGTAAGACAAGTAAAAAAAACTTTTTTTTAAGTGTATGACCAGCTGTTTGTGTCCTGGGCTCCTCCTCACAAAGAGAAGCCATTATCTAATCAATGGCTGTTTCATTGAATCATAGTGGCTATATATTTAGCTTAAACAGTAGGTACCAAAATGCTTATTACCAGGTTAGGGTTAGGTTTTTGCAGGGGTTCTCAACTAACTAATGGCTTGCCACATAGGTTTGTGCGGTTTTATAGACCGGATGTGTCTGAGCAATCTTTAGTGCATGCAGTGCTAGGAGCTGGCAGGTCTGAACCCATTTAATTGCTGTGGATGATAGCAGCAATATTGGTGCAATCTAGGAGTGGTCAACATCTCCTGAAGTGAAACACAGAACAAAACAAATATATATAATTCAATACATAGCTGTAATTTTTTATAATTTTTAATTTAAAGGTGCATTCAGGAGAAATTGTTTACACTTTAGGAAATAAGTTGTGTTTTTGTGAATAGTCATTTAAATGGTGTACAATTCATCAGATGAATACTGTACTCACAATAGTAACGATGCAACACACACAAGGTGGGAACATTTGGTGATGGAGAATATACTAAGCAGTAATGCCTGAGTTGCTTCTTTGATGTTGGTCAGGTAAGATAATTAATTATTGTGTAGACTACTCTCTAAAACTCACTGATATTAGAGACGACAGTACAGCATCTAACCACCACTAGATTGTTATAAAAGTAAAGAACAGAGATGTTAACACCAGCTTAACAATGACTGAATGTGCATTTAATCTACCTTGTGCCATAATCTACCATATGTACTATGTGTATTTAGAAAATTCACTGTTTTATTTGCCAAATGATGTTGCATGTATTATCAGTGGCCAAATATGCATCTATTTATACTTATGTACGTATGAGTTTTGTTTCTATAGAACTTTACATCATAAATGGAGATTTAGATATAGTTCATTGTTGTGCATTTATAACTTCTGCCATTCATGTACATGATGTCAGATTATATCATCCAATTGGAAAATTACAATCCTGACTGTTTCACATCCTCAGTCATCACTGACGTCTTCAGGGTTGGTTAAATATCTGTCTGAGCAGCTAAACATGTTAGCGTGGATGTGTGACTCTGACATGTACAGTACAGTAAATCCTGTACATAAGTATACATTTATTGTTTAAGTTCTGAGCCTTTCACTGTTACCAAACTTAACAAGCAGACAGTGTGGTTTGTGTAAACCATGCAGTGAAGCAGTGCTGTTGTGTGATTTAAACGCATGTTTGGATTACTTCACACTGATTGTAGGTATTTTGCAAGGCATTTTGCAAGGTTTGGTAGAGACTAGGAAGTTGCACAAATGTTTACTTGTCACATCATCATCATGGGAATTCACTGGACCAAGCCCTGGTTTACTCACATCTATCCAGTATTTAAGACACAGTACCACAGATGCCAGAGTAATACAGACTGTGACATTACAATAACCGGACAAGAACTTCTGCACAAGGTAAACCATTCATCTCTATGTTATGTTATGTTATGTTATGTTTATGGCTTTTTAATGTTTTTTTATTGGTAGTAACTGAATAATCAATTAATATAAGCAAGCAGAACTTATAAATGCCATTTTTATCTGCAATAAACACAGTTTGAATGAACCAGAAAATAATAGTTTCACAGGTTATTTTGATGCTTATATTTTGCAGGATGAAGACACTGCATGCAATGCTACTGATGCTGTTTATTGCATCAATCTTTTCAAAACCAGTAAGCATTTATTTGTTAGGATTTTTTAATACTGTTACTGTTAATAACATACAGCATGCAGTACTATTATTAATGAAATTATCAACTGTTCAAATCCTCAGTTTCATTTGCGCAGACGATTTGATTCATCAGATTCATCAAACTCTGTGCAATCTAGATTCAGTTCAGAGGAAAATGATTCAAGCAGAGAAGACAGCGAGGATTCACAGAAATCTGAATCAAACGAGTCTAAATCAAGTGAATCTGAATCTTCAGAGGAAGATATCAGAGTTGTGTCAAGCTCATTCTCTCCAGCTAGCACAACAAGTTCATCGACCGCTGGCAAGACAACAGCACCATCAACTACCACGGCACAAGACATCACAAACTGTTTTATTGTGGATCTGACACCTACAAGAAGTGATAATGATAATATCAATATCATACCTTGCAGTAAAACAGCTTAATCCTCTTTTCAAGGAAAACAAACAAAAGTTGAATGGTGTGCAATTCACTGGAGTTTACAGTATAAAGTAATGTTTATGTGTTAATGAACCACCCCCATAATATTTTTTCCACTCAATTATGTCGTTATAACGAGATCTTTTCTCGTTAAAACGACATATTTTCACGTAATAATGATATCTTTTCTCGTTAAAACGACATATTTTCTCGTTATAACGAGATCTTTTCTCGTTATAACGACATATCTTTCTTGTAATAACGACATCTTTTCTCGTTATAACGACATATTTTTCTCATAATAACGACATATGTCATAACAACGATACGTTTTCTGTTATAATAGATATATGGTCTACATTATGTGAGTGAGCTGAGCGATTGTCCGCGCTGCTCAGTCTGACATGGAGGATCTGCACTCGGCTGAATTGAAATACACTGTTTTAAATGTATTTAATGTAATGGTTTTAATTGTAGCAGCATGTTTATTAGGATTAATATCCAATACAACATTATCCAATAACAGCACTCAGACCCATGACTTGTTTAGGCTATATATGATCAGATCAAAAGTTATTTTTGAATAATTGACTCTGGGCTTGGAATATTTATTTATTTGAATGACTGAAGTTTGATTTAACAACAAATCGAAATATGCACAAAGATAAATAAAGAGATGTTCTAATAGGTTAATAATAATAATAATAATAATTAGTATTATTATTATTTCGTTCTGTTTGAAAACGGGCAAACTAATTAAGCTAGATTTTTCGTAGGTCTATTTTTGTTCGTGAGTAAACAAATTAGCTGTTTTAATATTTGTTTCACATGCGTGGGCGGCCTTGATAGCTACTTTAGTCTGATTATATATTAATTATGTATTAATGATTTTATATTATTAAATGGTCTTTAGCTGAATCATCGCATCACGTTCTTCTTATGGGTTAAATTCCAGGCTTTGCTTTACTGAAGGAACAGTCTTCGCTGCGCTGGGTGTGAGCACTGAGCACAATAGTACAGATGAAAAGACATGTACAGTATGTCTTGCTGGATTTAGGCTGTACGAATTAAATAAACACAAACTTGTTTTCGATTGTTTTATTTAAGTAGACCTTTAGACATAAGGCGCGCCAGAAAGCGCACGCTGTTATTTTACAAAAGCAATTCGTAAAATGTTGTTCTTATTGTGGAAGTATATAAAATAAAGCAGACATTTATATTGCTTTCCTCGGTTATCACAATGTAAGGGATTGCGTCGGTGTCGGCGAATTGAGAAGAGCAGTGGTGTACTTTATATGAGCTAAAGCAACATCCAGACTATATGAAACGTTATTGTGACTAATTTGCAGAGCGGTACATAAGATGAACTCTTATTCTGCGTGATGGGATAGACAGTAAAGACAGGCTGAGTTAAAACAGGTCAACAGGTTTAAACGAACTTGCATGGCCACAGCAACCCGGGACTATCAGAGATGGATAAAACAGTTTTTATTGACATTAAACATTTCATTTAATATTTGTATATTATTATTATTATTATTATTATTAGGTTATGTTAACTTGTTAGGCTATAGGCATATTTATATTTCATATAATATAATATTTTATTACTTTCCCATTTAAATTCGGGTATCGCTTTACCTAATTAACGTTTTGTACCAGAGAATGTGAGAGAAGCGGAGCGGTTCAATATTCCGCTCTGTGTGTGTGCGCTCCGCTCAGTCACTCACGGCCAAAGCAAACACTCCGCTAATGTTCCGCTCACGCTCAGGTGAACCAAATCCCGCTCAGATCACGCTCTCACATTAAATGTCTCCAGTAACGTTAGGCCTATTTATTTCTTCCTGTTTATAGAGAAATTATTGAATAAATGTCTCAATTAAACGGTTATGTTTCAGGGGGAAATTGTTTTAATTAGGGATGTTCATTAACCGTTAACCGACTGATGAGAATTTTGACCGATTAATACAATCAGTTAAACGGTTTAAAGTCACTTATTTATTTATTTTTAGTAATTTATTAAAATATGTTAAAAGGTTTGCTGCATGCTTAAAATAAGCTATACTCGTATAAAAAACACGTTTTTGGATACTTTGGATGTTAAAATATGTCATCAGAGCTGTTGACTGTTTGTTGTTGAGCAGGTTATGAA
This sequence comes from Oxygymnocypris stewartii, assembly GCA_003573665.1. NCBI lineage: Eukaryota > Metazoa > Chordata > Actinopteri > Cypriniformes > Cyprinidae > Oxygymnocypris > Oxygymnocypris stewartii. The sequence goes on along the minus strand of QVTF01021702.1, from coordinate 296,404 downwards.
GGCAATCGCAGTACATTTCGAACTTGAGTGAAGCGCATGGCGGCGGTCTTATCCGTGATCAGTTCCCTCCGAATACGACTCCAGCTCGGCGTGAGAGTCAGCGCTGTTACGGTGAAAACACAATTACAGAGTGGTCGATTTACTCGTGAATTACGTCTGTTTAATGTTTAATCTTTACTTCTAATGTTTATTAAACGAGATTAAATAGGCAATGTGTAGGCCTATAGCTTATAAAAAACAAGCAAATGAGAAATAAAGGAAGTTATCACGTAAACCAGTGGTTCTGGAGTATTTTACAAAAGTTTAGAGGATTTAAATTAATCTGTAAATATTATTTCATGCATAAAGAAAAAAAAAGCTAATATTATAATAGAAACGAATAAAACCCATTAGCTGGGTTAAATCAACCATTTATGATGGGTTAAATAAACAACCCAATTTACTGGGTAAAATTAACCCCAAATGTGTTCTGTCCTATATCTACCAGCCCCAATCGGGTTTCTTTTAACCCAGTGTTTTTTAGAGTATGCAGAGTTTGTTCGTTATTGTGCTGCGCGAAATTAAAGCAGACGGCAGAAAGCGGCATTCTATTCTTTCGTCTTATTTTACAAAAAAAATTCAGAATGAAATGATAAAATGCGACTTATAGGTGACTTGGTTTTTTCTCTCTCTCTCTCGCTTTCTCTAAAAAACGTGTTTTTTTATACGCGTATAGCTTATTTTAACCATGCAGCAAACCTTTCAACATATTTTAATAAATTAATAAAAATAAATAAATAAGTGACTTTAAACGTTTAACTGATTGTATTAATCGGTCAAAATTCTCATCAGTCGGTTAACGGTTAATGAACATCCCTAATTAAAACAATTTTACCCTGAAACATAACCGTTTAATTGAGACATTTAGTCAATAATTTCACTATAAACAGGAAGAAATAAATAGGCCTAACGTTACTGGAGACATTTAATGTGAGCGCGTGATCCTGTTGACCACGAGAAAAATATGTATTTCCCTCAACATAACATCTCGAGGCCACGACATAATATAACGTCCCCAGAAGTTAATATGATGTTACCGCGAATTAACATCTCTGGCTACGGCATATCATCACGTTCCCACGGCTTCATATGTCTTGGCCACCGAGGACGGCCCCTCCCTGGCACCTATATTTGTGTGTGGGCAGCCCTAAAAAAATCTATGTTTTAACTCAGCCTGTCTTTACTGTCTATCCCATCACGCAGAATAAGAGTTCATCTTATGTACCGCTCTGCAAATTAGTCACAATAACGTTTCATATAGTCTGGATGTTGCTTTAGCTCATATAAAGTACACCACTGCTCTTCTCAATTCGGCGACACCGACGCAATCCCTTACATTGTGATAACCGAGGAAAGCAATATAAATGTCTGCTTTATTTTATATACTTCCACAATAAGAACAACATTTTACGAATTGCTTTTGTAAAATAACAGCGTGCGCTTTCTGGCGCGCCTTATGTCTAAAGGTCTACTTAAATAAAACAATCGAAAACAAGTTTGTGTTTATTTAATTCGTACAGCCTAAATCCAGCAAGACATACTGTACATGTCTTTTCATCTGTACTATTGTGCTCAGTGCTCACACCCAGCGCAGCGAAGACTGTTCCTTCAGTAAAGCAAAGCCTGGAATTTAACCCATAAGAAGAACGTGATGCGATGATTCAGCTAAAGACCATTTAATAATATAAAATCATTAATATTTTAATAATTCATTAATAATATAAAATCATTAATAATTATTATTATTATTATTATTAACCTATTAGAACATCTCTTTATTTATCTTTGTTTATATTTCGATTTGTTGTTAAATCAAACTTCAGTCATTCAAATAAATAAATATTCCAAGCCCAGAGTCAATTATTCAAAAATAACTGTTTTGATCTGATCATATATAGCCTAAACAAGTCATGGGTCTGAGTGCTGTTAATGGATAATGTTGTATTGGAGATTAATCCTAATAAACATGCTGCTACAATTAAAACCATTACATTAAATACATTTAAAACAGTGTATTTCAATTCAGCCGAGTGCAGATCCTTGTTCATGTCAGACTGAGCAGCGCGGACAATCGCTCAGCTCACTCACATAAACGTATAGTTGTTATGACATATGTTGTTATTATGAGAAAAATATGTCGTTATAACGAGAAAAGATGTCGTTATTACAAGAAAATATATAGTTTTAACGAGAAAAGATCTCGTTATAACGACAAAAGATCTCGTTATTACGAGAAAATATGTCGTTTTAACGAGAAAAGATCTCGTTTTAACGAGAAAATATATCGTTATTACGAGAAAATATGTCGTTTTAACGAGAAAAGATCTCGTTATAACGAGAAAAGATCTCGTTATAACGACATAATTGAGTGGGGAAAATATTATGGGGGTGGCACTATTACATCACGGTAGATACAGAATGATAACTTTTTAAATTATTTACTTTTAAATTGCATGTCCCCATTATGGTTTTAAGTGTTCATTTAGAATAAAAAAAAATTAAACATTCAACTGTCATAACAATTTTATGATTTCACACCTTTTAATATTATGTAAGAAAAAATAAGCCATCTGTCACCAATCCAGTCCGTAGCCTTCCATCTGCTCACCACCAGATGTCGTCTTCTCTGTTCACACAGACTTTTACATGTCACTCCGGACTACACTTCCCATGATCCATTGCACTGATTACACACACACAGCTGAAGGCACTGATTTACACATACACAGCTGAATCCATTCAGACACGCTTTATAAGCCTTAGACTTCCTTTTTCAGCTCGCCGAGTATTGTTCTAGCGTTGAGCACTCACCTAGTGATAGCTGCTTTACTGAGGTTAGTGTTTCCTGCTTCCTGCGTATCTTGGATTAGCCATTGTCTCAGCCATTCAGACTCTGTACCTCGTTTGGGCTATTGCTCATGTTATTGGACTACCCCTCTTTTCAAGCCCTCTGGATGTTATTCGCTGATCAAAGACCCACACTTGCCCTAGGATTGCTCTTTGTCTTGCCTGTGTTATACCTGTTTGCTGAAGTAAAGTGCACCATGCTGTCACTTTGTCAACACCAATGTCATTGTGGTACAAAATTAGCCTTTTTTTTAGTATAGTATATATTTTTGAAAGAAATGGCCCAGACTATCTGCACACCCAGAGCAGGCTAATTACAGGGAACTAGACTCATCCAAACTTCAAAGTTTGACAAATATAAGTGATAAGGATATAAGTACACTTTTCAAAATTGGTAACAGTTTATATGTGGTTTAGAGTGTTCTAGCTCATTGCTATGATGTTTCTTACAGGTCTAGATGCTAAAGTGTTGAAAATTATATCATATATATTAACACACACACACACATACATGCATTCCCCCCAGTAAGACATACAGAATCAAAAGCTGGAATCTGAAATCACATAAATGAATCATATGTAATTGTTTCAATATATCATCACTCCCTGCTATTAAAATAATTATTAAGATGGCTGTAATTACTCCAGAAATGCCAGAAGAAACAACTTAGCCAATATGGGAGCCTTTGGATGTTGTGTTGAATTTCAAAAAGATCTTGATCATATGGCTGTGTTGCTGAAACTTAAACCAGCCGAATCTTGTTTGCTGGTCTTAGCTGGTCTCCCAATGTGACCATCTGGAAAGTGGCCGAAACCCCTCTAAAATCACTCAACATACCAAGAGACTGACCAGCAAACTAGTTCAGGCAGGTTAAGGTATTATTTTTTCTTAAGTAAGGCATTTCTATATTGTAAATCTAAGAGGATTTTTGCTTGAGCTAAATGTTGTAAGAAATTGCACTTTTACAGGAGACAACTGTGAATGGTTTACTGGATTTTATCTGTAATTCTTTTTAGGGTAATAGCCTTTGAACGTTGCTTTTTCTGTGCATGAATAAAGACTGCATAACTGATAAAGGTTAACATTTATTAATAAATGGTCAGTCATTACATACATAAAGCAATATAGAATTCAATTTACAATAAGATTGTAAATAATTGTGCAATGAACAGAAAGACATCGTTGAGATGAAACTGCATCTTAACAGGTTTGGCAGCAGTTGAAGAACTTGTATGAACCGTATCTTTGTGCTCTGCCTTGTCTAACTCGCACTAACATCAGGTGGAGTGTGTCACTAAGCACCATACAATTAATACATTTGCATTCGTTTCTGTCGACAGCCCGTTGAGGGTTTACTTTGCTATGATAACAGTAGCGTCGGTGGTCTGGGTGGTCTCCTCATCCGAATTGCTCTCCTGGCTCTCTGTGCTCTGTGAAGAGTCGTTCTTGCTATCTGCAGCTCCAGGCGTGGTTGTGGTCTCCTCGCTGCTCAGGCTGCTATCCGACTTGTCTTCATTTTGCTCCTGGCTGGCACTGGCGCTTGCGTTGTCGTTGGGAGTATCGCCATCACTTACCCCCTCGCTGTCTGACTCTGCTGTAGCATCCTGGTTTCCGATGGGAACGATCTCTTGGCTTCCCAGAGCAGCTTGGCGGTCGTTTGGCTCCATGTTCTCCACCTCTGGGGTGCTGGTGTAATCCTCCTCCAGATGAGTTTCATGCACCTGCAGAGCCTGTGAAACAAAAGAACATCTCAGCTACAGTAGCTATGTTTCCATCCAAAGTTACGAATTAAACTTATGCGCAAAATTGGAATATCGCACAAACCCTTTGCGATTAAAGCATCGTTTCCATCCAGTGAGTTGAAAAGAACAAAATCACAAAGAAAATTTTAATTTGCAGCAGCAGGAGAAGGTACTGTATAATGATTTTTGCATGCAATAAATTACGGGCAGACGAAACACGGTCATGTTATCTTATTTTCGAAGCCTGCTGTTTGGGAACACAGTTCTGGGAGTTAATTATAACGAAACACTTTGACAAGGCATTACTCAAGCATGTCAGATGCTGTGAAATGATATTGGTCAGTTGGTTGGTCCAGTTTTATGCTGTACTATTGAAAATTCCTACATGGTCTCATGGCATTTACGTACCTGGGGGCACTTTTTAGCGAGACACGAAATATGTACCAATAACTACATATTGCATTTTCCAAAATAAACAAACACTAAAGGCACTAAAACTCTGACACCTTTTACTTCTTTTCACACAACTTTACATTAGTTTTGATTAATAAAGAAAAATTTTCACACAATTACTTGAAGAATATCATGTTATGACTTCAAAACAATATTAATATGCTGGGAGATTTGAAAACTGAGGCTTTTGAACGTTAGCATCACACATATCCAGCCTCGTGTCTATGGGTTTCCATAGAATGTAAGTTTGTTTGGTTGCTCACAGAGTACGGAGACGTATTTAGGAGGCGAAGAGCTCCGGCTCGAATCCCAGTGTAACGTTAATCACAGGTTCGACAAAGCAGTTGAAATCTGCATATAAGGAAGTCGAAATGGCACGGTTGCATCAACAAATACGTTTTTATATCAGTTTTGCATTTATTAACACTATCGGGTAGGTTTGGGGTTGGGTTTGGTGTATGACGTGATATAGCATTGACTTTTAAGAACAGACCCTGGATATTTGAATTCTGAACCACCGCAATATGTTTCTGTAGCAATGTAATAAAACAGAGTAATATGTACCTATATCTACGTAATAAAAACATACCAGGGTTCAAGTATTTAACCTGCGTTTTAGCACCACTCAGTGAACATTTCTCTTTGAAACTGTGGCAAAACGTGCAGTAAGGTACATAAAACGGTGTCGCACAGAAAGTGCACATTGGTACCGGTTTTTATGAGACCTGGTTGGAAAATTTGAATGTCTTTTTTGATCCGCGTTCAGGAATTTATTCGGTACAAGTGTTTCCATCATAGTTTATGCACATGTTTTCTGACCGGATAAAATTTTTATCCTACTTAGTTGAGCACATACGTTTTTATGTGCATTTTAGAACTTATGGCATTTTGGCATTTTCATCCAGCATTTTTTATGCAATATCCCAAAATGCGCATAAAAATAGGTGGATGGAAACATAGCTAGTGATTATGGTTCTCTTGTATACATTTTTTTTTATTTGACGTATAATTCATGTCTCTTGCACAATTGTACAGGAGAGTTTCACCCCATGTTTGTTGAAGCTGTAGACATCGTTGGGGACACTACATAGAAATTGTAAAATGCCAAGCAATACACTAGTTATAATTAGAAGTTTTAATACTGCAGTCAAGCTACTGCTTAAAAAAAGTTAGCTATGCTGTTAAATAGCAAATAGCAAATAGCTAACTAGAATGGCAGTATGTTTCTATGTTGTTGTTTTTTAAATATCATGGCCGTATTTTTGCTCATTCTACAACGATTGCAGTTTTTAAACAATTGAACAACCTCAACAAGCTGCTAAATACAAAAAAAAAAAATCCAATTTGCATCACAGTCAAAAACATAGTACATACTTTAGAACAGGGAATCAAACTGGTGAATAATTTTTGTTCATTTGTTCATTTAAGTGAATCTTCCGAGCAAATCGATTCACTGGAATTAATCCGATTTTTCCAATGCTAAAGCAAAGAGGACCGTTTAAGATCAGAGTTTAGGGGTGAATCCCATTTCTCTGTCTTACCCCTTCCCCTTCCCCTACCCCTTCATCTTACACTTAGCCCTTGTCCCTCGAAACCGAGTGGTAAGCGCTAGGGGTGAAAACATCCCCCTATGAAATGAGACACCACTTGTTTACTGTTACGTCATCATACATCGTCGCTAGCTGGCTGCCACGTCACCAGAGTCGACAAGTGTTGATCACAAACATCCAAGATACCATCTGCAAGTGAGTGTATGTCGATTGCGTGGGTTTTAGTGATGTTTTTCTCTAGTCAGAGAAATGCGGGACTGTTGTGCAAATCAGCAATGTAACCTTAGTGAAGAAAACTAGCGATTTTTAAAATTGTTTCAATTAAAAACATGGTTGCAAATATATATGTAAGTTACAAGACTGTGTAGAGCACAAAACAAGACAGTCGTAATTTTTAAATTACTTATTTAAGCCGAAAATACCGCTCTCTGGATGATCTGGCCGCAGTGTGTTCTGGGTACCCCTTGGTTTCAAGTAAGCTCGCGAAAATGCTTGGTTTTAAGGGGTATCTATCCCTTCCCTTTAGCCCTACCCCTCGATCAAAACAAGAATTGGGACAGCCCTTACTCTCATGTGAACACGCAAAACTAAGGGGAAGGGGTAAGGGGAAGGGCTAAGACAGAGAATTGGGATTCACCCCAAGACTTGGTCACACTATACTGATAGTCCCTAAATCAAGCTTGTTACTATAAAAAATGACAAAATTATAAATATAGCTGAACTTCTTGCATGGTACCGAAACAAAGTTACTTGGACATAATTGACCACTCCACTCAATTAAATAAGTAGGCCTACTATTTGATAACATGTTCTGCCACAGTACTTTCTTGTACGGTAAGTGTTGTACATTCATGTATTACTTGTCAAACATAAAGTAACCAATGTATTTACCTTGTACAGTTTAAACTCTTTCTCCACGTTATTGATGCTCTGGTCATCGTAGGCAGAGGACTTCTTGCTCACAAATGTCAAGCCGCTCAACTTGTCACTGCTGTAGGACTTGTATGGGGAAGGAATTTTTTCATTTGCATTCACGTAGACGTTTTTTTTGTAGTCGCTGGGGTAGCCCATGCTGTCTCCCCGGCCTGTGTTGATGATGGGGTCAATTGAGGGTTCCACTGTGGATGGGAAAACGGTGGTCGACGATTCTCCAGAGTCACTCTCACTGGTGTCAGTCTCCTAAACGGACAATATGTTAATGAGCAATTTAATTGGCAATATAACATTCTGAAGCTTTACTGCTAGCATGGTGGATTCGATTGCTGCGGCGTCAAGTTGGGTAGCACAACGTGAAATTTCACTGGTCCACATGTTCAAATTTCACTTTTTCTTGTAATTGTATGCTAAACATCAAATAGACTATGTTGTCATTCACTGTGACTGTTTCTCATCCTACAGCAGTTTTGCATTCAGTTTTGACAGGCTAATTGTTCGGTAATGGAAACTTTTTGTTAAACAGATGAGTTAAGACCCAAACATAGGGCTATGCACAGCATGGAAAATGCCAAACGCACATAATAAAATGTAACATACAATCTCATCTGTTTCAGATTCCTCATCTCCATCCTGCAAATGCAAGAAACAGCATTTAGACTCACAGCGGGGTCACTTACAGTGCGTCTAGACCAGAGGAAGGGTATTTTTAGAGCATGTTGTCTTTTATTGGCTATAGTGGGAGTGCAGTGACGTGTGTGATGTGGTTAGAGGATGAGTTTTCATTTACCTCACTATCATCTGCACTGTCTGTGCTTTCATTGGATTCTGCTGGCGTAGTCTGAAACACAACCAAATGCCTTAGCATAAATATAACAAAACAATTTCTCATGTACGTGCCAATTGCCATGTCCTTGAATTTAAATAGCTCATAGGGTGCAAGTTTATATCAGTATTTTGAGATTAAAGGAAAAGTTCACACAGTTTACTAGAGTTCACCTATCGTTGATTCACCCCTTGCATTTATCCAAACCTGTGCAACTTCCTTTTTCAGTGGAATACAAAAGGAGAATTTTTAAATATATACTGCACCATAAAACTATTTTAAAAAGTGGTTCAATTTTCTAACAGTTAAAAAAACAATATTGGCCAAATTCATGAACGAATCATTTGCTGCTACTATCATAGAATCTAATTCACAGCAAAGTGAACTTGGGCTTTGTATTTGTTCCTCATACAAATATATTGTATGGCTTCAAATACACTGACTTTTTTCAAGAGTTTTGTGGCATTTTGCAGATTAACAGCCCAGTCCTTATTTTGAAAAAATAGTAAGAGTATTTAAAAAACAATCATCTTTTTTGCTATGCAAAAGAAAGAAAGGGTGAATAAGCACTGACAGAATTTTCATACCTAGTGTGAACTATTCAATTACAGACGAAACACAGGCTAGTGGACGTGTTTTACCTGTGTAGGTTCTGCGTTGAACATAACATCCGCAGCTTTTCGTAGAATAGGAGGTGGCTGTATAAGACAGATGTTTAGTTAAAATCACAATATAATTTTCTGCGCAGTATTCATTTCAAAGCAGTTTTCATTTTGTCCATATCAAACAAGATACTTGCCCGTTGAGCAACCAACATTTCTTCTGAGCTCTCTGAACTGCTAGCTGAGCGCTTCACCTGAGAAAATAAAAATGTATATGTAAGTGTACAAGAAGACAAAAATGGAAGTGTACTGTACTTTAAAGCCCAGATTGTTACGGTTAAAATGACAGTGAACTTACAGGTAGACAGAAAACCGAGGCGATGAGGAGCGTTAAAACGATAACAGTCTTCATTTTTGTGCAAAACACTCTAAAAGAAGAAGAACAGAAAGCTTGTCAGAGCTGATCCACAGATATATAGAGCATCAGTTTTGACCTTATAAATGTAAGGCTGATGCAGCCTACACCAGCTAAGAGCTGTTTTACAGAGCGGATTGCCTGTGCTGTTCTACTTTAATATTCTAACTATAAAATGCCTCAAGTGGGTATTTTGGTATTTACGCATTTACCGACTCGGAAGAAAGCATGCCTTTTAAGGGCGCTCTGAAACATGTTGGCAAATGCCAAAGACTTCCTGCCAGTCCTCACCATGAAACATCCCATTTGTTTTCAGCTACAACTCATTGCATAAAGTATAAGTTGAAGTAGTGTGTGTTTAGCTATACCTATAATGATCTCCTCTGGTGTATAATTCCAGAAGTTATATGTAGACTATGCAGCAGCCACAATCCCGAGAAATAGCACGCCTCTGGCTCCAGACTTAGTTTCTCATTAGAATCTTCAATGTTGCGAGCCAAAGCCTAAAATTTGTGGCGTCAAAGGAAATGTGAAGTGCAGCGCAAAACACTAAGTGTGAAAACGTTTTGTTGGGGCTGCAGGCAGAAGTAATGGTGGCATCTGTCAGTCAGCCAGTGTTATTATTCTTTTGTATGGAACTTTAATTTAGTGGTTGTGTCACTGGAATAAATGAGTCAGTTGACAAATTAGTAAGGCCTTTATGTACCATAGCCGCAACTTCCTCTTTCGTATGTCAAGTTCATGTTAATCATCTCTGCCTATAATAAACTGTGGTCAGAATCCTTAAAAGCCTTCAGAATGTCAGTCTTGTACTTACATTGACTGCATTTTCAGAACTCTGATGCTTATTCCACAAGAACTGCATTTGATGTATTAATTATTTGTCATTATTAAAGGTTAAAATCGGCTGTAGCTACATGGTCTCAAGCCACTACTACTCCTACTTGTGCAGATAAATGCCAGACGAACATAAAAGAACTGCAGACTACAAGCAAGTAAATGCATTCCATGAGATACTCAAAGCTTTTTCCAAAATCTGTATACTTAAAACCAATTGTTTTAACACCAACGTTGTAAAAAATACATACAAATGAATGAGAGTTGTGACTTACCTCTTTCTCTTTGAGAAATTTGAAGTTCTTTTCAGTCGGAGGATAAACTGAGGTCCGTTTATCAGATGAGATCTTGCTATGTTTTGATGCTATAGTGAGAGAGGGCTGCTGGTTGGCTTTTTAAACCCTGCTCCCTCTGGAAACATCCAATGGCAGTGGAGCTTGTCATGTCATGAGGTTTACCGCTGCTGTCCCACCTTTTTTGCTCCCACTCTTCCTGTGGTTTATATGGCCAGGCAATGCAAACATTCACCAACTGGATGACACACAGAAAAAAATAAATCATATCCTGTAATGTGCTTAGGGTCCTAGATATAATATTGTCATGCTTATTATCAATAAAATATTATGCATTTGCAATGGAAAGACTCAATGTCCTCGTTAATTGTTATTATATCGTAAAACAGGGCAAATAAATATTTAATGGCTTCAAGTCAGGGGTTTAATTCCTCTGGCTGTAAAGTAGAATGAAGTGTTAAGTGTGTAATAAGTTCAAATTTTAGTAGGGAACAGTGTGTCACAAAATCACAAAAAAGGCCTGTTTATGTTACAAATATTAAAATATAGTATATAGTATTGTTTGCTGGGCATTATTTTGTGCACACTTAAGGTTAGGGATGCAAATTCCCTTTGTGCTACAAAAATGATTGATAACCTCAAATTGTATATCTTGCTGAAGAAATTAGTGGAATTTTGAAAGTAATAAAAAAAGATGTATTAACTGATTTAGTCATATATCTGCACTGAATGACCGCATGTAAATAAACATACTCTCATAGAATTGTACTGAATAGCCAGTCACTGTATATTATTAATATTATGTTACAGGCCAATATGAATAACTTTTTTATATACATTGTGTGTGTGTGTGTGTGTGTGTGTGTGTGTGTGTGTGTGTGAGAGAGAGAGAGAGAGAGAGAGTGCGTGCGTGCGTGCGTGTGTGCCTCTGTGTGTGTGTGTGTGTGTGTGTGTGTGTGTGTGTGTGTGTGTGTGTGTGTGTGTGTGTGTGTGTGTGTGTGTGTGTGTGTGTGTGCGTGCGTGCGTGCCTCTGTGTGTGTGTGTGTGAGTGTGTGCATGTGAGTTTATGGGTTGGTGGTTGAGAGGCAGATGTACAAATAAAATCTGTGGCAAACACCACTCAGATTTTCATCTAGGTTCTTATTTTTGTATTAGCAATTTCAGTTTAAACTAATATATAATAAATAAGCTCTAGGTACAATAGTTAATCACACTGATATTTAGGTAAGATTTATATATATTCCATATGTTTTTTTTTTGATAAAAAATACAGAACATTGAAAAGTTTGTTTGTGTAGAATGATGGTGTGTCATACCAAAATCACATGAATTTCCCCTCAGTCTGTATCATTCCTATGATTCACAGTCTGTTTGTAGCAATGCAGTCAGATGCTCAGAACTTGAAGTCAACAGTATTTTTAAAGTGTGTGCCTCCCATGTGGCCTTTCGTGTTATTCTGTGCATTTAAAGTGTTCGAATATATTGTGTATTGTATGGGGGAAGACCAGACAATTTTGCATTCCCTAACTTCTACTGTACAATTATTCACCATTAACAAGCAGCACATAAACATAAATAAATCCCTGAAAATGATAGTTAGTGTTCATGATTCATGATTTGCTGTGCTATTGTGAGATGTACCCCAGGGCAGCGATTAAAGATACTGCATATCAGTGCTAATGATTGACAGGCAGTGTAAAGACTTGAAAAACTATACATCACTTACAGTAGTTGGTAGAATGATTCTTATATAGAGAGTGAAGACAAAATAGTCATAGCTACTTTAAAGGTAGAAGTAAATTGGGAAAACATCATAAAACATAAAGCTAAATCAGACATGCTAATCGTAGGTTGTCATCTAGAAAGCTTGAAAACACATGTTGAGACATGCAGCACTGAACCACCATTCATATAAGAAGTGAAATGTTTTTCATTTCTTCACTCAGGCTAATGTCGTAAGGGGGAAAGGAGTCTAGAGTTTGTGTCTGGAATTTTCTTTCATGTAAAAATAAGCGCCTTGCTGTCATGCATGGCATTCAAACCACCTGTGAATCATGGATGGATTAACAAAAAATTCAGTGACATCACCACAATATTCTGTAAGAAATAAGCAGGCGGACTGGTGTGTTTTCACACCATATAGCTCATATATTCTCCAATGTAAATCTCAGTCAGATTTAATGACCAAGAATGTAATAATTCAGAGTCAATGTTATGTTTAGATTTTGTGATAAATGAGTATTAACAAGGTATTTCTTTCAGTTGTAAAATGAAAAATAGGTTTGACCAATTTTCTAGCAAGGTGTTAATGCTGCAGGTGTAAAATTGATTAATAATATGTCAGTCTTTTTTTGACAGTCTTGTCAGTTAATTTTGTGTGCAAAGAAAATAAAAAGAACAACTTTATTCTACAATTCTTCTCATCTTCATCCTATAAACAACACATGCACATGGTGCCACTGCTTATTGGATGCAGCATACAGGATAATGAGGAGAAGAATTGTTGAATGAAGTTATTTTTATTTTCTTTGTGCACAAAAAGTATTCTTGTAGCTTCATAAAATTACGGATTGAAATCCTGATGTCACATGGACTATTTTACTGATGTCCTTGCTATGTTTCTGGACCTTGATCGTGGTAGTAACCTTGCTGTCTATGGTAGGATCAGAGACCGCTCTGATTTTATAAAAAAAATGAGGGTGAGTAATTAATGACAGAATTTTTATTTTTGGGTGAACCATCTCTTTAAAGGTTCTTCATGGAACCATCAATGCCAACAAAGAACCTTTATTTTTAAGAGTGTACTGCAGTATTCAAGAGATGACAAGTCTAGTTGTGAAGTTGAAATTTATATCAAACACTTCTCCTGAGTTCTGGGCTTTCCTGGATGCTGTTATCATTGACAAGCCTAGCTGCATAGTTATCATGGAACACAGACTCAAATGGCAAAGGTGAGTATCTTTGATGAAAGTTTATTTACTAACAGGTGAATGGGTTAATGTAGTGTGCAGAGGTGACAGGCAAGGTGACTGGTGATCCTGACAATTGTGAAGATGTGATGAATTTCTAAAGTGGGTGGAAATGCCAGGAAATCTGTCTTGGTTTTGTTTATGGGTGGATGTGTTCTGGAAATCTTCTAACTGAAATAAGATTTTGGGCTGCTTATATGCTTACATAACCGTGGTGATGAATTCATGTCCCAGGATAATGGGTCCTACTCCTAGTTGTGTTGTGAACATTGAATGAAGGAGGGGGCCAAGTACCGAACCCTGAGGTACCCCCTTGATTGAAGTGACTTAGACACCCCTTTCTGCCAAAAAATCCTGAACGATTTACCTTTGAGGTGAGACTAGACCAAGTGGAGTGCTGTGATGACACTTGCAGAGACGGTAGACAACACGATCTGGTGATATAAAGTGTAGAAATGTAGAAGTGTAGCTTTTGCTAAACATATCTGAGTGACTAGCACATTGGAAGTCAAGTTGTTCAGGTGTTTTCAGTTGAACCATGAGTAAGGCTATGTAATTTTTTGATAATGTGTTTTGTGTACATTTTGAATTTGCATGTTTGACTGTTAAATTGACATCCATTTTTAGATTAATTAGACTAAAGTTGAATCCCAATAAGTCACTGGCACTGGTATATGGGTGAATATTCACTAACAGGGCCAAGGCTAACATTAGAAAATGTTTACATACTAAACTTACTCCTTCTTCAACTGATGAAGCCATCACTGAAACAAGACAGAAATCGTGACTGTCCAGTGACATTTCAGTGTTACCACAAAGTCTGTGTGTGGTGATCTTCTTTCCACAATGTCTGTGTTTTATGCAGGTTGGACTTTATGAACTCAGTGAAGCACACACCAGGACTACATTCTAATCAGCCAAGTCTTTGCCTCTGTACTGTGGTTTGGTGGCTTTGGATATTAAGTAAAAAGGCCACATGGCTTCAATTCAGCCCTAATCCACAACATTAGTTTATGAAGTTGATGTCACCCTTTACAAGACTTAAACCAATGGAGTTCCAAGTAGTGTGCCATTAAATAGGCCCCAAACCATTAATTTTTGAGGTTAGTTTGTTTGGAAATATTCTGCAGGAACACGTTACCTATGTTGATTATACATACCCAGGCATGCTTTTAAAGGACCGTTGAATTAAACTATCAGCTTCTGAACTATTAAAACTATATTAGGCCATTAATATCAGATGTGGTCTAGATTACACTGTTTTACAACTGGGGAATAACACGATCAAGACCTACGAACCATTGAGACACTTTTATGGTTATGGCAATGGAATATCTGTATAAGCCAGTCTTTATGGAGAAATCTGGCCTGCACTTCATCGTCATCGGCTATATGTTAGGCAATGTATATCCATATGTGAAAGTCATAAAATAATTGCCAGTGTATGTTAACCACCAAACGTGTGGGTTTAAGTGGTAGGTTCTTTACCCCAAAGGTTCAGCAGACATGTCAAATGCACGCGCGGCTTCCGTTAAATTACGTCTGGATCAATTTAGGTATGAAACATTTTGGGAATTCTTGCAAGGATTGGGAGAAGGTGATGTGAAAACATAAACAGGAAGTTATACAACTTATTTCTGCAACTGGACTATAGCATACTGTGGAGCAGCCTTCTGACTCAAAATATGAGTATGAGGCTAACTTGTCTGAAACTGAACCACATATAGTTGGAACATAGAAAACAACAGTCTTGTCATAGTCTGCAAACAGAATAAATAAGTACAGTATGTGGAAACAGTGACATAGTAGAATACATTAAAGGTAATATTATACCGTATATAGATTGACTCTAATGTGTAAAGACCATCGACTCTACAATACGACTCCACCGGTCAGGGAACCCGCAAAGGATATAAGTATTGCTTTTTATTTTTCTCTTTCCTACTACTTGTTTCACTTCTGTTTAAGTATTTAAAAAAAATGTATATATAACCATTCCATTTCTTACTATGTGTAAGTAAGTTGTTGTCGTTTTTTATCATGAGTGTTTGGCTCAGTGTTATTTTTTAGGATTACTGATAAACGAATGTAGTTTGATTTGTATTTGTTATCTATTTTAGTTTTAGTTACAGTTGTAGTAATGTTGTCATTTTATAGGTTTTTATTAAGTTTTAGTTTTATTTAATTTTGAGTTATTTTAGTACTTCAACATACTACAAGGAAATACAATTCTATATATATATATATATATATATGGGTGTTTGACTTAGTGTTATGTTAGAATCATTATTATACTCTTACCATTTGTTGTCTTAATATTTGTAATTGTTTTTAGCTTTATTATTTGTTTTTATTTAAATGTTTAGTTTTGAAATGTTGTTGTATGCATTTGTCATTTGTATTTAATTTCTTTATTTTCATAAATGTGTATAGTATTTATAGAGTTTTAACTTACAGCTTTGGTAACTTTTTCTTATTTGTAAGTCGCTTTGGATAAAAGCATCTGCTAAATGACTAAAAGTAAAAGTAAAGCATACTGTGGAGCAGCCTTCTGACTCAAAATATGAGTATGAGGCTAATTTGTCTGAAACTGAACCACATATAGTCGGTACATATAAAACAACAGTCTTGTCATAGTCTGCAAACAGAATAAAAAGACATACAGTTTGTGGAAACAGTGACATAGTAGAATACATTAAAGGTCATAGTACACTGTTTATATATATATATATATATATATTGACTCTAATGTATATAAAGATATAAAAAGCTTTGAAAGAGCCTTTCAGTTGGTTCTGTATATTATGTAATGTTATTTGGGGCCTGGAAAGGGAAAAATAATTTGCATCTTTGCTTTTCCCACTTTGGAAGCAGCTTGAACATAAAACACCCAAAAGTTTTTACTGTCTAGATCCAACAGTAACACAATAAGAATAATAAAATTAATCTTGTGGAAACCTCTTAAAACAACTTCTTCCATCAACAAAACAATTTGGCTCTGTTTGATGACAAAAACTGGGGCAAGGAGAACAACAATGCATTATATTTAGTTTAGTGTTTTTTTTTGGGGGGGGGGGGGGTTGAATATTTCAGAGAATGAACTGCAGTATACTGAACAAATAATATTCTTAGATCTAAAGATTATTACTTTTTTGGTTTACCTTTTCTAACTACTTACAGTTATCAGGAACAAAATGTACTACACATAATGTTCAAGTGATGTTTACATTAACATGTGAGTTGTTGATACTTAGGCTACATCCACATTAAATGCATATTTTTCTCTACTATTTGATTCCACCAATTATGCCAGGAGAATAGCGTGGGAACTTCATTATGTCTTATCTCGCAGTATCATCTCAATTAATGTTTATGCCGCAAGGTTATTTAAGCAGTTTCAGATGTGCCAGTGTGGACAAGCAACTTTTGAGAAATGTTTAAAACGCTAATGTGGGAGGGGATTGTTTTAAAATTAAAACACTGTTTTCAAATATATCTGGATTAGTGTGAATGTAGCCTTAATTTTTGTTTTTGGACATCTTAATTTACATGGGTAATTGATATAAATATGTTTTGTTGTTGAAATCATGGCAACTTAACATTTTTGTTAATATATTTACTTAATTAAAACGTCATTATAGAAAACATTTTGCTTAAACATTAACAAAATTATATAATTGAACTAGTACATGGGTGTACGGCTCTGCTCCTGGAGAGCCACTGTCCTGCAGACTTTAGCTCTAACTCTAATTAAAACACATCTGAACCAAGATATTTAAGGTCTTCAGAATAGAAGCTTTCAGGCAAGTATGTTGGAGCAAATATATCGAGGACATTTACCTTCCAGGAGCAGTATTGGAGGACTGAGCTGGTATATTAAAAACTGACCTGTTCAAATTGTTATACTTGCCTTATCCTGATTCTCTGTGTGGTACAATATTTATTATTTGGAGCAGTCAGGTCAGATTCTGTGGGAAAATACTGTACCAGGCTTATGGCATTTGTTCTTGGATGTTTACGTCATGTCTGGAAATAAAGAATACAAGGTCTGGCAAGTGAAGTCAAAATGGATAAAAGATTCAAAGCCAAAATTGGTTGGAAATAATTCTTATTATCAGTGGGGCATGTTGTAGCATGACACATCTGCTCTGAAATACTGTGCAATGCATAGATAGCTTCTAAGATCATTAATAGAAGGTTTATGCTTTTGTTGAAAACATCGTCATTGGTTTTTGTAACTTATTTTTTAAACAACTGTTTGACTGCAGAATACCTAGTCAAAAAAAAAACATTATTTTGCAAAACCTCCACCAATTAAAACATCTCAACAAACCAATCATTGCACCTTGTAACGTTTTATTTTTGTCCGATTTTCTGTTGTTTCAAATCAAAGCTTTACTAGTCATTGTAATCAGAATCAGAATCAAAAAGAGCTTTATTGCCAAGTATGCTTGCTTATACAAGGAATTTGTTTTAGTGACATAAGCTTCCAGGGGTCCGTTCTTCGTACCTCGCTTGATACATCTGAGATCATTTGAGAGATGCCAGATCTTCTAATCCTGATAACTGATCTCTGGCTAATTTGGTTCATCGAACAAATTAGCATATTAAATTAAAATATCTGGATTAAGTTGTAAGATTACTGTGCGTTCTCGTGTTCCCCAAAAAGTGCAGATGTATCGATACTCGAAACCACGGTCAGCAATGCAGCGATTGTAGACAGCAACGTAATGATATCATATCATTAAAAAAGACACTTGACAACAGGTGAAATCAACAACTGTCAAATCCACGAAGACTGGACCCCCAGTTCACAGAGACAACAACAGCACAGAGACAATAAAAGTAAGATGAGAATTAAAAAATACACATATGTCAATATAAATAGACAAAACTTGAAAAATGTATTAAATGAATGTACAGTTGAACTATAGATGATAGAATGGACTAGAATAGAATGATATGCAGGGATGTGCTAGGATGGAGGTGGTAACAAATAAATATAGAGTTATTGAGAGAATGAGCTATGTTTACACATACGAGGAATTTGTTATAGTGACACAAGCTCCACGGTGAAACAGAAAAACAGCAACAGGATAGGACAGATAATAAAAAGAATAATATACAAATATACAAAATAAAAAATGTTCAAAAAAGCAAAAACTCAATATATAATATAGATAATTATGTATGTATAAATTTAAAATGTAAATAAGTATGTGTCATGAAGAAATTATGTATAATAGTGGTGTGTGTTGTGTGTTCAACATTATTGTCAAGTGTTCATGAGACAGATTGTCTGAGGGAATAAACTGTTTCTGTGCCTGGTCGTTCTGGTGCTCAGAGCTCTGTAGCGTCGACCAGACGGTAACAGTTCAAAGAGGGAGTGTGCTGGATGTGAGGGGTCAAGAGTGATTTTGCCAGCCCTTTTGCTCACTCTGGATGAGTACAGTTCTTGGAGAGTGGGGAGGGTTGTACCAATGATTCGCTCAGCAGTCCGGACTACCCTCTGTAGTCTTCAGAGGTCAAATTTGGTAGCTGAGCTGAAGCAGTTATTGACATGCAGAGGACAGATTCAAGGATGGCAGAGTAGAACTGTTTCAGCAGCTCCTGTGGTAGGTTGAACTTCCTCAGCTGGCGAAGGAAATACAACCTCTGCTGGGCCTTTTTCACAATGGACTCAATGTGATTGTCCCACTTCAGGTCTTGAGAAATTGTGGTGCCCAGAAATCTGAATGACTCCATTGCAGTCACAGTGCTGTTCATGATGGTGAGTGGGGGGAGAGAAGGGGGGTTTCTACTGAAGTCCTCAATAATCTCCACAATTTTGAGCGTATTAAGCTCCAGGTTGTTAAGACTGCACCAGACAGCCAGCTCCTTAACCTCCTGTCTGTAAGCAGACTCGTCACCGTCCTGAATGAGGCTGATGACTATGGTGTCATCTGCAAACTGTAGAAGCTTGACAGAGGGGTCTTTAGATGTGCAGTAGCTGGTGTACAAGGAAAATAGCAAGTGGGGAGAGAACGCAACCCTGAGGAGCTCCAGTGCTGATATTACAGGTGCTGGATGAGAATTTCCCCAGCCTTACTGGCTGCTGCCTGTCTGTCAGGAAGCTGGTGATCCACTGACAGATGGAGGTGGGTACAGAGAACTGTTAAAAGCGGAGCTAAAGTCTACAAATAGGATCCTCACATTAGTCCCTGGTCTGTCCAGATACTGCAGGATGAATTGCAATTGCATGTTGACTGCATCATCCATAGACCTGTTTGCTCTGTAGGCAAACTGTAGGGGGTCCAGTAAGGGTCCAGTGGTGTCCTTCAGATAAGCCAAAACAAGTATTTCAAATGATTTCATGGCTACAGGCATTAGTGCCACAGGTCTGTAGTCATTAAGTCCAGTAATTTTGGGTTTCTTTGGGACTGGGATGATGGTGGAGCGTTTGAAGTATGAAGGGACTTCGCACAGCTCCAACAGCTGATCTGTTGAATATCTGTGTGAAGATGGGGGTCAGCTGGTCAGCACAGGATTTCAGACAGACTGGTGTCACACCGTCTGGGCCTGATGTACATCTGGGCATATCATCTTCATGATATCTTCAACACATGGTGTTTTTTCAAACCTGCAGTAGAACTCATTCAGATCATCTGCCAGTTGTTGATTCTCCACAGTGCTTATTGCTCAGATAACTTATTGAACATTTTTATTGCATAATGTGGGTAACAATTAACTGTTCATAAGGTAGATTGCCTGGGGGAAGAAACTGTTCTTGTGCCTGGATGTCCTGGTATTTGGGGCTCTGTAGCACCGGCCAGATGGCAAAAGGTCCTGAGAGATGATGGATCCCAGGAACTTTAATGTCTCCACTGTAGTCACAGTGCTGTCTATGATGGTGAGTGGGGAGAGTGCAGGTGGTTTCTGAACACATTCCTGAGGAGCACCAGTGTTGGTGGAGCGACTGGTTGACATGAATCTCCTCAGTCTCATTAGCTGCTGCTATTTTTCAGGAAGCTGGTGATCCACTGACAGAGAGCTATGGACAGAGAGCTGGGTTAGTTTGGTCTGGATGAGTGTAGGGATGATGGTGTTGAAGGCCGAAATAAAGTCCACAAATGTGATACACACAAAGTATGTACACAATTGTGTTATTTTTGCTTTATTTTCCTCTGATTATTTGTATTGTTTTAAGTTCATTGATCACATTATTTTCTAATGCAGTGTTTATGTGCAAATTAGCAACTGTATATTGATCTACATGTAGTGAAAAAAGGGACTTTTATTTTGACCATCTGCTTGAAGAGTCGCGGACAGAACAACGAACTGCGCATGCGTCCTCAGATCAGCAGAGGAGCTGTGAAAGAGCAGCGACTCTCCCATTCTTCTGACATTATTCCTGTTTTACAGGTAACCGTAATCTATCTGCGGGGTCCCTGAAGGCAGGGCCTTCAACAGATTATTGGGGGCTCGTCCGGGATCGGCTCCACGTGACACGAGGAGGCTGATCCAAAGATTCTATGACCGTGGGACCAGGTGGCGCTGGGGCTAGAGGTCGGCGGTTGCTGCGTCAACGGTGACAACGAGACACACAGAGGGTTGGACAGACTGTCTGTCTTCATCCTGAGGTTAAAGAGGTTCCAGAAAGGATGACAGAGAATAACGTCATGGCGGCTCGTACAAGGAAATGCTTGGTGTGGGACATCCAAAAAGATCTGATCACACTACCGGCTGATGAACTGTTCCACATTGCCAAGGCCATCGGGCCTGTACAAGGTAAATATTAATCTGAACTGGACCTGAAGGACAGTGAGGGTTGTTTGAGTACATTGATGCTTTCATGTCAAGTGAATCCTTGCTTGATACTGAGAATCAAGGTATGAGTGGACTGTTGTCGTTACAAGAGACTGTAAAATCAGCAAAACAGATTTGCACTGCTATATGTACATCTAATGTTGATACAAACACCCACCTTACACATGTGTCACATCCAATCACCACTGATGAACAGACACTGACTACTAATGGGGTGTGTACCTGCAGTACAGGGGGGTGCTGCCACACCACATCTGGACAAGACTGAACAACCCAGACATGTAACTAATGACTTTGCTTTCACCTTGGGGGGACTCCCATGCATCCAGCCATGTGAGTTCAAGATGCACGGAGGTCAGATTGGTGACCACTCGTCGGACATGACATATAATAATGTATGCAGACAGATGGACGTTGGCCTCAGAGAGAACTTCAGCAATAACGATATTGTCAGAGGTGTGCTAAGAATAGTTAAGCCCGGCATCGTCAAGTACATACTGATAAATAAAGATGACATGACGGTAAACTAGTTAAAAGGGTTCCTACAGTCACACCTGGGAGATCGGAGCAGCAGAGAACTATTTCAAGAGTTGATGTGCACCAAACAAAGCGACCACGAGACCCCTCAACAGTTCTTATACCGTGTAATGGGGTTGAAACAGAAAATACTTTTTGTAGCAAGGCAAGCTGATTCAGACCGCAAGTATAGCGCAGCCACTGTGCAAGACGTGTTTTTACACACAGTGTACCAGGGCCTGAGTCACTGATGTATAAACATTCACAGCGAATTGAAGCCACTGCTTGCTGACAGTAATGTGACCGATGATGCCATCCTCAGACACGTAATGAAAGTCACAAGTGATGAAAATGAGAGACTGCGACGGCTGGGCCCGCCGACCAGAACAAAACAGTCCACAGCAAGTAGCGCTCATGTCCACAGTGAACCTGGCAGTGACGAGGGGGGGAGGACAGAGGCTGCTGCGAAAAAAAAGCCAAAATGACCCAATCAAACAACTGACTGCGAGAATCGATGCCCTAACAAACATGGTGAATGCACTACAACACTCCATGATGGCACAGGTGGAGAGAAGTTGCCAATGCTTAGCCAGCCAACCAGTTTCCCGCAAAGTGAGTCGCTCGCGGTGCTGTCCAAAGTGTACAGGAGAAGGATAAAAAAAGCAACCGCTTTGGGAGAAACATCTGAGACACTGTTCAGACCAAATTGAGAAATACATGAGAATCACAACTAAGTCTCCTGAAGTTAGAAAGAGCAACCACTTAGCAATAAAATATTCCTATAATGGAGTCTTGATAGAGATTGCAGCAAGACAATAAAGAGATATTCTTTGTTTCTTTCACCACATTCTCAGTTTTGACTCTTTGTTTCTCAAATATGTATTATGTCTCAGTGTGTCTACTTCTAGTTTTCCTAAGGAATTTTAGGAGAAACATCTGAAATGATGTTGATACTAAAGTAAGAGATACATGAGAATCTCATCTAAGTCTCCTGAGTTTAGGAAGAGCAACCACTGAGCATTACATTTTTCCTATGGGAACATTTTAAATACTTTGTATTAAACATTTTATATATTAAAATAAATATGTTATATTAAATATGGAAACGTTTTAAATGATAGATTATGTAAAAAGTCTGCAGTAGCCCACTGTATTTTAACACAACAGCTATGTCAGCGGTTTCTGTCATACTACTGCAATTTGTGAGCCACAACTTTTCAAAACCAAATAATTTACAGTAAATTGTTGCGTTTTGGTCAAAACAATGTGACACTGCACATGTCTTTCATGGAGCCTTTGTTTTTTCTCATCCCACATGTTTCTACATGCACAGATGTTCTAACGTCTGCTGTATTTTGATTTCCACCCCCATTTTCCACCATGACTGGAGAAACATACTTCCTGTTTAAATGAAATGACTTCAGGCTGAAGATCCACGTCACTGCTTTGTTTGACTACAAAAAATCTAAACAAGAGCATAAATAGAACACAAGAATTTTACCAATAATACATATCAATTAACTTACATTTAGAAACGCTGTGAAGGTAGAGCACCTTTGAACTTATTATGCGTCTCGAAGTTAGTAATAGTGACATAAGTATCGCCTACGCAGTCTGTACCATTTCATACCCAGGATGGAAATAGGTTATAATAGAAGGTACATTTCCTGTCTGGTAAGATGATTTTGGATGGTGTCTTGCTCAAGTGCTTATTTTATAATTAGACACCATGAGTAACCATGAATAAGATGTTGTAAGGGAGTCATTTTTGCACATCCCAAATGAACTCTTTAGTGAAAACAATTCATGCGTCATTCTTAAAAGTACTTAATCCTAAAGAAAACTGGAAACCTTAATATTACGTTTTGGATGTGCAATAAGAAGCACATGTTCTAAATGGTGAGAAAATAGATCATAATCATGTGGTTAACTATTATCAGAGGTTGACAGAGGTTACTCTATGCTCAGGACACTAAGGGGTGATTCTCTTATACTGTATGCCTCATTGATAATAATGACACAATGCTATAGTTTGCACAAGAGTGAATCTGCAGTGTCACTTGCTACTGAACTTAGTTTGTTATGATTAGCTAAAAACAAGCTAGCATTCAGCAAACGGTACAGCAAGCATAATTGGATTCAGTTGTGTTTAATGTTGCAGCTCAAAACGCATAAATTGTTTCCTGTAGACTTGTCCCTGTTGTTATTAGTTTGTGTTTTCCTTAAAGGGGCAAACAGGGGTGTGACTAGACCCTGGGTTTTGGGCTAGTGCTCCAAATGTTTCTTCTACAGCCCCAGATCTTATTTTCTGCTTTTTTAAAGCTTCAGAAAAAAATATTTATTATGTTTATATGTGCACTGCAGCAATTTAATGGAAGGAAACTAAATAAATGAAAAGACAAAGTGAATAAAAACTAAATAAAACAATCCCCCTTCGCTCATGAGATTTGACTAGTCCAGATTTGAGGCGCCTCCACACATGGCTAAGAAACAGTCGGGACCAGACATGTTTGAACAATTTACACACGCTCTCAAAGGAAAAGAATGTGTGTTAAATCCATTGAAGGAGATGCTGTTCTTAACTGTCTTACAAGCCTCATGCCTCAGGCACCTATATCATCACTATACTGTATAATAAGAAATAAAAATATCAATAATTACCTAATGTCTGCTAGATATTTGTCTGATAAATAAGGAAGGCCCACAGCTCTGGATTAAATAAGAGACCACTGTAAAATTATTCTCTTATTTTCTACTTTTTTATAGGTAGGCCTGTGTTTGAGAAAAATATTTTTGTTTGTTTTATTCTATAAACTAGTGGTTTTCAAAGGTTTTTGAAACTATTTTTTCTTTTTAAATTGATCCAACCCACTGTATATAGCAAAGAGCGCTCCCTTTATCTCTGAAACTTATTTCAGTTGATCGCTATCCCAGAAAACTCCTCTATAATCAATTAATCTCTCAACATGGCACAATTAATCCCTGTTTACATCACTTCTGCACTTTGTTCATTATAATGAGAGCATTCGCAAGCTTCCAGAACTCAAGATTGAACAAAAAATCTGGTGTTTTGAGTGCCGAGTGGTTTCTGGCTAAATAAAATTCCAATGATTGGCCATTGCGTTACAGAAAATTACAGTGATTGGTTGCAATGTTCAACACTGCAAAATTAGAGCGCAAAGACAAATATATATATTGGACTACCGCCTACTTTCATTTTGTTGTTTATGTTTATTTGGTTATGATGTAATGTGTAATGTGTCAATACAAATGTTTTAAAGGGGTCATTACGCGAGAAATCTAATTAGCCTTGATCTTTTGGCATATTAAAACAAAGTCTTTGTACTATTAAAACATCTTGAAAGCTTCATAGCATAAAATGTCGCCCTCATTATAAAACAAAGCATTTTTTTAATCAAGGTCCAAAAATGGGTCATTCGGATCTGAGAGGGCATGATGACATCACGAGGGAACAAACATTTGCATAAACACTAGAGCCTCTAGAGCAGTGATCCCAAACCTGTCCTGGTGGACCCCCTGCCCTACACCTTTTGTATGTCTCCCTTATCGAACACACCACTCATCAGCTCGTTAGTAGAGACTGCAAGAACTAAATTGGGTGTGTCTGATTAGGGAGACATACAAAATGTGCAGGACAGGTGGTCCTCCAGGACAGGTTTGGGAAGCACTGCTCTAGAGCAAGACATCTATGAATACTCATCTTCTCCCCATAGGCCCTGCCCACTGACTTTTGGTCACCTAACGGCTGACACTTGATTATGTGATGCGACACATGCATTAAGCAGAATGCAATGATGTGGAAGTTTCAAATTTCAATATTTTATTCAGAATACAACATAGATGACATATCAAATGTTTAAACTGAGAAAATGTATAATTTTAAGGGAAAAATAAGTTGATTTTAAATTTCATGGCATCAACACATCTCAAAAAAGTTGGGACAAGGCCATGTTTACCACTGTGTGGCATCCCCTCTTCTTTTTATAACAGTCTGCAAACGTCTGGGGACTGAGGAGACAAGTTGCTCAAGTTTAGGAATAGGAATGTTGTCCAATTCTTGTCTAATACAGGCTTCTAGTTGCTCAACTGTCTTAGGTCTTCTTTGTCGCATCTTCCTCTTTATGATGCGCCAAATGTTTTCTATGGGTGAAAGATCTGGACTGCAGGCTGGCCATTTCAGTACCCGGATCCTTCTTCTACGCACCCATGATGTTGTAATTGATGCAGTATGTGGTCTGGCATTGCCATGTTGGAAAATGCAAGGTCTTCCCTGAAAGAGACGACGTCTGGATGGGAGCACATGTTGTTCTAGAACTTGGATATACGTTTCAGCATTGATGGTGCCTTTCCAGATGTGTAAGCTGCCCATGCCACACGCACTCATGTAACCCCATACCATCAGAGATGCGGGCTTCTGAACTGAGCGCTGATAACAACTTGGGTTGTCCTTGTCCTCTTTAGTCCGGATGACATGGCGTCCCAGTTTTCCAAAAAGAACTTCAAATTTTGATTCGTCTGACCACAGAACAGTTTTCCACTTTGCCACAGTCCATTTTAAATGAGCCTTGTCCCAAAGAAAACGCCTGCGCTTCTGGATCATGTTTAGATATGGCTTCTTTTTTGACCTATAGAGTTTTAGCCGGCAACGGCGAATGGCACGATGGATTGTGTTCACCGACAATGTTTTCTGGAAGTATTCCTGAGCCCATGTTGTGATTTCCATTACAGTAGCATTCCTGTATGTGATGCAGTGCCGTCTAAGGGCCCGAAGATCACGGGCATCCAGTATGGTTTTCCGGCCTTGACCCTTACACACAGAGATTTTTCCAGATTCTCTGAATCTTTGGATGATATTATGCACTATAGATGATGATAACTTCAAACTCTTCGCAATTTTTCTCTGAGAAACTCCTTTCTGATATTGCTCCACTATTTTTCGCCGCAGCATTGGGGGAATTGGTGATCCAGAGTGGCAGAGAGACACTGCCACTCTGAGAGGCTCTTTTTATACCCAATCATGTTGCCAATTGACCTAATAAGTTGCAAATTGGTCCTCCAGCTGTTCCTTACATGTACATTTAACTTTTCCGGCCTCTTATTGCTACCTGTCCCAACTTTTTGGGAATGTGTAGCTCTTATGAAATCCGAAATGAGCCAATATTTGGCATGACATTTCAAAATGTCTCACTTTCAACATTTGATATGTTATCTGTATTCTATTGTGAATAAAATATAAGTTTATGAGATTTGTAAATTATTGCATTCCTTTTTTATTCACAATTTGTACAGTGTCCCAACTTTTTTGGAATTGGGTTTGTATAAGATGTGCATCCACTTTCTGGCACAGTCTACACGCTAGAGTCTGTCAATAGGAAAAATGGAGTAAAAGAAAGTTCGCTTTGACACATTTGGTTTAAACAGCTAGTTCATGTCTTTGTACAGATATCAGAATGATCCCAGCATAAAGAACAAGTGGATATTTTATTTTAATGGCATCGCAGATTGAGTCAGAGGATTGATCAGAGCATTTTTTCCGTATCACAAACCTTTAAGTAAATTATTTCATAATGCTTCGTCTAAAAATTACCATTTTATTTTGATCATGTTGTCAAAAACTCACATGCAGTAGTGAGGGGGCATTGATGCTGTTTTCTATGCTATGACGTTAGCCAATCATAAATGTGGCTGATTACTGAGAAGCCTTAAAGGAAGGTAGTTTTAAAGCACATAGTTTTAGTGAGAGGGTTGAAACTAATACATTTTCACATATTTATTTGAATTTAGTGCAGAAAACCTTATTAACATTATAAGTAAACTTTAAGGGACATATTCATATTCAAATAATATTTAAGAAATCCCTGTCATCACCCCTTTAACTTAGGAATAGTACAGAAATCTATATTTGGTGTAATAACCCTGATTTTCAATCATAGCTTTCATGCATCTTGGCATGCTCTCCACTAGTCGTTCACATAGCTGTTGGGTTATTGGGTGATTTTATGCCTCTCTTGGCACAAAATTTTAAGCAGCTCAGCTTTGTTTGATGGCTTGTGACCATCCATCTTCCTCTTGATCACATTCCAGAGGTTTTCAGTAGGGTTCAGGTTTGGAGATTGAGCTGGCCATGACAGGGTCTTGATCTGGTGGTCCTCCATCCACACCTTGATTGATCTGGCTGTGTGGCATGGAGTATTGTCCTGCCGAATCCTCAGATTTGGGAAACATTGTCAGCGCAGAAGGAAGCAAGTTGTCTTCCAGGACTACCTCATTTCGAACCATCCACGCCATGCACCATGCACCCCAGCTGCCATTTGCAATTCTTTTTGTATGTCATCCTACAGTTGTTGAGCTGCTATGAGTTGGTGGTGTCTGTAGCTTGTCTGTAGCTTGTAAAATGCTATCTTTGAAATTTTAAGAATGGAAGCCAGTAAACCTAGAATTGAACCCCTCTTTTCCCCACTCAAAACTTCTAATTTTGGCATGGTCAATAGTTATTTGATTCCACTTAATTTTGAGGTACTACTAGCACTGTTTTGCAATCCAGTTGGTCCTACTGCAAGAGGATAGTGATGACCACAGCAGTGTTTTTTATACTTTTCCTCATTAAATTAGATTTGGTTGAGGTGATGACATAATATGTACTTCTTTACTCAGAATGAGGTGTGCCTGTGTTGGAATTCAACAGACAATCTAATTAAATAGCTGCTATACATGTAGAGATGCTGATTTAAGATAAATTTGGAGTGGACTCTTTACAGCACGGATTCCGGAAATGTTGGGACCTTTCTTTAAATTTGAATGAAATGAAAATGAAAAGACTTTCAAATCACAGGAGCCAATATTGTATTGACAATAGAACATAGATAGCATAACAAATGTTTAAATAGAGAAATGTTTCCACTTTTATCCACTAAATTAGCTCATTTTAAATTTTATGCCTGTTACAGGTCTCAAAAAAGTTGACACGGGGCAAAAAAGGGCTGAAAAAGCAAGAATTTTGAAAAGATTCAGCTGGGAGAACATCTAGCAACTAATTAAGTTAATTGACATCAGGTCTGTAACATGATTAGCTATAAAAGGGATGTCTTAGAGAGACAGAGTCTCTCAGAAGTAAAGATGGGCAGAGGCTCTCCAATCTGTGAATGAGTGTGCAAAAAGATTGTGGAATACTTTAAAAACAATGTTTCTCAATGTTAAATTGCAAAGGCTTTGCAAATCTCATCATCAACAGTGCATAACATCATCAAAAGATTCAGAGAAACTGGAGAAATCTCTGTGCGTAAGGGACAAGGCCGAAGACCTTTGCTGGATGCCTGTGGTCTTTGGGCCCTCAGACGACACTGCATCACTCATCGGCATTATTCTGTCATTGAAATTACTAAATGGGCCCGGAATACTTCCAGAAACCACTGTCGGTAAACACAATCCGCCGTGCCATCTGCAGATGCCAGCTAAAGCTCTATCATGCAAAAAGGAAACCATATGTGAACATGGTCCAGAAGCACCGTCGAGTCCTGTGGGCCAAGGCTCGTTTACAATGGACTGTTTCAAAGTGGAAAAGTGTTCTATGGTCAGACGAGTCCAAATTTGACATTCTTGTTGGAAATCACGAACGCCGTGTCCTCTGAGCTAAAGAGGAGGGAGACCTTCCAATGTGTCATCAGCATTCAGTTCAAAAGCCAACATCTCTAATGGTATGGGGGTACATAAGTGCATACGGTATGGGCAGCTTGCATGTTTTGGAAGGCACTATGAATGCTGAAAGGTATATAAAGGTTTTAGAGCAACATATGCATAACATTTTTTTATTTCTCAGTTTGAACATTTGTTATGTTATCTATGTTCTATTGTGAATAAAAAAATTGCTTATGTGATTTGAATGTCTTTCAGTGTTCATGTTATTCAAATAAAAAAAAAAGTCCTAACATTTCCGGAATTTGGGTTGTAATTTTTTGTGTATGCTGCTCGATCAATCCAATCATTCCTCCACATAGCATTTCAGTCATAAGGACACTTTTGTGTTTTAGTTACCAACAGTGTTGGGGAGTAAATAATTACATGTAACTAAATTACGTAATTTAATTACAAAATAAAAAGTAATTGTAATCAGTTACAGTTACTGAGAAAAAAATGTGTAATTAAATTACAGTTACTTATGAAAATGTTAAGGATTACAAAGGGGGTTACATCTGAATTGTTTTCACACACTCCCACATACAGATTTAATTGATTTCTTTCATAAATTGCAGTAGCTATGTTTCCATCCAAAGATTCGAAATAAACTTATGCGCAAAACTGGAATATCGCATAAAACATATGCGAATAAAGCACCGTTTCCATTCAACAAGTAAAATAGAACAAAATCGTCACTTCATAGTAAACTGTGGCACTAAATATCAATAATTTTCATATATGACATAAATGACTTGCACCTCAGAGCGAGCAAACGAGACACAATAAATGCTGTCAATGCGTTCGGAGGAAGATGCCTGCTGTTTGGGAACACAGTCGTGTAAGACAATTATACAGAAATACTTTGACGACAGACTTTACTCAGGCTTTTTAGAATTACCATAAGAACATGTAGATGCTGTGAATGAGATCAGTCCGCTTCTAGTCAAGTTATCACGTCTCATAGCGCAAAGTCACATGACTTTTTCAAAACGCACTGAGGAATTTATTTGGTAAATGTGTTTCCATCGTAGTTTATGCAAATGTTTTCTTATCAGATAAAAGATAAAAAATGTATTCTATTAAAATATGTGCATACGTTTTTTATGCACATTTTTTTATTTATGCGCATCTTGGCGTTTCCATCCAGCGATATTCCAAAATGCGCATAAAAATAGGTGGATGGAAACGCAGCTAGTGGCTGCTCTAAAATATGAAACAAAAATGTTTCAGAAGTTTATAACATGCTTATCCGATAACTCTTATATTTCCTATATAGGTTTATGTATATGCTTTATTTTTTTTAAGATTAACTTTTTTTTGTAAGGCATTGTTAGATCCAGTGTTTCCTGTCATAGTTATGCAAAAACAGTATCATAGCTATTAAATTATTTCTTGTTATGATTTTAAATCTGTATTTAACCTCAGCATGATTTTAAAGTAAGTCTGATTTTATGGTGGCTGTGCTTCAAAGGGGACATTGGATGCCCATTTTCCACAAGATAGTTGGATTCTTTAGGGTCTTCTTGAAATAGTCTCAGGGGTTGTGTAAAACAACACCCTTTTTACCTTGTCAAAAACAGGTCTGTTCACAGTGACTCATTTCGGTGCATTTCTCTTTACATGCTAATGAGCACTGCTCTCCCCACCTCTCTCTTCTGTGGAGTGATCATCCTTGAGTTTAAACTTTTTAACAAAACCTGCCTTAAATTGTCCCTTATTAAAATAAACACTCTGCAGTAAAATTATTTGCGCAGCCAGACACAAATTAATTTAGTGAAAGTGAAATGATGTGTGGCCAAGTAAGGTGAACCAAACTTGGAATTTGTGTTCTGCATTCAACCCATCCAAGTGCACACACACAGTAGTGAACACACACCCGGAGCAGTGGGCAGCCATATTGCTGCGGCGCCCAGGGAGCAGTTGGGGGTTCTATGCCTTGCTTAAGGGTCTCACCTCAGTCGTGGTATTGAAGGTGGAAGAGAGTGCTGGTTATTCACTCCAAAATCAAAATGGCTTGATAATTGATACTGTTTAAGTTTGGGGGGATCAAAAAAATGAGTGAATTTCTATCATTGTAGGGTGGTTGTGTCCACAAACTGCTAAGACACATTTATATGCAAATTAAGACATTTTTCATCCAACGTCTCCTTTAAAATTAAAATATTATTATCTTAATTCAAGTGACGAAAGATTTTGAAAGTCTGACAATAATCAGTGCTGAGCACTACTGTAAGGTTAACCCTGCCTGGTTAACATGTTTGAAAGTGATTAACAGTTGAAAACATTAGAAATTTAGAAAAGTAATCAAAAAGTAATCAAATGTAATCAGTTACATTATTTTAATAAAGTAATTGAAAAGTTACACTACGTATTACATTTTAAGTAGGGTAACTTGTCATCTGTAACCTATTACATTTCCAAAGTAACCTTCCCAACACTGATTACCAATCATAAGAGGCTACTGTTTTTAATTGGCTCTAATGGAATAGGGTTAGTATTCTACTTTTAACCATTGTTTTTTTGTTTGTTACAATCATTTTCATGGGTGTTACTACCACAAACACTAACACTACCATATTAACTTATGTGTTAACAAATGGAACTGGACTTTGTAAACTAACAGATTTAAATTTAACTTGAAGCAACATTTTACAAAAAAACTCATTATAAACTCATTATAATTCATTATTTAGGACCATGGATATCAGTTTCCAAGTACGCTTGGATAATATTATTCTCAGTATTTAGACAATGTTTTGAGATAAAGGCACTGTAACTGCCACTGTAACTGGCTATTTTGATTTAAGTGTTGGCTCATTTTTGAGGTGCCATTGCTGCGGTCATCTGAAAGTAATGGTTCAGTTTAATGACTTGTGAAATGTGAGTTTGTCCAGCCAGGCCAACATTTAATCCCATTCATGCCAACATTAAGTCAGCACTATCATTAAAAAGCAAGTTCATTAGTTTCACCACAAAAGGACCTCAAATGTACTTGTTAAAAAAGCTATTTAATGTTGCATTGATTAATAGGTGTAATGAGAAGAATTGTCATACTGTTATAATAATTATTTTCAAACAGAAAATATTGCAGAACACTGTAATTAGCTTACATGATAACATACATTATATTATAATTTATTTTTACTTTTATAGATTGACAAACAATGGTCAGAAAAATTAATGCAGCAAATGTATTGTTATTGACATTGAATAATGTTCTTCATAAAGCATTTCAAAAAATTTAATTTACACTAGTAGTTCCACATTATTCATTTATTGACAAGGAAATAGTACCCAGCCTGAAAAGGGCCAAGCTATTACTATATTGTAACAATATTGTACTGTAGAGTCATATTGATTATACATGTCTACATCTCCCAACATGCACTTTGGCATAAATATAATGTTATTATTTTATATAATTTTTTTGCTGGATTATTTTGCTGTTGCTGTTTTTTTGCCCCTTTATGTTGTTGAATTTTGTATGCTGAGTGCTAACTTAATTTATCACAATAATATTGCAAAAACACATTTCCGTAAATTATTTATCAAAATATAATATTACTTCTTTATGTAGCAAATAAACATTTAGTGTACTATATTACAACTAAAATTAAGTCTTATTTTTGTATGTGCCCCTGCTACATACTGTATGTGCTCTGTGTCACTCTTACACTGGTTCAGGGTAAATAGATTGAAAATAAGGGTCCTGTTTTCAGTTGAACACTAATTGCCACAATGATGACTTCATGTAAAACACATGATTTTATTACATTGTTGGTGGAGTTTGGCCAGCAATTAAGAAATATATGTTATGGCTTACTGACAGTTTTATGAGACACTTTATTGGTATGTAGATTTGTTGCCCAATATAAAAACATAAACATGAATACAAACATCTGAAGAACTGAATTGTTGATGAAGAGGAAAAACAGTTCTTAGGGAATGGGGTAAATGAGTGGGATATGGAGGGGCTCTACAAAACATTTAAATGTGCATTGAAATGTACTGTTAAAAAGTTTTTAAAGGTTTTCCTTATCATTTTCACTTGGGTAAGAACAGAGTTTAATGGGAGGTATTAAAACAATTTTTTGCTTGACTCATGACCAAAAACATCTTTGCACATTATGTAACACTGTCTGTCCCTGTCCATGTCTGGATTTTCAAAACCAGTACCACTAAATGTCATTCATTCAAAGAAAACTTTACTGTTGTATTGCTATTCACTTCCCTAAAGGCCATTTGGACCACATATGTAGAACCAGAATCAGGATTCAGCTTGCCAGACTAAGTATGTATGCATTTTTATCATATACATGTCAACACAGACATCAAACACACACATGTATGCCATTAAAACTCTGCCAAAGGCAACACATCAAGTAATATAATGGTGAATGTACTGTAGTAGATATAGACATCCACTAACTGCCTAG
Organism: Oxygymnocypris stewartii; assembly: GCA_003573665.1. Classification (NCBI taxonomy): domain Eukaryota; kingdom Metazoa; phylum Chordata; class Actinopteri; order Cypriniformes; family Cyprinidae; genus Oxygymnocypris; species Oxygymnocypris stewartii. The sequence continues at coordinate 262,444 of QVTF01021702.1, read as the reverse complement.
TTTTAGTTCTAGTTTAAGTTTTAGATTAACCCTGATTTCAAGGTTCATATATGGTAAAACAGTTGCTTCATTTTTATGGGTTATATGGGCTTTAAGAATGGGTGTGATGTTTTAATGAAGGCTAACCTTAGTTTTGCTTCCATATAAACATGTTTACAACTAGAAAAGTTCTCAATGATTTGATTCTAATTATTAATATCTTCGAAAAGCATTTACTGCAACATTTACATCTGGTAAACATTGTTGATGAGAAATTAGAAATCTGTTACAGATGGTAATTTTTACTTTGATTTGGTGTAAATGAAGAACAAAAATGGTCCGAGTACTGAGCCCTGTGAAACACCAGTGGCCACCAGATGTGGTGTCATGAAAACAAATTCTTTCCATATCTTGTAGATTTTTTTCAGCAGGTGGGAATATGTCATAACCATTTTTTGTGTATGACCTCATTATTAAATATGTAAAACGTACATATACTGAATGTTATTAAGGTATCAAGAAGTTTTGATGAACAATGTGTGTTGTTTAAAGTGAACCGGAAGTTCCTACCAACAAGTATTGTGACATACATTTCCAAGTGAAACAGAATATAGAATAGAGGGCGGGTTTTATTTTAGTTCTCCTCCTCTCCATCTTTCTCACTTGGATGGTTGAATGGGAGTGGTCAAGGATATTCTGCCACCAAACTGAAGTCATCATAAAATAAATGCCACTCAAGAGCAGAAGTACATTTTCAGATTTTGATAAAGGGTTACCAAGACAAATAATTTTCCATTTTTGTTTAGCTTTTGTTTGTTTAACATAATAATTTTTCACCCCAAGACTAGCAGTGAGCACTAACAAACTAAGTTTTGTGGATTTTAACAGATATATAAGATACATCTCCAAGTGATGTAGACTCAAACAATGGATCAGTGGCAGGGATATAGAAACTGATATGCATACTGTATGAATACCTAACATCTTCACTGAGCATTTACTTTGCACAAAAGTAAATGCAAATAATGTTTTTCAGGTTAAAATAGTATGTTTATGATATTTATGGTAGGATTAGTTATTATTTTCCCAAATGATATAATCAAATGTACCATACACTAAATATATAGCCGCCTTGATTTTTTTTAATTTCAAGTGGTTTTATTCAGGTACAAGAAGTCTCAATATTTAATTGTGCTATAACAAGGTGTAATAACAATGTGTGCTGCCGAAATTTTATCCACAATCTACCATTCCAGTAACAACTTGACAAATCCATTCATATATTTAAAACTGTGAGGTTCCTTAGTGGTATAAATGTTTCATAGATGTTTGGAATGAATAAGAGCATGACTGGAAGTAGCAGGAAAGTATTCACTCACTTGCCACTTTATTAGGTACACCTTGCTAGTATCGGGTTGGACTGTTTTTGCCTTCAGAACTGCCTTAATTCTTTGTGGCATAGATTCAGCAAGGTGTTGGAAACATTCCTCAGAGATTTTGTCCATATTGATATGATCGCATCTCGCAGTTGCTGCAGATTTGTCGGCTGCACATCCATGATGTGAATCTCCCGTTCCACCACATCCCAAAGGTGCTCTATTGATAAAGATCTGGTGACTGTGGAGCCCATTTGAGTAAAGTGAACTCATTGTCATGTTCAAGAAACCAGTCTGAGATGATTTGAGCTTTGTGACATGGTGCATTATCCTGCTGGAAGTAGCATCAGAAGATGGGTACACTGTAGTCGTAAAGGGATTGACATGGTCAGCAACAATACTCAGGTAGACTGTGGGGTTTAAACGATGCTCAATTTGTACTAATGGTCCCAAAGTATGCCAAGAAAATATCCCCCACATCATTACACCACCACCAGCAGCCTGAACCGTTGAGACAAGGCAGGATGGATCCATACTTTCATGTTCTTTACGCCTCATTCTGACCCTACCATCTGAATGTCGCAGCAGAAATCCAGACTCATCAGACCAAGCAACATTTTTCCAATCTTCTATTGTCCGATTTTGGTGAGCCTGTGAATTGTAGCCTCCGTTTCCTGTTCTTAGCTGACAGGAGCGGCACCCGGTGTGGTCTTCTGCTGCTGAAGCCCATCTGCTTCAGGGTTCGACGTGTTGTGCATTCAGAGATGGTATTCTGCATACCTTGGTTGTAACGAGTGGTTATTTGAGTTGCTGTTGCCTTTCTATCATCTCTAACCAGTCTGTCCATTCTCCTCTGACCTCTGACATCAACAAGGCATTTTCATCCACACAACTGCTGTTCGCTGGATATTTTCTGTTTCTGACCATTCTCTGTAAACCCTAGAGATGGTTGTGCGTGAAAATCCCAGTAGATCAGCAGTTTTTGAAATACTCAGATCAGCCCATCTGACACCAACAACCATTCTACGTTCAAAGTCACTTTAATCCCCTTTCTTCCCCATTCTGATGCTCAGGTTTGAACTTCAGCAAGTCGTCTTCACCACATCTAGATACCTAAATGCATTGAGTTGCTGCCATGTGATTGACTGATTTGCAATTTGTGTTACCAAGCAATTGAACAGGTACCTAATAAAGTGGCCGGTGACTGTATATTCCGATATTTTTCCAGGTAAGGAAATGTGTAACATGTCATAATATGTATGTTTTTAAGTTTCTGTCTTAAACATGTCAAGTCCTCCACTGATCTATTTTTAATGTAATAGTCTATTGTTCTACAGCAAAATGAACAAACGTTTTAATAGATGTGGTCATACCAGTACATGCAATAAAAGTCTAGTTAAACAAAACTGTAAACTTTCATTTTTTCATAGGAGGAAAATGATTATCAGGGAAAGTCATGTTTTGTCATGTTTAATGGATTTACCACTAGATAGGCAACATATTCAGAATAGAAGTCATAAATTTAATATCAGAATGCCAATGGAACAACTGAGAGAAATGGAAATTCCCAGTAGAACGAGACTTCAGAGATCTTTAAAAAGTTATGATCTCTTGTTGAACACATACACAAATGTCCACGATTACTTCATAGCTTTATAATTGTATGATTTATTATATAGCACGCTGACCTCCAATTCAGATGGTTTATAGACTATGATTATGTATTAAAGCTCAAATAGCACTTGCAGAACTGCATGCTTGTTTTGAACAAGAAAGTATTGTGCAGAGTGCTATTTTACTGCAGGAAAACTCTGCATATTGTTCTTTATAATTTTGTAATTAATTAATAAATCATGCTTTCAGACAATTTATTTCATATTGTTTTTTAAATCATGTATGCAACTAAATGTAACACATGTTGACACATTTGTCAACATCTAGTGAGTCTTAATCTTTTTTATTATTTGCATTATTTGCTTTGAATATTTGATGTAAAACTAAACCTGTGCCTGACTACCAAGGAATAGGATTTAAATTATCTCTGGATGTACCAGGGAAAGTTTCAAATAAGTAAATACCAGTGAGGGGAACATAAAAAAAGTTCTGGCCTTATAAAATATGTTTTTCAAACCATGTTTGTGGTTTGTGGAACCTCAAAGTCTTGACAAAACAAATGAGCAAATATATAAAAACGTGTCCATGACCATTGTGTGGAAATATGTCCCCATTATTTCTAGGAATTTAGAAGAAGATGTAAACAAACGTAAAGTCCTCCCACATCAGGCTTGTTTTACAGTGACTAACAGGACAGGTCAGTCATGCACAAACTACTTGTGTCAATTCATTAGTGGTATTTACTAAGTCAAGCATTACTATTACTATTGCTCACATTTACGGTTAGAGAACCGGTCAAACGCCTACAAATAAGCATTAAACTGTGGCACATAACTTGTCCTTAGTTTGTACTACAGATATGTGATACTTCAATTTCATAAAGATTATTGAGGAAAAGTGGCCAATTACTTTATTTTACACATTTCTACTTACATTTTTGACTGTTGTATGATAAAACAATTAAAAAAGCATATAGACATACACTGAATAGCCTAAGCCTTGAAACCACGAGTGTGTTGTAAGTCTGTCTGTATTCAGGAATAACATGGGGAAAGGCCATAAGGCTCTTTGCCTGGGCAGTGTGTGGGAGAAGGGTGTTCATCGAGAGAAGTCTGTTGCGGTTGACAGTAAATCCTCCACAACAAGCTGCTGGAGCCCCACACCACACAAATCAGATCCATAAACCTCGGGCACAGCTGTCTGTTTACTTTGGGAGCCGTTTTCTGTCTGTGAGAAGGCTTGTTTCACAACGCTGCAACTATACAGACAACTGGCAAACTGGAAGGAATTTGTGTGTGTGCGACTTATATTTTAGATGCTTGTTACATAACTGTAAATGTGTAGTTGTTTTGAGCTGCATAAAATGTGTTGCTTATGGCGAGAGATGATGTTAAATTTTCATGACACTAAAAGCATAAATGATATATGTTGAGCTCATTCTTTACTATAGAAGAGAGAATACATGTTTTATTAGCTTTATTCTTGTATTACACTCAGAGCCGATCCTAGATTTCTGGGGGCCCTACGCAAAACGAATGGAACGCAGTTGTCCGTGTTTCACTCTGTCTCGAATCGCGCTCGTGGAAAGTGCTCGAGAAACAGTGTCTCTGTCCTTCTGTCTGTCTATCTGTCTATCTATCTATCTATCTATCTGTATGTCTGTTTGTCTGTCTGTCTGTCTGTCTGTCTGTCTGTCTGTCTATCTATCTATATGTCTGTATGTCTGTCTGTCTATCTATCTATCTGTATGTCTGTTTGTCTGTCTGTCTGTCTGTCTGTCTGTCTGTCTGTCTGTCTGTCTGTCTATCTATCTATCTGTATGTCTGTCTGTCTGTCTGTCTGTCTGTCTGTCTGTCTGTCTGTCTGTCTGTCTGTCTGTCTGTCTGTCTGTCTGTCTATCTATCTGTCTGTCTGTCTATCTATCTATCTATCTATCTATCTATCTATCTGTCTCTGTCTGTCTGTCTATCTTTGAAGAATCCTGCTCACATCTTTAATCATGTATTGCGTAAAACCATTTTATGGTGGAAATTACATCTTAAACATTTTTTTAATGAAATGTCACATTTCTCTGCTTTGCTTTCATAGCTAGCATTTTGTGCATCCTAAATAAACACAATTAAAGGACTTTTTAATTTGCATAATTTGACAAAATTATAGCTCACTTGGAAATGACGCAGGATAAAATTTGTACTGTTCAGGTGGTTTACTTTTTCAATTTCTTATACACTGTTGTCTCATTGGAAAGTATGTTAAATAACTGGAGAAAGTAGCTGGTTGTGGTCGAAATAATGGAAGTGGGACAGTGAAAGTTTTTGAAAAATGTATATAAATTATTTTCACAATAAATATTGAAACTGTTTATATCTGTACACACTGTTTAGATAAAGGTTGTTCTAAACTTAATATTTCAATGATGAATGTTCATAGTTTAAGATATCAAGGGTATAACAATATCTATTATAGGCATTGTACCCTTCAGATAATTAAGATTCAGATGTTGGTTTTAATTAAATTAAATGATAAAACTTATGCAAATACTAAATTATTTGGCTCCCCATTTTGCTTTAACGACAGCAGCATTAAAAAACCCTGATGATTTATGTTACCCAGCGTGAATTATGCTCCATGTTAACATGTCACAGATCTGAACAGGATATTAAACAGGAAAATCCATAATGCATAGGCTTAAAACTGTTGTTTTTACCAGCCACTTTTATATTCATGTTTAAAAGTCAGATCATGCATAGGCGTATACCCAAAAATCTATTCCATAAATACAAAAATAATCCCTTACTTCTGTTAAACTTGCTTTGAAAGAAATATAGCCTGTTCTCTGTAGGACAAACAACTCTAAAAAGAAATGAACACACAATAGCAGACCACAGAAATGTCAATAATAGTGGACAGACATTTATTTTTAAGTCCACTTGGACATCTAATGCAAGATTTTTCACAAATTCCCATTTATCTGTCCAATCAAAACAGCTGTCACAATTTAACCAAAAAGAGCTTCAATACAGTCAAATGTACTGACATCTGAACACCTACTGTATCTATAGGCATTCGAATCCCTGACACAAATATACCCATCATTCCTGCATCCGGTTCTTTTTCTAAACCCTGTAAGTGGGTAAAACTGTAGCATAAGCTTCCTGGAAGATGCATGTGGTGCTGGTTTGTTGCCGCCAACGCTCCCCCGTGACTCGGCCTCTTCAAAGGTAATTACAGAGTCACACGGAGGCTGCGAGATCGGCTTGAGTTCAGCCTTCTCTGAGGAGGAAGTGGACTTACATGGTCACGATTGGGGTGACGCCCATAGTGTTTATCTGTTCAGACATGGGCCACTGTGCCACACAGATGTTTTAAGAAAGGTCAGGAAAATGTGGTGTTTTCAAAGAGCGTGGTCTGTCTGCATGTTGTTGGTTATTTTTGGTAACAAGACCTCCTCTGCACTGTTTTTTCCTAAAACATGTTTTTTCATGGGTCTGTATTTAATTTTAATACTTGAGTATAAAAGAGTATGAAACAAAACTGAATATGTCTTCTTGTTTTCTTCATTACTTTAGTCATATTGTTTTACATTTTGTTTTATAGAATCAACAACTGAACAATGTTCTCAGATTTGTAAAATTGTTGCATTAAATCACTTGCTCACCAACAGATCCTCTGCAGTGAATGGGTGCCGTCAGAATGAGAGTCCAAACAGCTGATAAAAACATCACAATAATCCACAAGTAATCCACACCACTCCAGTTCATCATAATGTCTTATGAAGACAAAAGCTGTGTGTGTGTGTTTGTAAGAAACAAATCCATCATTAAGATGATTTTAACTTTAAACTCTCACTTCTGGCTAAAGTCACCTCGTCTGGATCATGTGAGAAATATGCACAGATCAAGCACCGTTTATGAGCCAAAATGGTCCAGAACAGCTCTAAACAAATATATGGGTGGATTTGGATGTGAGAGGACAACAGGGGATGAGGGTGAGTAATTTTTTAGCATTTTTTATTTTGTAGCGTGACCCCCCCCCCCCCCCCCCCCCAAAAAAAAAACGTGAGTTACAAAAGAGGCATGATTAATTTGACAATTACATATATAGTGATTCCTCAAACTATCAGATTAATTTGTGAAGGACACCAGTGCCGAATCACTGTCATAAAAGAGAAACTCCACAAGAAATCTACAGTTTAATTGGCTGAAATATCAGTGACTAATTTAAATAAGAAGTAAATAAGGTCAAATGTATTTTCAACCTGACATATGTGTCAAATTTTACATTAAAAATACAACAACAAATCTTCCACAATGAAAAAAGTATGTCATAATTCATGGATATAATACAATAATATAATTAAAATAATAGTTAAAATAACATTTGGCATAAAAATAAATTATTGTCCCCTGACATAATGTTTTGTTAAATCAACAGATGCTTTGGTGTGCTCTTGAGAAAAAGTTAAAAGTAGTTCATTAGTGTTTTAAGTATAGGACTCTCTGGCTCTTCTTGGACTTTTTAATAGGTTTGTATCTTTTATTTGATACTATACTTGTCTTGAGAAGCGGCTATTTTTAAGTGGAGACCGTGGCAGGGGTTTCGACATACTTTTTTCCTATTTCCTGTCAGAGACGTGAAGCCTGTAAAATGTCTGTTTGAGGGACTTTACAAGGGCTGGGGAGGGAGCAATAGAGCAGCGCTGTCGCATTCTCACACAATTAAAAAATACTTTCTTACTTTTTAAGTATTGCCTTCTGGCGTAGCAATATCATTCATAATCTTGTGCCAAAGGAATTATTTTATTAACAATGTGCACATATCTCTGTTTGAAACTGTATTGAGGAATCTCAGTGACCTGCATCAGCTGAAATCAAATAAATAAAAGGTGTTGATGTCTCAGCAAATTACTATAATTTGGGCCGTCCCAGGCCCTGTGAAATTAAGTGAGAGTCCTATATAATAAGTTAGCAAGGAAAAGAGAGAAAGATAAAGAGAAAAATTAAGGTTTTTATTTTAATTTTTTATTTTTTTGGATGAAATTAAGTAGTGTTGAAAGAGATGAGTTTTCAGTTGTTGCTTGAAGATCGACAGGGATCCAGCATTCTGGATGGGGGGGGAGATCATTCCAGCAGCCAGGAACGGTGAACGAGAATGTTCTGGAGAGTGATTTTGAGCCTCTCTGTGATGGTACCACGAGGCGTCGCTCTCTAGCGGATCTCAGACTTCTGGAGGGGATGTAGATTCGTAATAGTGAGTGGAAGTAGGTGGGTGCTGAGCCTGTGGTTGTTCTATATGAACGCATCAGTGTCTTGAACTGGATGCGAGCTGCAACCGGTAGCCAGTGCAAGGAGATAAAGAGCGGTGTAACATTGGCTCTTTTGGGCTCGTTGAAGCCAAGTTTTGGCTGCATTCTGAATTATTTGTAGAGGTTCGATTGTGTTTAATGGAAGTCCATCCAGAAGAGCATTGCAGTAGTCCAGTCTAGAAATGACAAGGGCCTGGACAAGAAGTTGTGCAGCATGCTCTGTCAGAAAGGGCCTGATCTTTCTGATGTTGTGAAGTGCAAACCTGCAAGATTGAGCAGTCTTTGCAATGTGCTCTTTAAAGGTCATGTGGTCAACAAAGATTACACCAAGATTTCTGACTGGGGGTAATTGATTACCCCAATTACCCCAATTCAATTGGGGTAATTGTTGATGAACCTAGCTGAATCGTAAAGTCATGCTGTAGAGTTGGAGTTGCAGGGAAGACAAGAAGCTCAGTCTTTGCCAGGTTGAGCTGTAGATGGTGTTCTTTCATCCAAGCCGAGATGTCCGCCAGGCGGCCTGAGATCCGTGCAGCTACCATTGGATCATCAGGTCGAAATGAGAGATAGAGCTGTGTGTCATCAGCGTAGCAATGGTAGGAGAAGCCATGTGCCTGTATGATGGGATCCAGTGATGTAGCATATGTGGAGAAGTGAAGTGGTCCAAGAACCGATCCCTGCGGAACCCCAGTAACTAGTGAGGACTGATGATTTGGAATCAGCTTTTGCAATTCACAGGGCTTCAGTGACTGAGAGTAGCGCAGTCTCAGTCGAATGGCCACTCCTGAAACCTGACTGTTTAGCGTCCAGTTTGTTGTTCTGTGAAAGAAACAATGAGACCTGGTTGAAGACAACTCGTTCGAGTGTTTTGGCTATGAATGGAAGAAGAGAGACAGGTCTGTAGTTTTCTATAAGAGAAGTGTTTAATGTGGGGTTTTTGAGCAGTAGGTTTACCCGAGCCTGCTTGAATGCAGTGGGAAAGATGCCTGTGAGGAGAAATGTGTTGATAATGCATGTGAGTGCTGGTAGGAGTGCGGGAGAGATTGCTTGGAGAAGGTGCGAGGGGATTGGGTCTAGAGGACATGTTGTAGGATGGCTGGAGAGAAGAAGTTTGGATACTTTCGCCTCAGTGAGGGGACAGAAGGAGAAGATGGGAGTTTGAGCAGTGGATCTAGTTGGTTGGAGGTCCTGTGTGAGTGAAGGTGAAAACTGACTACTGATTGTTCTAGTTTTGTCTGTGAAAAAAGTCATCAGCTGTTATAGAAGTGGTGGAAGGAGATAATTAAATGTTCTGAAGAGATTACGCATGTCGGGAGCGCTGTTGATCTTGTTGTGAAAATGTGAGGATTTGGCAGTGTAGGCTTCTGCGGAGAAAGATGAAAGCAACGATTGATACCTACTCAGGTCAGACGGATCGTTTGATTTTTGCCATTTTCTCTCTGCCGCTCGAAGAGTGAAAACTCCTCACATGACCGCTATTGAACATCTGAACATAAAACAAATGCACATTGACGGATCTTCTTCCGTCTGTATTGCAAAATGTAAACAAATGTATATTGTGAAAATAGACATTCCTCCTGGAACAGGTTGCATGCCGCTGCACAGAACACAGGTTTGACCAGTGTTCATTTAATTTCAGCTTATATAATGTATAAATTATACATTGTATTTAATGTCTTCGAGGTGAGCTTCCCTCCCTCCAGGACATCTACACCAGGCGGTGTACAAGGAAAGCCAGGAGGATCATCAAGGACTCCAGCCAGCCGTCCCACAGTCTGCTCTCTCTGCTACCCTCAGGGAGACGTCTCTGCAGCATCCGATCCCACACTAGCCGACTGAGGGACAGCTTTTTCCCTCAGGCTATCAGGCTAATGAACAGAAAAAACTAATACACTCCACAGCACACTCCCCCTTTACGATATGCCATGCACTGCACTTTAACACAGTTCAACTGGACTACATGCACACACTGCACAAACACAACAATCTATCGGCTACCACTGGATACCATGCAACGCACATCCATGACATTGCGTATCCGGCCTATGTAAAATCTGCTGCAACTTTTTTTCGCATACTATTGTGTGTATATATGTGTACATAATGTAAAATGTGTACATACGGTGCATAACGTGTATTGATAATTGTAAGTATGTCTTAAATAGTACACTGTGTGTACTGAGTATATGTATGTGTATTCTGCACATTGTCTTTCTCGATAAGTCTGTAAGTATGTACTGTCTATATGTAAATTGTTTCTGCACTGTCTGGAGCACGCTCTCAAGAATTTCTTGACAATAAAAGTGATTTGATTTGATTTGATTTGATGTATAAGGTATGTATACAACAAACTGGGAATGTCATAGTGACATTGTGTACTGTAATCTAATGTAGCCTATGTACCTTTGGAACCGTAGACAGCACATGTGATGTTCATCTAATAAAGATCTTCATAGCTAGCAAACAAAAGCCTTTGCAGATTTGCTTTCAATTGACTGAAGATCCAAAGCCACGTCTTCAATGCTTTTAATGTTACAACTCTGAGTGAGAACCGCTTCAGACGACTCAGTGCATGCTGCAGGGAACTGAACAAATCATTCAAACTGATTCGCGAACCGATTCACTGGTTTGATCAAGCCTTTGAACAGAATTGACTCATGCGTGAATGGGCATCGCTCATTGCACAGAGAAAAGTAGATTTGGAATAAATTGAAGCATTTTTTTTACTTGTATTACATTAAGATCATGTAACGAGAGGAGCGTCGCCCACAGTAACGAACTAAAAGTTAATTTTGTTCACTAAAAATGTACTTGAGTAATAGTAAAAGTACCCATCTTTAAATATACTCTAAAAGTATTAGTTGCCCAAAAATTTTACTTAAGTTAATGTAACTCGTTTCTACCCCACTCTGCATTTAACCCATCCTAAGCGGAACGTTAAAGAACGCGACACGCACGTCTCCTGGAAATCCTGTATAATTCAACCAATCCAATGACGACTTCGAAAATCCTAAAATGTTTCCAGATAAGTGTACCATATGCATGTTTATTTTTAGCCAACGGTCCATGGGCGTGATGTGGGCAATTCCTGCCAGACCTGAGACTCGCAACCTTTGGGTTTACGAGTCCGACTCTCTAAGCATTAGGCCACAACTCCCCCCATCAATGGTGTTATAAATGGTGTTTCATCTGTGCATATTTCTGTCCTATTCAGACAAGACAGAGGATTATTAGAGAAACCCATATTATGGATAGTGGACTCGAATGTTAGTTACAAATTAAACTTAAGAATGTCTTAATGATGGATTTGTTTCTTTTGTCTTCTCAATACGTTAATGGATGTACTGTAGTGGTGTGGATTACTTGTGGATTATCGTGATGTTTATATCAGCTGTTTGGATTCTCATTCTGATGGCACCCATTCACTGCAGAGGATCAATTGGTGAGCAAGATGTAATACATTTCTGCAAATCTGATGAAGAAACAAACTTATCTTACCTCTTGGATGGCCTGAGGGAGAGTACATTTTCTATATATTTGCATTTTGGGTAAACTTTTATTAAAAACAAAAATAATTAGTCATAGAAAAAAGGCAGTTACTGTACTGAAACCAGTTAAGGGTGCTCAAGTGTGTGTTTGTTTGTGTGTGTGTGTGTGTGTGTGTGTGTGTGTGTGTGTGTGTGTGTGTGTGTGTGTGTGTGTGTGTGTGTGTGTGTGTGTTTTGTTTTGTTTTGTTTTTTGCAGTATGTGTCTCCAGCAGCAGGTGGCGTCATTGACTAAAACAAGGTATGTAATTCCTGTTGATGGATTCATGTTATCATTGCTGTAAAATACTGAGCTGTCCTGACATGTCTTGTGGCACTTTGTTTTGACAGAAAAACTATACAATAATGCATCACGCTGAGAGCAGAATATTGAGAAATAAAAGTGTCTTAGGGCTTTCTCTTTATACCAATAACTTCCAGTTTTATGGGAACAGTTTATCTGAATGAAATGCAAATGTCTGTTTTATATTTGCTTACAGTTTTAACATAAAGCTTTCTCTCTTTTCAGATTACAGAGTTAATAGATAAAAACTAAAAACTTATTATTTTTCTCATAATTATAATTATTATTGACGCCATGTTTTCTGAGAAAAAAATCAGGTCTTTGAGTCATTGTGCATATTTCCTTTGAATGGAAGTAATAATAGACACCGGTCTCAGATGCGTGGGATAAAGGCATGCGTCAGTCGCACTCTGAGATGTGGGTTGACTTGTATCGGACACACTTTCACTTCCTCTACGCCTCTTGTCAGTGTTATTGAATCTCTTTCAAAACAATATAATGATACACAGATATTCAGTACAACGCAAATAGATCAAAAACAAGATTAAACAGAAAAAGTTGAGCTAGAATGAACCTTTATCAGATTGGTTTGCACCTTCCTCCTGAGGTAACTCAAAGTGCCTGTGCTGCGGCAACTACTTTTAATAGACAGTAATTAGTGGTTCTGCTTTCATGATCATTTGATGTTCATTATCTGCTAAAGTCAAGGGCTCCTGTGATGTGGCTTTTTTCAGTAGGCCTCACAGAGGAACCGCTTTGCTATTTAACTGCTATTAGACCAATGTTTAACCCAACATATTCGATTAAGCAGGCTATAATCATGAGAGCACACATTACATGAAAAGGACTTGTATATACTGAGATAAATGCACAAATTTAGAATTAATTGTTTAAGTTTAGTACTGTACCTCTATCTAATTTTTATTGAAGCATTTGTTCGGAATGGATGCATTAAATAAAACAAAAATAACAAAGTGATTACAGATTTATATTTAATACACATGTTGTTTTAAACTTTCTAATAAATCCTGGGGGGGGGGTATTTCTAAAGGATCATGTGACACTGAAAACAAGAGAAATTGTGCTGAAGAATTAGCTTTGCATTATAGGAATTATTTACATTTAAGATATATTCATATAGAAAACTATTTTTAAATTATATAATGACATTTAAATTCAATAAAAAAATGTCAGACTAAGTTTTATGTTTGGTCAGATAAATGCAACCTGACCATGAGCAGAAGAGACTCTCAAAAACATCAACCCCAATATGTTGAGCAGTAGTAGTGTGTCTTAAGAATAGAATTTCATGCAGGAAGTTGAATGAAGGTCTCTGTCTCCGGATACATGTGGAAATGAAATCCATTTGCATTTAGTGAATGATGCACTGATCATACTTTTTGACTAGATTCTATCAATATTTCAATAACTAATCCACCAATTCTTGATTCTAGCAGACCCACTTTGGATGAAGTGTCTTTCACTATTACTGTATTTATAACTGCTTTGTGTGCCGTATGCTATTCTGTGTTATTTACCGTTAAAGGTGCAATAGGTGATTTTCTTGTTATGCTGGTTGAAAGTCTCTTCACATCCCGACAGCAATTCAGTTAAGTGGTCTGAATGTATTAATCTGTATTTATATATTCTGTGAAAGGCGTAGGACAAATAAATGCTCGTTCAGAGCATTTTAACTGACTTCCCCACCTGCCTGTCGATGTATGTATTTGCATACCTCTGCGCACCAGTTTGTGCAGACAGGATACAACATCAGCACAGTAACACTGTGCAGACAGAGCGAGAATGGCAGGCAAACATCAACAACCTGATCTTCCTTCCTGGAACTGTAGTACTTTTGCTAACTGTACCATAAAGTTTTCACACAGGTGAATGACACATGATGTATCGTAGGAATGTTGTCTCTGGTCGTCTGGTCTGTGTGTATATATAAAATATTGGATGACCAATAATTTTCTCCTATCAAATTCAGATAAGACAGAGATATTACTTATTGGACCAAAAAACAGTACTCAGAATCTCTTGGATCATAATTTGCAACTAGACGGATGTACTTTCTCTACAGTCAAAAATGTGGGTGTTATATTAGACAGCAACCTATCTTTTGAAAATCATATTTCCAATGTTACAAAAACAGCATTCTTCCATCTTAGAAACATTTCCAAGCTACGGAACATGTTAAGTGTTTCTGATGCAGAAAAGTTAGTTCATGCATTCATGACCTCTAAACTGTACTATTGTAATGCACTGCTAGGTGGTTGTCCTGCATCTTCAATAAACAAGCTACAGATAGTACAAAATGCTGCGGCTAGAGTCCTTACCAGGTAAAGAAAATATGATCATATTACTCCAATTTTACAGTCTCTGCACTGGCTACCTATTAAGTTCCGTATCAGTTACAAAATATTATTACTTGCCTATAAGGCCCTAAATGATTTAGCTCCTGCGTACCTAACTAATCTTCTATCCCGCTACAATCAACCCGCTCCCTAAGGTCGCAAAACTCTGGACTCTTGGTAGTACCTAGGATAGCAAAGTCCACTAAAGGAGGTATAACTTTTTCATATCTGGCTCCTAAACTCTGGAATAACCTTCCTGATAACGTTCGGGGTTCAGACACACTCTCTCTGATTAAATCTAGATTAAAGATACATCTCTTTAGCCAAGCATTCATATAATGCATCTCACAATCTTGTACTGCAGTTATATCTGATCCAAACGCACATTATTATGCTTTAGCTTGGGTTGAACTGATAATTTCATAATTTCATCCAGGGTTATTCCTGGATGGAACAACAGCTACGCTAATAGTCTTTATTTGTTTATTTGTTACAATTTGTATTGTTAAAAGCGCTATATAAATAAAGGTGACTTGACTTGTATGTGTTCAGGGGGTGTGGCTTTGGACGGTGATTTGCAGGGAGGGTGGGACGTTCACTTTCAGTGCTATCAGGATAAGTTTAGCATTTTCCAGATCTCCTACTACACCTTTATGTGCTGACTGAAACATGCTAGCCAACCAAACAGTGAGCCTTTGGCATCTTCCTCTAATCGTGTACAAAATAACCGCCAGCTAATACATTCCAGCTAACAAAATATATGTTCTAAACATTTTTTGCTAACGTGCCCATTAAGTTTGAGAATGCTGTTTCTGAATTTTCTATCAACATTACATTTTTATTTATTTTATCATGATGTTTTTTATGTTGTTTTTTCTTGGTTATATGAACATTAAGGAAATGTTCCACTACTGAAACAAGTAGAAACATTTTAAAAACGTTCATCAAATGAACATCCAACATTTCAGAAAAAAGAGCCATGAGTGATGTTTAAATAACGTTTTTAGAACTAAAAAACTTTGAACGAACATTAAATGTTACTGGAAAATATTTGTTCGTCGAGAGAACGTTGAGAGAACCTTGCCAGAACGTTCTGAGAACGGTCCTTGTTAGCTGGGATGATATTGTGTGCTAAAACTTTAAATCACTTTAGAAATATACTTGAAATAGAGTGATTGTCAGCTATGTGAAGTTTCGTATCATTGCTGGTTCTGCATAGTTGTGAATGCGGCCTGAAAATCGTAAACATCATTCAAGTGGAAAGTTTGTGTCACTGGGCTTGACTCATAATTTTCCACTCTTTATTGCTATTAAATTTGTGTTAGAAAACATAGATTTAAAAAATGGACAACAGATATTAATATGATTACTATTTTGATTTCCGTAAGGCAAGTTTTACCTATAATCTGTCTATGTTTCTTGAATTTCTCTTTCTGTTCTGTTTTTCATGAGCTCTTTGTGCAGATGTTAGCCCCGTGTGGGTGGAAGATGGTGGTGAGATACATGGAAAACAAACAAAAAAGACATTAAGACACTCACAGTCAGTTCTCACTTCACTGTGCTCATTTACATGCCACTTGCTTGAAGTCTACAACCACACGCTCCTTTAGTATTTCCTCGGTTCGTGGGCTTGTGTCGTTTTTCAGTCAACTGTTGCTTTTAATCAGATTTTATGCATTGGTTTTATTTTAAGGCAGAGGCTATTTCCACTAATTGTAAGTAATAGTTATGCTAGCAGTTATTTATACTTAGTGCAAATAGTAGCAGATGCTACGTCAGTGTATTGTAATTGCCTATATGAAACAAAATACAATAATTACAACATATTCAGTGTATATGATTACATTTATAAAATTCATAAGCTGCCTTATTGGGACCTTGCTTGTCCCTATAGCCTACCCTTAACCCGTGTTTTTTTTTCTCCACTTTTTGAATATTTTATTTGAAACCGGGTTAGTCATATAAAAACAAATCTTTTCTCCTCACAACACAACTCATGTTACCAGATATGTTTCTTAAGAAATTTTGTGTGATTCAACCAGACAATGGTGAGTGGAGTTTGTGTAAATAGCCAAAAAGACAAGTTATTTGCTTTTTGTGTCAATAATTTAGTATAAAATAATGATTCAATTATTTATATAGTCCATTGTTTTAATCATAGAAGTGTCCAAATGTTTTAATATGTGTATGAAACGGAAATGGTGAACTGTCTTTTCTGCCCTGTTGATGTATATCTGAGTTGTAAGGTGGAAATTGATTTTGACTATTGGGAATTAATTGGATCATTTACTAATTGCTGAAATCTCGTGCGAGTAACAGGTAAAAATATGAGCGAAAATGATGTGCAAAAATAAATAAATGAAAACATAAACAATTATATTAAGCACAGCAATATGGACCATAAAACAAAACAACAAAAATGTATGGTGATTTTAAGATGTCAATGGGTTCATAGGTAGTGTATTTTCATTTATAATAATAATGTGCAATCAACAATTATTATCAAACAAACTTTATGTCATTTTCTAAATGTAAGTACTATTTGCAATTAAATCTGGCGTATGGTTTGAATATAAAATGTGATATTTTGTTTTATTTTATAGATTAAAAGATGGAAAATCTTCCATTGACTTCCACTGACTGTGGAATCACGATGTAACCAACATCATTATTATTTATATAGCTACATTGCAACTAGCATTCATTATTGCACTTTGCTGGTATTGTAGCTGGTAATTTTATTTTCTTATCTATATTTAACCATATAGTCACCATTTATAACTCAAATATGCTGTTGCATTGCATGCTGATTCTCATAACACACAGGCAACAGAAAACAGGTCAAAAGCAGCACATGTGATGCAACACTTTATTTATGCAGAACTAAAACTCAAAGCTAGTGAAAACTTTGACACGTTTTCTTCAGCTATCTTGCAGTCACTAGCATTCTTTCAGGAAATGTCAAACTAATTGTTCCACGAGAATGATGTACAACAATATTTGTGCTTGTAATAGATTGAACAGTACTTTCCAAAGCTAGGCACATAAAACCTTTAAAACTAAATTCTCCATTGAACTGAACTGGTGGAATATAGAAGTGTAAACTGAATATATGTTAAACTTATGCAGTGCAAAGGATCATGCATGCATTAAGATATTCAGCGGGTGGTATGGCTGATTGAAACCAGCTCTTGATGAGCAACAGAACAAAGGCAGAGTTGTAAATGGGAGGATCATAAATAGCATATTCAAGTGCAGAAGAGAGGAAGTGGGCTTGTGCTCACTACTAACCACTGACATAAAGTGTACAAGCTAAGCTCCATTAGATAATCTCAATGGGTAAGTCCTTTTATTAATTTGGTAATTGGTACACCTGGTATTCTGTTAATTGTTGCTTTACAGATTTTGCTTTTGGCTAAAAATACTGGGGTAGATAATGGGGATCCGGAGAAGCGATATAACTTGTGTGCATCCCTCCGAACTGATGAAAAAGAGAAGGAACTCATTTTAGTTTGCATCCTCTTTCAGGGGATTTCTGCTCGGTTCTATTATTTTTAGGGGATGTTGTAGAAGGTACACTTTCCTTTCCTAAATGAAACCAAATCTGGAGGTATTGTCATAGTAAGGCTGTAATTGCCATGGCAAACGACTGTAGTTCATAACATTCTGTCATAATTCGGTGGTTTTGAAGTATGGATCGGTTGAAGATCATTTGGATGGTGCTGGGAGTCACATATGTAGACATCTCCACATAAAGTGGAGTTAAAGTGGAGACATTGTTGGGTCCTCTTTTTTTACAATAAATGAATTCATTGTGTTTCTATTTGAAAGATTAAACTTGGATTACGATTCTCGACACAAGCTCAGCTGCTTCGTTTTTTATTTTGTCCCAAAATATAACTATATTTTGGCCCAGATTTTTACGTAACGTTGGATATACTTGCAATATAGCAACTGCTTGATTGCTTGTGTCGTCGCAAAATGTAACTATATTATTGCCCAACTAAATAAGTCATGAAGAAGTGAAGATATTACAAACATAACAAACATCGGACTAGATTATGACGAATAACTGAGGTAACTGAATTTGAGTTGTAATTCTCTGTAAAGTCTGATGCAAAAACGTTTGCTTAAGATTATATTACAAATTTGGTCAGCTGTGTGTCATGCTTTTATGTAGTTTGCTCTGTATAACACAGGCAACAGTGTTCATAAAAAGGAAGTAAGTAAAGGCTTTGTTTACCTGTGGGATCACCTATATTTCCCACATGTTCAGGAACATGTCCATATATGACTGTTGGCATTCAAAATTCAAAAGCATGTATTTATGATACAAATGCTATGCTTGGTAGATAGGTGCTTGCTAATTGGTCAAAAGGTTAGATAATACATTTTTTTGTTGCTCATTTCTGTGACAGTTGTACATCTTATTACTTAGAAAATTAATAGGACACATTTGAGTCACAATTCATGTAGCAGAAACCGTTTCAGAGGAGTTACATGTCAAAATGTAGTATTTAAGATTAGGGTTTGTTGTTCATGTCTCTAACCTTAATATGAGCACTATTAATAGTGATACTAAACACTAACAGACAACTGTCTATTAGCACTCAACCATGAAGTTTCACAAAGCACACTTCTGTTTTCAGACTTTGGTAGTCTTTGGTTACATGAATGTAAATAGGTGTCTACAAGCTATGAGAAAGTTCTAGGAGTCGACAAACGCTGTTGCAAGCTTGTCAGACTAGCCGCCTCGACTACGTAATTTCATGTTAAAAGAGGTGGAAAGTCCCTGCCAGTGAATTCAAGTCCTGAGAACTTTGGCCAATCAGTTTGTCCATACAGCCACCAAAAGGAAGTGACTTCGTGACACAGAAAAAGACTACGCCAGAGTGGGCCTTGAGAGGAAATGACTTGCACTGTGCATGAGCCTGAGATGACAGGCCGTCTCCGCTCGCCTCTGCTCTATCAGTCGTGCCTGAATCCTCAACAAACTCGCTCAACTTCCGACTGTCTGCCAAGCATCAACCAGAGAACATGGTGACAAACACCAGCCAGTACGAATGGCTGTTTCTGTGAAAAAAAAACGCTTTGGTCATTTGCAACAGTCGCATGCGAAGATGTGCATCCAAGATTTCTGTAACAAGTAAGTATGCGGGTTTCTTCGCTTTTGTGCTTTTGTAGTCCTCCTGGAAAGCCATAATCGGATAGTCTGCGACTACATTGATGATGATATTGATTATTTGCAGTTTAAGCATCTTTTTGATTTGACTAGTGCTTCAAATATGAAAATCGCAAAGCTATTGCAAAACAGTTACTGCGGTTTGTAGACTAGTATTATGCTAGACCAAAAAGTAAATGTGATTGTGATTTCTTGTGAATTTTAAGAAGTACAGTTAAAAATGTGGGTAGTTTGAAGTGATGGACTGAAGCACACCCACATGGTGCCCACAAAATACAGTAGTGCTTGCTTATTAGTGTTGTGTTAATCTAAAGTTTGACTCCAGATGAAATGTAAGATGTGGATTGAAAGTAAAGAAAATGTCCTTGTGATTTTTCATTCATAGTTTTTTTGTAGGGAAAACCCAGACCATACTCAATGCCACACAATGTACTTTACATTACACCTTTACCGCTAAACTCCTACCTCATGTAAAATGTGTTTACGTGACCTTTAGAGTCTGGATGCACATGCATCCGTACACATTAGAATATGGGGGCGCATCCAACTGACTGTGAAATGATGTTTTTATAACTAACCCGTGTGGGCAGATGTTTGAGACGAACGTCATGTGCCATTGATGGAGGCTGTGTTTCACGTGTACCTCATCTCCTGTTTTATTTTAAAGCCTTGCTTGCGTTTTCTAAGTGATGTGCACATATTAGGAGGCAGGAAATGCTGGAAGGATGTAAATGCAGAGCAAAAATAATAACGGCAACTGCTACCCACAGACTTTTTTCTTACCTTTGGTTTGTAACATGCATTAAAGTCCGTGGAGCATCCCTTTAACATAAGAGAATGGCACCCTCAGTAAAAAAAAACTTTGTGTAAATAGAGATACATTTGTTTCAAAGATAGGGAACACTATTCAGTATTAATTATTAGCATGCATATTACTAGCATATTGGCTGTTCACTTGTACTTATAAGGTGCTATATTAATGACTTATTCTGCATGACCATATTCTAGATCCATTAACCCTACCTTATACCTAAACACTACAACAACTACCTAATTATTTAATATCAATAAGCAGGAAATTAAGGGTTAATTGAGGGAAACATTTCAATGGTTTTAATAGTGAATATGTGTTCCCTACGCTAAAGTGTTACCAGAATATATACTTTTATATTAGTAATTACTAGGTTTACGCATATTAATCTTGTATAAACATGTTTTTGTAGAAGCATAAGGTCTGTCCACTGTGTACATGTTAAATTTTTGCAAAGAACTATCTTTTTAAGGTCACATTTGATGTTGCCCGATAAAATTATGAAATTCTGCAATTTCAACAGAAATTCACACGATCAGGAATTTCGAGGGCGAAAGATTTCCCCACACAGATTTCGCCACACGTTCAGAGTTAAATTCATAGTACTGACCAGCAGAAAACTGAACGTTTGAAAGTGACATCTGTGCACAGTAAAAAAAAATATATATATATATATATACACACACACACAGTGCTGCTTGAAAGTTTGTGAAACCCTTGCAGAATCTGTGAAAATGTGAGTAATTTTAACAAAATAAGAGAGATCATCCAAATTGCATGTTATTTTTTATTTAGTACTGTCCTGAGTAAGATATTTTACATAAAATATGTTTCAATTTAGTCCACACGACAAGAAAATTGGTTCTTAATTCAATTCAATTCAAGATTATTTGTATAGTGCTTTTTACGATACAATCGTTGAAAAGCAACTTCACAGAAATTAAAATTTCTAAAATAGATTTATATTGTAGAAACTCAATATAATTAATCATATATATATTGGTTGGCTTCCTCTGAGGTTCTCCGAGGTGTTCGCATCATCTCAGATCATTTAAGGGTTGGATCCAGACTGAAGCTTGTGTAATTCCTAGCTACCACGGGATGTTAATCCAGAAACAGAGAAACAGTTAGAGACATTATTAGCGTAGCAGTTGTTCCATCCAGGAATAACCCTGGATGAAATTATCAGTATAACCCAAACTAAAGCATAATAATGTGCGTTTGATCAGATATAACTGCAGTACAAGGTTGTGAGATTTATTATATGAATGCTTGGCTAAAGAGATGTGTCTTTAATCTAGATTTAAACAGAGAGAGTGTGTCTGAACCCCGAACGCTTATCAGGAAGGCTATTCCAGAGTTTAGGAGCCAGATATGAAAAAGTTCTACCTCCTTTAGTGGACTTTGCTATCCTCGGTACTACCAAGAGTCCAGAGTTTTGCGATCTTAGAGAGCAGGTTGGATTATAGCGTGATAGAAGATTAGTTAGGTAAGCAGGGGCTAAATCATTTAGGGCTTTATAGTTAAGTAATAATATTTTGTAACTGATAAGGAACTTAATAGGTAGCCAGTGCAGAGACTGTAAAATTGGAGTAATATGATCATATTTTCTTGACCTGGTAAGGACTCTAGCCGCAGCATGTTGTAGCTTGTTTATTAAAGATCCAGGACAACCACCTAGCCACCTTAATACTGTGTGGTTACCTGAATGATCCACGACTGTTTTTTGTTTTGTGATGGTTTTTCATGAGTCCCTTGTTTGTTCGGAACAGTTAAACTAAACACTTTTCTTCAGAAAAATCCTCCATGTCCGGCAGATTCTTTCAGTCTTACAGCATCTTTTGCATATTTGAATCCTTTTCCAGCAATGACCGTATGATTTTGAGATCCATTTTTTACACAGAGGACAACCGAGGGACTCAAACACAACTTTTGAACCTTTTTTAATAGGTTCTTATAGGCTCTTAATACGATGCATTAAGAGCCGGGGGTGAAAACTTTTTGAATTTGAAGATCACTGTAATTTGTACTTGATTTGTCTTCTGGGAAACATGCAAGTATCTTCTGACGCTTCCGAAGGGTAGTACTAAATAAAAAATATATATATATATATTTTGACATCTTCCTCCAGTTCAAAAGTTTTCACCCCCGGCTCTTAATGCATCGTATTTCCTTCAGGAGCATCTTTTATGTAAAATATCTTACTCAGGACAGTACTAAATAAAAAAGAACATGCATTTTGTATGATCTCTCTTAATTTGTTACAATTACTCATATTTTCAGTGTATGCAAGGGGTTCACAAACTTTCAAGCAGCACTGTATATATATCGGGGAAAAAACAACCATTATTGGAGTATGTTTTACAAGATAATACTATTTCAGTCTTTCTACATCAAAATGTAATTTTAATTCAATGTATTACCATTTCTCTGTAATCGTGAAATTCATTTACTAACAATTTCTAATTGAAAATCATTTCTGCATTAAATTTTATTAGAGTGCGCTGTGCTTCATACATCTCTAAAATATTAATAATAGACCCATGAAATTTCACTGAAGTGACCACACAGGAAGAAACTGTTTGATTGACATGGACAAGAGTGGGTTTGTTTGATGTATCGTTTAGAACGGCTAAAAGTAAATGATTGATATTACCATAAAAGGAAAATTACTCTGACCCAGCCGTGCGTGAACAGCTGTACAGAATTCACCAGAAAGAATTAGCGGATAACTATCAGATATAGTGGAATGCACAGACATTTATAAGTGTACTTACTGTACTGCTAATATTTCATGCCACTAACCTGACATATCTGGATTAGTTCATCCTCAGAATCGCTCTTTTCACACATATGATTAACCATACAATATATTTGTGCTAGTTTTAACAGGTGTTTTAATGTGACACTCAGCTGTGCTAATGACATTTAAAACCTTGTTCTAATTTTTACAGGGGATTTACACACTGACTAAAGACTAGATATCTATTAGCTGTCACAATCTTGCTTGACTAAGAAATTCCAAGTGAAACACCAGTTTGAGTAAAGATATTTTTGAATATATTAGCTGGCTATTGGCTTCGCTAACTCTGGTGAACTGGACAAATAAGATTTATTGTAAAATCAAATTGACATTCATTTATCTCTTCTTTTAGTCACTTTGTCTGGTTGCTAGATGGTAAATTTTATCCAGTGAGCTTAATGTGACTATCCAGGTCTCAGCTTCTGTACTTTGCCTGTAAGTCAGTATAGTGTTACAGACATCTCTCCTCCGTTACATCACCTGATCGCGTGCTAACAAAACACAGTATATTATTATACTCACCCATACCTTAAGAGCAGGTCGAGTTCTGGTCATTGTGGATGGAAATATTGTTAGACTGTCTCAAGCAGTAAGGCTTGAGTGGAAAGTCTGACAAGCCACTGAGGTGCAATATATCATTGCTTTCTTATAGTGGAAATGTATACTATTCACTTCGCAGATTCCTGCTCTTATTGTGAATAGTGCTATTCCAAGGAAAAAGACTTTTACTCATAATCTTAAATCAAATTGTAATAATTTGCCTCTGAACGAACTTTACATTTCTTACATTTCTACAAGAACTTTACATTGTCATGATAATAATGTGGGTGGGGAAAATAGCCAAATGTGTTTCAGTTCCCTTCTTCTTGAGGACTCGCTGACTTGAACGCTCGTGCTTTCAAGAAGGGGACATTAGAGTGAATGTTGTGGTTGTGTGTGCATTCGTGTGTGCATTCTCAAAGACCACCATATTTACTTTTTCATATTTACTTCTTCATTTCCCACGTTTCTGATTGTATACGCATGTTATTCCACACACACACACACACACACACACACACGCACACACACACACACACACACACACACACACACACACACACAAACAAACAAACAAGAACAATGACTAAATTATTATAAATTATTACATTATCTCAATTGGCTCCATTCCGGTTTATTACGCCCTCTAATTCATGATCAATTTAATTCACAAAGGATAATTAAGTTCTGTACTAGATTGTAACCTCTCACATGCCTCACATTTAAAAATAAAACGTAAACTGTGTTTGGCCTCTTAGCACTTCATGCTTATCAACACATGAAGTTATGTTTCTGGATCAGGAAGTTGTTTGATCAAGGCTAAAATCTTCCCCACCCCACCCTGTTTTTTGTTACAGTTTCTAGAGCGTGACCATCTTGTGTCTGATTACCGTCTGTGTTTATGTTCTTCTGGAGATCTAAGATTAATATTGCATAGCTTAGAATAACCCATGTGTTTGTTTGCAGTAGCAGGGCGTTACTGGGTCATTCTGAGTAATATTTCAGTACTTGACTAGTCTTTTGGTTACACTTTATTTTAAGGTGTCCTTATTACATTGTAATTATATAAGTATTTAATGATTCATATTAATTAAAAAAAATCTTACAGTAGGGTTTGGATTAGGGTTAGCTGAATGTAAATTTGCATAAATACTGTAATAATTAAATGCAACATGTAAAAAGGACACTATTAAAAAAAGTGGGTTACATTTTATTTTAAGGTATCCTTGTTACAGTGTAATTATACATTTAAGCTATGAGACATATTAATTAAGTACATGTACGTATTATATGGTTAGGGTTTGGCTTATAGTACTTGTGTTATCCATAATTAATTGTTATTATAATAGTATGTACATGTAACACGTGTAACAAAGACACTAAATAAAGTGTTACCAAAAATGTGAATTTTTGGTTTGTTTGGTTTTTGTTGGAAATGCATGGACTGTACCACAGGGACATGTATAATGTAAACAAAATAGTCAATGTAATGTAGTGGTTCATTTGTTGAGAAGAGATATAAATACAAACTCATTTTACATGTTTTAATATCTACAGTAGTCAACATTTTAAGTGGATCTAAAAAGTCCATCAAAGTTGTCCTAAAACAAGAACGCATTTTGGTTTTAGGACAACTTTTTTGATCCACTTCAAATGTTGACTAGTCTAATCCAAACGTAACTTTATATTGCCTGGAGCATGTAAGAAATATCTTAAATTGTTGAGGTTTAAAAAAGCACTGAAATATTATAAATATTTGAAAACCTTTGTTTGCCTAATAATTAGTGGTATTTGTGAAAAATAACTATTAAAATGTGTAGTGAGGTGTAAAAAAATATGTATGTTGTTTACACCACATTACTTTTTTTTCAAGGCATTACTAATTGTTTTTTTGTTTTTTAATAGTGGTTAAGATGTTTTAAAAGCATATGTTGTGTGTGCCAGATGTTTTCAAGCATTACATTTATATTTTGTTGAAAATGTTTTTTTTCATGTTCAAATAGTAATAGCGACAACTTGAAGACGATAGTAATAGTGATGACTTCTAAGACTTAAAATAGTCTTAGAAACTCTACTTAAAATAGACTTATAAACACTACTGAAATAGACTTAAACACTTGAAATAGACTTAAACACTACTGAAATAGACTTAAACACTACTGAAATAGACTTAAACACTACTGAAATAGACTTAGAAAAACTACTGAAATAGACTTAAACACTACTGAAATAGACTTAAACACTACTGAAATAGACTTATGAACACTACTGAAATAGACTTAAACACTACTGAAATAGACTTAAACACTACTGAAATAGAATTAAACACTACTGAAATAGAATTAAACACTACTGAAATAGACTTATAAACACTACTGAAATAGACTTATAAACACTACTGAAATAGACTTAAACACTACTGAAATAGACTTAAACACTACTGAAATAGACTTAAACACTACTGAAATAGACTTAGAAAAACTACTGAAATAGACTTAAACACTACTGAAATAGACTTAAACACTACTGAAATATACTTATAAACACTACTGAAAGGAAAAGTAACTATTATACTCGGTTACAGAAGTGTCAACAAAACACACACGTCTCAATCTTATGTTAAATGACACCTGATGACAATCATGGTTGCAAACATTGAGTTCTCATGCAGATGCTTTTTAACCTCATTACATCAACACCAAAACCTCAAGAGAAAGACAAACTTCTATAAGAAGGCATGTCACTGCCAGAAACAAGCTACAATGGAATTAAAATACTGTTGCTGGTCTGTAGAAGTCTGTAAGAAGGTCAAGAGCGTTTTGCTGACAGTGCCATACTAAACTTCTACTTAACTCCTAAAAATAGCGTCCCCTTGCCACAAGCACGCTCCTGGACCATAATTCTTTGGTTGGATATTATAATGTCATGATGAGACGCACTACGCTACCATTACACTTCTCATTTAGGTCAGGATTGTCTCATGGGATTCTAATCTCCCACTCCACCCAGCGTTAGATGGACTTTCCTCCGTTCCCGTCTGTATCTGCTGACTGGCTCTCAGACCTCCAGCATTACGGATAAGCAATAGCAAATTCCACTGTGCGCTCCACAGCTCAGGAGGGGCTCGAACTTTCCAAAGGAAATGTAGGGTTTCCTGTCCTTTCTTTGTCCTGGTCAGATTCAAGGTTTTTGCTGGAGGTAGCTGTGAACTCTGTGGTGAGACGAGCATGTCCTCAAACTCTTGATGGTCTCTGGTTTCTTCTGGCAGTATGTTGAGAGAGAGTAAAGCAGTGCAGAGCATCAGAAGATGTGTCAGCAGAAGGTAAGCGTGTGGGATCATGGGACACGCGTGTTGGTGTTTGGAGAAGTTTGTTTGGAGTTGAATGTTTAAGTTATGAATTATGTGGTGTTCATAATCACGAAATACTCTCATGTTGTCATATTCCTGGGAATTCGCTTGATATTACTAACATGCTACATGGAAAGGGATGTGTAGCAGGAATTTTGTTTTGGTTCCTGCGATTGTTAATGCTTTTTTGATGGCTGTTGTGTTTTTTCATTGTTTATGATTGTCTCATCTCTGTGTTTTGACTGGGTTTGCTCACTTTGTTTAAAAGGATGTATTTGAATTGGTTTGGTTGGTGATTTGTTATGTCTGGTTCCAGTATTATCTGTTTAGATGTTGAAGGTTTTTGTTTATCGTTTAGTTCTCAAACTTTTTGACTCCAAGGCCCAACAACGCCCACAAGTCATCTTGACTCTTCCTGTTGTTCATGATTTTTGGATTAAGGAGAAGGAATTAAAAAAACGAATTCACTCACAATTTCTACCCAATGAAACATTTTAAATCTGGCTATAATTAGAAAAAGAAATGTACACAAAATGTATAAAAAATCACATGGAATTATATGATTTAATGAAATTACATGGCTTTTCAATATAAATACCTTTAAACTCTTTTAAAACCAGGCAACTTCATATATCCAGGTTTTCCAACCATGGTTTTTCAAAGAAACTGTTATTGAGTAAGTGAATTAAAATAGTAAATATCTTGCATTTTAATTGTTTTCATTTATTTTAATGTTTGTTTTATCCTATTTTAAATTATTTTAAGTCATCTTCACCCCACCTTGGAGGTTTGCTGAGCCCCTAGATCCCTGGGTGGGAACCAGTTTAGCAACAGTATTTTTTATTTTTTTCATGTAATATTATTTCCATCAAAAAAATCCAGACACATGGAAATGGTGTGGTATTTTCAAGGTTAGCTCTTAATTGCTCCAGTGATGGTATATTTTTGTAGGCCAAACCAGGAAGATATTACGACCCTGATTCCCTCGACAAAAAAAATCTCGAAGGATTTTTCAATTGGCATTTGGATTATTACACAAAATAAGATCTGGTGCCAAAAAAAACCTTCTGATTCTTACATGTTCTGTTCATCATGGTAATTTTCACACCTGAGCACAACATTCATGAACGTTGAAGCCTAAATATGAAAAGTAAAAAGTCAAACATTGATTATAAATGAATTGTTTGCATGACTTCAACGTAACCATCACTTAGCTTCCCGCAACTCTTTCAGTCTTTCTATTGAAAAAAATATTTTCCACAAAAGTTTGAGTTAGAATAGTTTTAAGAGCCTGATTTAACACATAATGAGGATGTGAAAGTGATGAGTGAATAAATGAGTTCATCTGTTCAGCTTGATGGTGTCACGGTACAGAAAGCTTGAGATCCAATTGCGAGTGAAAACAGAATCTTTATTTGGAACACTCCAAAATACAGTGGATGTGAAGATGAGCTGGCAGTGCAGGTGCAGACTCCAGAACACAGTGGAGGTGCAGATATCATCGGCCGTGCAGGTGCAGATCTCATCGGCAGTGCAGGTGCAGTAAACCCGGCAGTGCAGAGTCTCCAACCCGGGCAGAGAATACAGTCCGGACCCGTCAGGGAATATACTGAAACGTGACCAGGCGCGAACAGCCTCCGGACCTGGAAGACTGACACAGAGAAATAAGGAACCACCAGAGAAACAACGATCTGACACCGCACCACAGACACGCCAGCCAGATATAGGCAGTGCAGACGAGCTACACCTGTAACCGTTCTGATTACCTCGTCAGGTGCACGGTTACTAGGCAACGCTGACAAGCACAACGAGCGGGTCCACCCACATAGACGAACACAGAATGAGCACACAGATCCATGAACCGTGACAGATGGCATTTAATGTCCTGACAACATAGAGACATTTAGACGCATCCTCCTTTTTTATGATAATTAAAGCTATTAAAATCACAAGGGGGTATCACTTACTCAATGTATGTTATACAATAAAATGTGAAAATATATTGAGCTTGTGTCCACCACAGACCTTATTCCAAGCATTTACACTTACATTTATGCATTTAGCAGACGCTTTTATCCAAAGCGACTTACAATTACATTCAAGTTATACATTTTCATTAGAACATGTGTTCCCTGGGAATCGAACCCACAACCTTTTGCGCAGCTGACGCAATGCTCTACCACTGAGCCACACAGGAACATTTGACTAAAACATTTTCAAACAACTCATTAACTTCAGGACGATGGAGCCGAAAATGATAAAAAAAAAGCAGTACGCAGTGGTGGTCAGTAACGAAGTAAAACAACTTCGTTACTGTACTTAAGTACATTTTTCAAGTATCTGTACTTTACTGGAGTAGTTTTATTTTGAGTAACTTTTACTTTTACTTCACTACATTCCAAAGCATAAGATCGTACTTTTTACTTCACTACATTTCATAAAACATATCGTTACTCCTTATAATACATCACGTGCTCCGAGACGCAGAAGCGGTGTCTGATTCATGAACAAACGGATTCTTTTCAATGAACCTCGGTTCGCAAATCGCAACAAACGATTCATTCACGAACTGCAATGATCTGATTGCAGCTGTTCTTGAGTCGAAAACTCACTGATTCAAATGATCCGTTTAGAGCGAGTCTCCTTCAGTGAACTGAACTCACGAGTAAAGAACCGGGAGATCTTGTGAGCGCGCGCTACTGATGCTGTGAAAAGTAAGTTACTAATGTCGAATTTTTGGGATTATTTATTGTAACTGAAAATAATATTTAGGTCAAAACTGTCAGTTGTTTGTGAACTAAATCTGCTGTAAAGGGTGATCTATTTAAGCCCACTGAAATGCTTGAATGCAGACAGATCAACATCAGTGTCTCTAACGTTATGTTTTAGGTCAAACAACAAAACATTAAAATAACACCGATTAAATAAAATAACTCATGCACGTTCATATTCCCCGCTGCTGTAACGTTAGCAGTTTTATTAAAATGCTATGCATTTAGACCTATGTGACGTCTGTTTTTATATCGTTTATCAACAGTATACATTTGTATATTGTTTAGATCAACTAGCCGAGTAGACAGATATGAATGTTTATTCATAACCATACTGAAAATAAGTAAATGATGCTAGCTGTCTAGCTAACAAGCTTGCTGGTGCTAAGTTGAGGACATTTTTAGATATAAAGTCCAAATATCTTTATTCAGCCACCTAGATAGATTCCATCTGAGGGAAAAAGAAAGGATGTGATGTTCAGAACATAGTAACTACAGTAATTATCAGAGTGGGAAGTGATGCCCTCTGGGGGCGTTTGGCCAGGGGTGTTTTTACACCACAGACAAGGTTTGAGAAGTAAAAAAATCATTATGAAAATATAATTAGATTTTCCTTAAAATGTTCTTCCTAATTTCAGGCCTAATTCTCATGTCATGTATAACTGACGTTCTGCAAAACAAGTTCTAAAACACTTTTTTCTTCCTGGTGAAAATTAGATGGTGAAATCTGTTTTCTCTCAGGTACATGGCAGTGTAAGCTTCACAGTCAACATTACTACATCACTCTCATCAATGTAGTCCATATCAACAAAATATATATCTTGACTATATAGTGGTTATTTTGGGAAAAACCCAGGTATTTGGGGCAGTAGGATTATAAAAATATGTGCTAATATAAAATTAAATAAAGTAGTCTATATAAAATTGCAAAATAAATCTGTCTATCAGTACTTTTTTACTTGAGTACATAAAAAATTGAGTACTTTTGTACTTTCACTCGAGTAAAATTGAAAAAGCAGTACTTTTACTTTTACTGGAGTAATATTTTATCATACGTATCTGTACTTTTACTCAAGTACTTGATCTGTGTACTTTGCCCACCACTGGCAGTACGTAGTGCGTTACTTGTAGAGAGACATTGTTCTGGTTTATTACATCAGTACATCAGAAGTGCTCTTCTGCACAAGTGAATCTGATGATTTGAGGTTTCTCCATGGTTGCCCATGGACGTCATCTCAGAATGAATCTGATTATCTTCGCTATGATCTCTGATAATAAGAAACTTTTAAAAAATGTCATCTAAGCTTCTCTGCATATCTGCCCACATTATACCCCGACCTTCTTTTCTTTATAGTTGTAGGTTTACCATTGAATTGGAAGGAGACCAAATTGCATTTTTTTTCTTTTTTTTATGTATTGGCTCAACAGCTCTTTCTAGTGAAAGATTAAATAAAAAACCCTCTGTAATGTAGGGCTACCTTTCAGTGGAGATGGCCAACAGTACACAGGGATCTTAATAACAGGTCTAGTTCATTAAGATTTGATTTTGAACGTTATATAAAAAAAAAAAAAATGTTCTTTGGTATATATGGTTCCGTGAAGAACCATGGAAACGTTCCATTGCACAAAAGGTTCTTCAGTGGAATTTGAAGAAAAAAGGCTCTTTTAAGAACTGTTGGCTGAAAGGTTCTTTGGGGAACCAAAAATGATTCTTCTAGGGCATCACTCTTTTGGAAGCGTCTTTTTTAAGAGTTTTGAATAGTGTTTTATATCAATAATCCAGTGATGTAATCTGACTATGAGCACAGCTGTGATTTGGCTGTAGGCTTAAGATGTTTTTCAGCAGGGCTAGTGTGTTGGGATGTTGCAAGTGGTTAAAGTGTTCTGGGGTCAAGTATGAGGCTAACTAACATTGCCAATCAAAAATGAACCTTTATTGTTGCTTACAGAAATATGGCCGCTACGCCGGTCTCCTGGCCCATTCCCATGAGGGCTATCGGAGCTCAGAATCTACTCACCATGCCGGGAGGAGTCACCACATCTGGATATCTGCACAAGAAAGGGGGCAGCCAGTTCAGTCTGATGAAATGTGAGTTTAGCACAGCTCATTAGAATCTATCAGTCAACAGACAAAACATCAAACATACATCAACATTAGTTAAAGGAACAAACATTACTGTCTCCGATTTAAAGGGATAGTTCACCCCAAAATTTAAATTGTCTTAATTTACTTTTATGACTTTATTCTGTGGAGCATAACAGATGATGTTTTGAAAAATGCGTTTGTCCAAACAATGACAGTAAATGGGGTTCAATGTTGCTTGGAACACGTTGGCTTTTATTGCAAGTGCAAACAATTCCTAAAACAGAATGTTTATGTAGATAATTATTGTTAGTGTACTGTGCAAAACATAAATTCGCACAGGTATGTAATAACATGATGGTGAATAAATAATAACTAAGTTTTCATTTAGGGGTGAACTATCTTTTTAAAGGAATATCCTGTAATTTTGACCTTATTGACCATAAACCAGAAGTTCATCTGTGTATAAAAGTATTACCAACTCACAGGTTGGTTTTATACAGCTGTATAAATCAATATTAATCATTAGCTAAATAGCTGTTAAGCATTATTCTAGGTTAATGCTGCATGTAATGGGCTATTTTGGCCTGAAACTTCACAAACACATTCTTGGGACACCCAAGACCAACATTACATCTTGTAAAAAGGAGCATAATAGGTGCCTTCTCAATAATATTAACAGCTTTTCATTTTAATAAAGTATTAATAAATGTTAAAATTCACATCAAGTATGATTAATAGATACTGTAAAAGTGTTGCAAATAGTTAGTTCATGTTACCGAATGTGGTTAACTAATGGAAACAAATGGAACCAGTAACACTTTAGGGACCAATTCTCAGTATTAACTAGTAGCATATTTACTAGTAGCTTATCGTTTATACTTATAAAGCACATTGTGCAAGACCATATTCTACATCCATAATCCTATCCTATACCTAAACTTAACAACTACCTTACTAAAAATTAACAAGCCGCAAATTAGGAGTTTATTGAGACAAAGCTTGTAGTTAATGGTTTGTTAATAATGAGACTTAGACCTTAAAATAAAGTATGACCATGGAAACTTATGGTAAACTGTTATAAAGTTAATGTTCATTTTTCATTTTCAAACAGTTCAGGTTGTATACTTTAACATTACATTTAGATCAGTAAATAATGTGAGTCACTCATTGTTCATAATACCATGCATTAACAAATTGAACCTTACTGTGAAGTGTTACCAAATACTACTATAAGAAGTGAACACCGAAGTACTACTACAAACAATTCTGCTTTTATTAATGTGCTGCAAGTCTTGTGCTGTTTAATGTGTACATATACTGAGTTTCTGTCGGTCTCACAGGGCCACTTCGCTTCGTCATTATCCACAAAGGCTGCATCTACTATTTCAAGAGCAGTACTTCTGCCGCACCTCAAGGAGCGTTTTCACTCAACGGCTACAACAGGTTGGTTATTAGTTCTTATTTCCATCGGTTTCTTTTATAACACTGCATATGACGCTCTCTGCACCTGTGATCATTCAGGCAGAGAAAGTTTCAGTGGCCCACCTCTCTGTCCTCAGTTTTGCAATCTGTATGTTAAGTTACCAGTGGCCATCTCGGCACGATTGCAGGCCACATCCTGTCCACAGCTGTGTGATCTTCATGCGGTCTTTTTTTTAAAGTGCAAGAGTTTCGATTCTGCCTTCACTGGCCTTCATATGTGTTTCCTGTACATGTGAACGCAACAATCGCGTGTCTTTCGTATGTTCTGTTTAAAGTCATACTTTCCATGAAGTTAAAGTGGTGGAAAGTGTTTAGATTCCTGCTGTAGTTCTTCCTCAGCACATGGTGAACATGTCATTATTGTGCATTACTTTTTTTTCTGTAGTGGTTGGGTAATAATAGCCCTCTAAATTACCACAGCAGAGTGCAGGGAGTGTTCTCGGATGAGCAAGATATATACACGGACCTTTAGCCATGTATTTGACTCTGAGGATGCAGGAAAACAGCACATTTTTACATTTTTGTACAGCGGGATTACCTCTTGATATAAATTATTAATAACAAGAAAACAATAGTAATGGAAAGCCTTGGAAAGCACCACTACGTAACAGCATTTACTTGAAATATAAATCTTTTGAAACATTATAAATGACTTTACTGTCACTTTTTAGTGCTGTCAAATGATTAATCGCGATTAATCGCATCCAAAATAAAAGTTTTTGTTTACATAATATATGTGTGTACTGTGTGTATTTTTTATGTATATATATATAAATACACACACATGCATTTATATATTTAAGTAAAATGTGTTTTATTTGTATATTAAATATCTTTATACATAATGTATATATTTATATAATTATATGTAAATACATGTAAATATTTTCTAAATATATACTGTATGTGTGTGTTTATTTATATATACATAATATATATACACAGTACACACACATATATTATGTAAACAAAAACTTTTATTTTGGATGCGATTAATCGTGCGACAGCACTGCTTTTGATTTGAATTTAATGTATCCATACTGAATAGAAGTATTAATTTCTTCAAAATAAATAATACAGTAGTGTGTCTTTAAATATATATAAAGATAAAGATCCCTAACTTTTGAATAGTACTTCTTTTTTTTTTGTGAAAATTTGTTTGTGAGGACCGGAATAAAATTATTATTGATTGATTGAATAGTAGATATTTCAATTAAATGTAAACATATAAATGAATCTATTTTTGTTTTTATTGCTTGGCAGGGTCTTACGAGCAGCAGAGGAAACGACATCTAGCAATGTTTTTCCTTTTAAGATCGTCCACTTCAGTAAGAGACACCGTACGTGGTATTTCTCAGCATCGAGTGAGGATGAGAGAAGGGTGAGATCATAGGCATATCTGAGAGCATTGCACAACTATGAACTTTTGGGGGGTTTTATGTTGAATTAAAACTAAATGTGTGTATTTTTATGTCTGACAGAAATGGATGCGGTGCTTGAGAAAAGAAATCAGCTATTATAATGATAAAAGAGATTTGCCTCCAAGGTAAACTTCCTGTCTGCTCACATGAAATGCTCAAGCACTGATGTTTGATGTCCAAACACATTTAGGCTACTTGTATTTTCATTTGTGCTTTTTAACCCACTAATGATGCATTAATTATATTTATATCATTCTTACACAATATGGTTTTTACCTTGACATTTTAGCTTCAACTTTTCGGGACTTTTTTTTAAACGACAGCTGTAACCTCTTCCTCTTTCTTATAATCACTGCTTGTTAATGTATTTCTGCATTGAAGATTTTAACTGCGTACTCTGAGTCACCTTTCTCCCAAATCTCTTGTGTTTAATAGTGATGATTTAGATTCTGAGATCACATATGGGCAGTTAGAGGAGCCGCTGGAAATCAGTCCTATTGAGGAAGATCCTGAAGCAGGTACAGTGACAGACATGAAGGGTTTATCCAAATAACGTGTCTCTGATTATGCTTTTACATAAAATATGTGTATCTATAAAATATTTAAATAAAATTATACACAATTATTAATAATATATTTAAAAAACTATTTCAATAATAAAAAAACATTTCAAAAATATTTAATTGTGGCATTTTATAGTTTATTTTTCAACAAATTATGTCTACAAAATATATTTATTTAAAAACTTTACAATAAAATCTTGATATTATTTAAATAAATTAGTTAAAATGAGCTTACAATTAACAATACGTTGATTATTAATAGTCACTAACATTAGATAATACATTGTTAAACATGTACTAATACATTTAACATTAGTTAATGCTCTGAACTAGGATGAACAAACAATGAATATCACAGGATTCTTTCACTTTGTTAATAATAGTTCATAAAATAGTTCATAAAATTACAACTGTCGATTGTTAGTTCATATTAAAAGATATTAACAGGTAAACATATTGAGTTTAATTATGTATTAGTCAATGCTAAAATTAAAACTTCCATTTTAAAATGTATAATACAATTAATAAAATGTTGGGTTCATGTTAACTAATATAGTTAACCAATGTTACCAAAGGTATTACCCGTTAGATTTCTTATTTCTGTAAAAAGTTGATACAACTGGATTTTTATTAGCTTACATTAACAAAGATCATGAAATAACTAAAATATATCATATGCATTGTTCATTGTGAGCTAGTGTTACCAAAATGCTACATAATGCATAGGAAAATTATCATTTAGAAGTATTGTTTTTTAAATTATAATTATTATATAATTATATAAATTATAATAAAAATAAAAAATGCAAAATATTTTATTTTACGAAAAAATGGACTGTAAATAAATATTTTGCGAAAATATATATAAAAAAAAAATTATGCGTTACTGAATTTATGTGCATTGTGCATTACTTAACTTCTGTATTTTCATCTAGATTATATGACACAAGATGAAGACAGCGATGGAGAGGATATATCACCAGTGTCAGCAGGTAGATGTTGGTCATGGTCACAAAGCTAAAAGATACATATTTGTACCTTATTTACCCCTAAATGGTACACATTAGCACCTAAAATGAGCATATTTTAAAAGGTGATCATTTTGAACCCAGTTTTCTGAATGGGCATGGATTTCAGCAGCTGTCTTTAGACTCACTGAGAATATTTACCTTAACTTTAGAGAGTACCCACACGGTGGAATAACTGTTTGATATGTTTTTCCAGGTCAACCCACGGTTCCTCCTCCACCGTATCCTCCACCCCCTGTTCCTGTTCAGCCGAGACAAAACCGCCTCACGAAAGGCCCGCCGCCTCCACTGCCCCCTCCATTCAAAAAACCATCCTGTACAGCCAAAGGTCCTCCCCCACCGCTGCCATACGCCCCACACCTACAGAAACCAGATGTACACCTGTCAAACAGAGCTGGCCCCATGCCTTTACCCCCACAAACCAGCATGAAGCCCATGACAGGGCCCTTTTCCACAATGCCTGCTTGCGAAAGGAAGCCACATCCCTCTCTCTTCAGCAATACGTCGGCTACTCTACCCATCATTGAGAACCTGCAGAGAGTGCTCCTGAACTCGTCGAAGCCGTCCATTTCTGGCCAGCACCTGGGGGTGAAGCCCACACCTGACCCGCGGCCCGTCTCGCCTCACCTGTCTGTCAGCACCAGGGCGCTCGGCCAGATCCCCAAGCCCCCGTTACCAAACAAACCGAAACCCAACAGACCCTCCTTCCAGTAAGAGTCTTTCATTCTCGTTACTGACACCTGTGTCTGGTTTGGTGTTGCACCGCAGAGACTTTCATGGCTACAAAAATGTATTAAAGCTGCTGTTTAAAGGGTTAAATATGCTCATGCTCAGCCCTATTATAGAAAAAGAATAACTACTGCGTTCTTTAACTAGAAGGACTTTTTACACACATATGTGAGAGTGTTTAACCACACATGCGAGAGTGTCGCAAAACGCTTCAAAGATTAGAATAAAACTTCCTATATTACAGAGTCATATAATATACAGTATTTGTGTTTGCATAAAACAATTCTATATATAAAAAAACAACATTTTGTGTACTGTCTCTGAAAATGTAATGTGGTGTAACCGTCAAATAAGAATGAGTTCATTACACCTTGAATACATATGAGTGTGAACTTCATCTTTATATTAACATTGATTTAATTGGCTGATTATTTAATGAATATTTTATTTGATGAAGTACTATCAATATTATCAATATTTTTCAAGGCATCACGTATTTTTACAATTAGTCATTCAGAAGTATTATATTTTTGTACAGTTTATTGGGGGGAAATTCATACTTGACATTTTAAAACCTGAACTAACCTTGCCTTGTCATATTAATGTCATGAGAGGTAATCTTTATCATCAAATCATATCATATTGATTTCCTTTTTATGTTTTCATTTCTTTTTTTAATACATATATTTGCATGTCGGTCGCACCACATTAATCTTTTTTAATTATTTTTTAATTAAATTTATTAATTCATTCATTTTATTTGTTTGATTTTTTCACAATTAATTAATGTATTTATTTGTTTTTTGTTGTTTATTTATTTATTTACTTACTTAATAATTAAAGTTTGCTGAAGTGTTTTTTTTAGCTTTGAGCTTGTTTGGATGCTGGTAAGACTCTGAAGATTATTTATACAAATTGTCTGTGCCTTTTTCTCAGAAGAGCGTCACCGGATGGACAGAGTTTTCGTTCTTCGATTGAAGAAAAGCCTTTAAAAAACGGAGTGCAGGGCAAAATTAAAGAAGACTCGGATGATGAGGACTATGAAAATGTAAGTTTACCCCGCCGGTTGTATTGCTGATATCGCTTGAGCTTAACTCTGGGAAATGGCCATTTAACACACTGATATTGTGAAAACAAATTCAAGTTCATTTTAATAAAGGCCTATTTTTACTTAGACGTTTCAGGATGTGCTGTGTACGTATTAGTTCTTGGAGCTCAGGCTTGTTGAGTTTGAGCATTTTAAGGAGCAGAAAACATGAGTCACTTCCTCAGTGACATTGTGAATAAAAATAGATTGTGGAGGATTCGACATAATTTCATAAAACTTTTTTGCTATTGCAACAAGATGAGTTATTTTTTAACCATATGGTCACCTTGTTTAGTCATAACAATAATAATGCTTTTTTGTCACATGTTTTTTCTCATTAGGTAAAATTGCCTAACTCTGTCTTCGTGGACACAATGGAAACCTTTAATGTTGAAAGGTAAATGAAAACAGTGCTTGTGTTTATTACTTCTATTTTGTGAAGTTTAGTTACTCGTAGCTATCAAATCACCGGTTTGGTCCATTGTTTTCAATAAAGAAAGCGAATCCTTTAGAACAGAGAATCCAAACCTATTTATTTCTTTTTCCGAGTCCATTTCATGTCCAGTATATGAGCATGATCGCTGTATGTTTCTTTGTATTTCTGGCCTCTAGTGGAACGGAGCTGTAATTACACTGTTTTTGCTTGAAGACGCATAACCAGAGCCACTCATTTAGTTCATGTGTCACTGTGTTCCATTACATTGTTAATTGTCTTATTAACTTAACTTATTTATAACTTAATAACTTATTTATTACAGATTATATAAGGATACATACACCCACCCTCCGAACGGTCTGTACTGCATCCGCAAATCAGGAACAGGAAAAACATCACAGGTACAACTCACACTCAGTATGCATGTATAGGGTTAATAAATATAGATTGGCAAGAAAACGCGTATTTGTAGAAAAATTTGATTTTGTTACTGTTTTTTTTGCCTATATATGTGTGTGCGTGTGTGTGCGTGCGTGCGTGCGTGCGCGCGTGCGCGTGTTTGTAATATTTTTTCTAACATTTTATTTTTTTAAAGAACATTCTTTAATTGGGCCCCTATGTTTAGGTTCAGTAATTTCACTTTGAAGGCAAAAAAAGGTTATTAGTTATTGAATGCCTTATTTAAAAAAAATTAAATGATATGTTCATAGGCCTGATAAAAGCCTAATAAGGGCTTTAAAAAAAAAAATTACAAAGATTTCTCAGATGGAGGTTTTTGCATCTGAAGTCTTCATATTATGAACAAAAATTGCATTATTTTGTAACAAAAATATAAAATATTATAATATATAATTTATATTTTACTTTCTGTATCGAATAGAACATATATATTCTATATTCTGTATTGAATTCATATATATGAATTCTATACAGAATATAGAATATATATATTTTTGTTATAATATTATAGGCTATTTATATTCTGTAATCATGTAAATTATGCATAGCAGATTTTCAAATGTGTCTGTGTTTATAAAAACATTACATTTATATAGAATTTTAATAAATAAAGTGTATCTATCTATGTTAGGGGGGTTGCTAATGTATCTGTATATGTTCATACATGTTTGCACTTTGTCTCTGTTTGGCACAGGTGCTGGTTGTTTGGGACTCGGGCATAAACAAAGCCAGAAATTATAGGCTCTTTGAGGAGGTTAGTAGCTATTTTGCACAGATACTAAATCTACAGTACAGAAGTTTTTACCAAGGCAACATTTGTTCTTACTAAGAGATTTGAGCAAGCCTCTAAGTCTAACCAATAGTAGGTTATATTAAATTTGGCACATAACTTGCACTGTAAATGTTACCTAATATTGAGGAAATGCTACAGTAGAACTTCATTTGTCAATCCAGATCAAACTCATCCCATTTTACCCTCTCTTTTTTACATTTACAGGAGGAGCGGGTGTATCTGGAGGCAGAGCTGACGTTCTCCTCTTTATCCGCCCTGGTTGAATATTATCACGTCAACCCACTGCCCAGCAGTAACAACTCAATGCCCAACTACTCCTTCTGCTTATATCAACCGTTCGGCTACGACCCACCCAGGTGACATCGCCCCCCTGTCCCATGCTGAAACACCCACGCGCTCACTGCTCAGCCTGTGCTGGTCCTGGACCAGACTTCTGCTGACAGCGCCACCTGCTGGAGAACGCCACCCATCACACCCGAGCGCCCAGTCGACTGGATGCCTACACAAGTTTGATATACTGGGAATATCAATGAACCAATGAACTGTGTTCATTTAAGTCCAGTGTTCAGAAGGGAGTCTTACTATTAAAATGACAAAAATCCAGGAAATAAAACAGTCTTAAACAGCAAATGTGCACTTTAGTACTGTACTGCATATATTAGTATAATGAAGCTTCTTCTGGCTAAGAACTGACTGATTGGCATGTAATGTGATTAATCACTGTTTGCATGTTATCTGAGCAATAGTAGAATATCTTTTTCAATTGCTATTAAAGGGATAGTTCACCCAAAAATCATCATTTACTCACCCTCAAGTCGTTCCACACCTGTATGAATGTCTTTGTTCTGCTGAACACAAAGAAAGATATTTTAAAGAAAGTTTGTAACCAGGCTGTTTTGGGGCACCACTGACTTCCATAGTCAATATATTTAAATATACAGTATATATATAAACATAAATGACAATATTCAAAATTGTTTTATAAATCCAATGCTTCAGGAATTTATATTTAAAAACAAAATAGAAGGGGAGGATTACAGAATACAGAAATTAAATGTCAGTAAATTAAGAATGTATGGTGCATATTTTTGGTTGATTATTGTGTAATGCTTTGTGAGATTCCCCTGACTATATGAAGGCGTGTTAAAGTCAGTTATGTCACGATGTTTGCTGTCAGTCAGCTGCTGCACGTGATCAGTGTGATGGATCTGAATATCACGCAGGAGCCACACACACTGCTATGCAATGCTTCTTCACTGGAAAAGAGCTCCCAATGTATATTCTCATGGCTGTTTTTGATTCCAACATAAGAATATTTCATACTGTAAGTATTATTTTATTGTACAAATTCTGTATTATATTGTACATTATATACAATGATATTGTAGTCATTTAATAACTGGATGTTATTGTTATGTTTATACACTGTACACTGTCGTGAGGTGACTTATATATATACACTTGAAACTAAATACACAGTGAAAATAAAATAAATTGTTTAGAAATTAAAAAGACCGTATTTACATATATACATTAATAAGAATAGTAACAACACAATGTGAAATTATTTTGCCTTTTTCTTAATAAAATGATTAAAACTCAAATCAGTATTCCATATACATGATTATTTGGTAATAAATTATCCGAAAATTAAATTGATTACTTTCAGAATGTATAAAGTGATGGACAAACTAATTTGCCTGTGTTTTTATTGTTTCTGTGGAGCACAGCACTGGGCTTGTGGCAAATATAATGCTTGAAAATGAAGACAGAGCTCTAAATGGATTCATAACCTGTTGAATAAGTTATGTGAAACTAAAATGAGCAATAATGCATAAGAGGCTTTACAAATGACATATTTAATGTTTTCTGTGTCCCAATTCAACATGTTTTCTGTACGCTCTAAAAAATGCTGGGTTAAATACGACCCAGCGCTGGGTAAAATATGGACGAACTCAGCGGTTGGGTTGTTTAGTTTAGACCCAGCGGTTGGGTTACTGCCCAGAAGGTTGAGTTAAACATTTAACCCAACTATTGGTTGAAAACAACCCAGCATGTGTTCGGCCCAATATTTACCCAGCACTGGGTTATATTTAACCCAGCATTTTTTAGAGTGTACTATTATAAGTCCACAGTTATGTATGTAATTCTTTATTAAGTCTTAGATATACACTTTACATCCAGAAAGCCATTTTAACATCGACACGGTCGACTTACAGAGATTTCCTATGCAACAGCATGGTCATATTAAAGTGAGGCTGTTAAATAAATGATTGTAATGGAAGATGATTCAAATTTAGCACTATACTTTTTCTTAAGCAAATGGAAACTGAGCTGCAATAGCAGGATTTCCTGCAAAATAGGAGCATTTTTTGCATGTCAAATAATATACACTACCAGTCAAAAGTTTGGATGGAGAGTCGATGCTCAAAGAATATTTCTTATTATTATCAATATTGAAAAAAGTTACAAGTTTTGTAGCGACCATGAGTTTGTGGTAAGATAAATAAAATAATGTTTATAATTATTTATATTATTTCTAACATGTATAAGATTTCTAAAATATTTCTATTTCAAATAAATGCTGTTCTTTTGAACTTTCTATTCATCAAAACATCCTTAAAAAGTACCACAAAAATATTAAGCAGCACAACTGTTTTCAGCATTGATGATATAATAAATGTTTCTTGAGCAGCAAATCAGTATATTAGAATAATTTCTGAAGGATCACGTGATACTGAAGACTGGATGAATGATGCTGAGAATTAATCTTTGATCACAGGATTAAATTACATTTTAAAATATATTTACACACAAAACAATTCATTGAACTTTAATCATTTTTACAAAATTACTGTTTTCACTGTATTTCTGATCAAATAAATGCAACCTTGGTAATCACAACAGACTTATTTAAAAAACATTTAAAATTGTTAATTCTGACTTATCAAAATAATACAAGAGATCAAAAGTGGTTAATTTAAAACCGCTTTCTTTACAAATAGTGATGACTTCCTTAGCATGCACCACTAATCTAATCATAAAGTTATCACCACATCAGATACAGATAAATAGGATATGAGTATTTCTCAAAGCATTAATCAGATGTGAGGAGGTGAAGCTGTAGCCAGAACAAATGAAAGAGAGACTCTAAGATGTCAGGATTGATGATTAATGTACACGGTAAATATAGTGCTTGCACACGGATCTGTCTGGCTTCTGCGGGGAACATTGATTTGCTCTGAATAAGGATCAATATGCATGAACGTTTCCAGTGTAAGTTCTGAAAAACCACCTTGATCTGTGATCAGTACTCTTCTCCTCAGATGTCTGATACACTGTCCCTCGTGTCTTTACCGTGATCAAAGTGACCATATCCAGCAGAGTCAAAGGAAGCAGAATATTGCATAATTTATTAGTACTTTTAGGAGTTTAGAATGAGCCCAGTGGGCTGATCCAAAAAATTCAGCTGATCCGTCAAAATTTGTCAAAGGAATAGAAATATTATGCAAAAATATTATTTTAATAATCCATAACATAAATCAGTACCTAAATATTGGAAGATTTATGCTATTTTAATAGATTTACATTCAGCCCCGGTTATGCTATATATATATATATATATATATATATATAAGGAATAGACATTTTAAAATAAACAGACAGTACATTTGAACCTGATTGTTTTGGTTATTAATTTAAATATTTCTACGGTCACTTTTGATCAGTGTTAATACATCCTGCGCTGAATAAAGTATATAAAACAAGTTTGACTAACCTCAAACTGAATATTTATCGGGCAGTAATAGAGATGTTCTTATAAAATATACTGTTTAGTAAAAAAGTAAGTGAGTGAATAAATTAAAAATAAATAAATAAGCAAACGAAAGAATAAATATTGTATAATTATTTTCCATATATGAAAGTAAATAGTGTGACCAAAGTCTCATTCTATCTGCCATAAAGTTAAAGGAACACATGTGAAGTGTCAGAATAATATTGTAACTTGAAACAATGCTTACATTTTTCAAATTATGAAGTAAAAACCAAGGCGGTGAACCTGTTTAACTTCTATACATCTCACATGTCATTTATTCAAAAGCAACTGAAATGACTTTTCAGGTTTGTGCTTATTGCTCTTAACCAAACCAAAACTTTTCTACAATTATTGAGTGATCTTAAACAGTTTAGTATACTGATTATCCCTCCATAAACTTTAAACTGACTGAAACCTGCACAGCCCGAGGAAGATGTCTCTGTTTTAGGTTTACTGGTTGATGTATTGCTCATTTGTCTGCACCAGACGTGTAGGGCAGGTTTAGGGGAAGATGTGGAACACAAAGGGTTAACAATGTGTAAATGACATGTTGAAGGAGAAAAACACGCCTGTGTTCGGCAGTGGCGCGGTAATTCGCTGCAGGTTCACGCTATCAGTAAATTAGGACATGGACTGCGGTTCCGTGAGTGTGTGGAGAGACTGACCGGGGAACTGCCTGAGTGAGATAAAAGCCCGTGGATCACGCCGCTTTCCGTTTGTCCCACGAAGACATCGGCTGTGCTACAATACCAGGGACGAGGCCACAGACAGAGAGACAACACGGCAGCACGCGAAATGGTCACGTCTATTCTGGGGCTCCTCGTCTTGC
The DNA here is from genome assembly GCA_003573665.1 of Oxygymnocypris stewartii. Taxonomy (NCBI): domain Eukaryota; kingdom Metazoa; phylum Chordata; class Actinopteri; order Cypriniformes; family Cyprinidae; genus Oxygymnocypris; species Oxygymnocypris stewartii. Next base: position 217,799 of record QVTF01021702.1, on the reverse strand, counting down.
CAGTATGTCTTCAGCTGTGGGGGTTTTCGCGCGGTGAGTGTTTGGAACGAGGATGGTAACAATGGTTGTCATGGGAAGATCATATAGAACAATGCCGCGTTCTCAGAACGTCTGTGCTTACAGTGTTACAATCTGATTCTCAGAGGAGGTTTATAAACTGACCTGCTTGATATCATTCGTGTGTTAATCTCCAGAGAAACATGTCTTCGTGTGGATCTTTCAGAGGAAAACGCGCTTGATTGGATGCTCATTGATCGCTCGAATCAAATGTCTAAATGTATAGGCCCTTCCGAATGGCTTATAGCCATCCACCCTACGTTTAACATTATTGGTGGTATTATATTTGAATGCTTTAATTAAATAATACTGCATGATTTATTTTTGTTTCAAATGGAATCATGTGCGTTTTGAAAGCGTTGCTGGACATATCTGCGCCAACGCCTGCTTGTTTGATCACTTATTAATGCATGTATTATGTATATAGGCCTGTTATTTAATAGAGCCTTTTTGTGTTTTCATTTAAAATGCTTTTGAAATCTCGCCGCTTCGCTCGCGAAGAATCGAGGCGTGTTTGGTTGCGGTAATGAAACAGGTGACTCCGGTTGGAGCGCGTGTGAAACGCGTTTGTCCGCCGGTGATCCGCTTGGCCTGTTTATTAGCTTCAGGGTGTATTCTACTTTTAAGTGTTGATCTGTTATATATTATATTGTATACGTGATTTACACCACGTCTAAGCAGTGCGTTAAGAGGACGCGTTCAAAAGCAGCGCGACTGAGCGCAGTGTAAGGGGGCGTTCACATGGGACGCGTTCTGTCTGAGCTTTGCGTTTAATTACTACCACATGTCAACATTATCACCCATTTCCTCGAATGTGTAATTGAACGATTCTTCTGATTGATTCCGGTTTCTGAATTATTTTAGATCATTTCAGATTTCAACTGGACATATGAAAATGCTATGCTATGCCTATTTATTATAGTGTATAGCTGTATTAATGTATTAAACTATAATTCAAATATTCCACTTATTACAACAGCTCATATAAGGTTTAATATTGTCATATGTGCAACTATCACCCGTTTCTCATTTACCTTAACGGTTATTTTGAGTCAAGTAACTTCTAGTTATAGAGACTGGTTAAGACTTAGTATTTGTATGTGCAATTAAAGTAGTTAAAGCAGTAGCCTAACTACTTTTTACTAACTACACAGTAACTACTACTACAGTATTTAAATGGTTAAAGGTGTGTGTGTGTGTGTGTGTGTGTGTGTGTGTGTGTGTGTGTGTGTGTGTGTACGCACGCTTTGGATGGGTTAAATGCAGAGCACAAATTCTGAGTATGGGTCACTATACTTGGCCATATATCACTTCACTTTGAATTTCAGTAACCAATTCCACTGTTTTTTAATTGACAAATAATAATAATTTAATACGATTTATTCCTTCAGGAATCGGATCACGCTACCTTCTCATGGAAATGTGATATTTTTTTTGTTTTGGGAATTGTATGAATTTTAAAATCTCATGTGTAGCCTATGTTTTAGCGTATGTAAAAACATAGCCTATGTTTTAATCCCCACTTTATATACAAGGATGGACCTTCATGCTTGAACTAGAAAAAACATATTGTTTTGTTGGAATCATCATACAAATCTGTGAAATTGGTAGCTTGTAAAATACATACGTTTTCTAATGAGAAATCACACTACACAGATTGCATCATTTTTTGATTCAGTAAAAAGATCCGTCTCCTACAATTCTTTGTTTGGAAACCAGACTACACTGATGGTGCTGTGTTTTAAAAGAATCATTAATGTTTTGTTATTATTATTTTAGCTTGGGATTAAGCATGTTACATATCTATGCAGGTGACTCATTTTCAGAATCTAGGCTTTAACTGAAAGTACAGCAAGATTGGGGTGGCTTAGTGGTTAAAGATGTGGGTTGGTAACTGAAAGGTTGTTGGTTTAAACCCCAGCTGAGCTTATCCATGACCTGCCTCCATTGTGCCCTTGAGAAAAGTGCCTCTGGTTTCTCCAGTGGGGATTGACCTTGTAACGAGAGGTAATGTATATATGCATTAAAAGTGTTTGCTAAATGACAGTTTAGAAGTAATTAGCACTAGACATAATTCTGGTGATTGGAAAAAAGGAATGGCTTTATCTGAAGGAAGTATTTGATATTTTGCTCGTATGGTTGATGTCTCATGGGAGTATGTCGTGCTGATGTGAGGAGGGGTTTTGTTTTGAGTTTTAAGGTCAGGCCGCTCCAGCGGTGCTTTAGATTAAGGTCCCTTCTGCGTTCTCAGCATCTGTCTGTGATGAAGCAAAGATTAGATATTCTGATGAATCAGAGCTTTGAGAGTCTTGTGGTAAATGGTTTACTTGCACGCATATGAAAAGAAGGCTTCTGGGCCTTTGGCAAGCTGCAGAGCTCGGTCTCTCCTGGTCGGCTGAAATGTTGCAAGTGATCTTCACATCTTAAAAGCCCATCTCTGAACTGACGTTTTCTTTAAGGAGTGTTTACAGATTGTCGGCACGGCATTTTGTAAACATCAAAATTACTTTTAAATGCCAAATGGTTTGCGCAATGCACTCATAGTAGGGTTTTCTTATTTGGTAGATGCTTTGGCTGCTCTGGTATAAACAGCATACTACTGTCAAAATTGCTGTCTTACAGTTTAATAGAGCTACTGGTAAAATGTGCTTTTAGTCCAAAACAATACTCAATTGCTAGTATTGCTATCAGAAATGTACTGCATGCCTTTTGGTTATATATTTATTGTTAATATTATATTTAAAGATATGTGGACTAGAGGCTGACATTTTTTCGGGAATCCCACGGGTCACGGGAATCCCGCGGGATGGGAAACAAAATCGCTACGAATCACGTGATTGGGACGGAAGAGGAAAAAATGTAATCGGGAGTGGGCGGGACCGGGAATAGTAATGATACCCAACTTTACACACAAATATACCTTTTATATAAATAAACTATAAACTGTATATTTTAATTCTGAACTCAATTCTAGTTGCCCTGTCTCTTTATGCTCTCCTCCTGTTTGCTGTGGTGTGGCTGGTTAAGTGAATGACGCAGTCCGTGATGGACAGATTGTTAACGGCATGCGTTTTTAAGCCTTGTTTGTTTAAATATGTAAGCAATTAAAAAGCATTTGGGTGTGAAAGACAACTCCTTTCAGTACATTCGCGCTGTGTTCTGTTCTGTGTGAACAGCGCGAGCACATACAGACGCCTCTCTGACACGGGCTAGCCGCTTGAACGGGCAAATACATGAAGTATGTCAAACTACCTCCCTTGGCAAGTATCTTTAGCAATAATTAATCCATATTGAATTTATATACTGGAGTACAGATGCACAGATCAACAGGATATTTGTTTGTTTTATTTTAGAGCATCTTCTGTTCCGTGCTTGCACACAAGCTGCACTGTCGGCACTCGGGCGCGGCACACATAGTGTGAGCACTAACCACGCTGGAGAACGGAACTTCTGATACGTGCATTCTGATTGCGTGAACAATAGACCTGTTAAGCAATATATTGTGAGAGGGCCGTTTGCTACAGCGTCCCAAACAACTCAAAATAATAAACCACAAAGTTAACAAAATGATGGACTCAACTGTGCTGAGAGAGTGCTTCTCTGCCCTCTTCACGTGCTATCAGAAACGTCCTGTTTCCCACTTATGAAGCCGTGACGAGATCCCTGCATTCAAATTATTATTTTTTTGTTGAAAGAATAATGTAATATTCCACTGGTTGACAACCATAAATATTTATATGCAAAATATTTGTTGTTTTTCGTGTCAAATGTGAAGAATGACAGGTTGGATGCCACACGTATTATTTAATTTTTTGGGCAGACTATACAGGTGTAATTTTCACTTTAGCTTCAGGCAATGTAACATGATTTTATGATCGTAATTTTGACTTAATTCTTAAAATAGTATGACGTTAATCTTATTTATGTAGTTATTTATTTGAGAAGGATAAACTGATCAAACTGGCGCTGGCCGCTTGGTATTTAAAAATAAAACAAAAAAACGTGAATTTAACAAATTAAATGTTCCAGTCATATTTCTAAATTAAATTAATAAAGAAAGGAAACATATATATATATATATATGAAATAGGTTATTTTTATGAAGACAGACGTTAAAATTAATGTTCACATAATAAGTGCCGTCATTCAGGCGGTTCACAACTTATGTTTTAGCGCGTAATATGTTTTAAGAATGATATTCTGTTTAGCGCACAATGTTTTACACCTAATATTCATTAATGCATTAATCAAATTTAAGATTTTCTTTTTAATAATATGAATGTTCATGTTCATTTTTAAAATAGAAATGTATAGCCTTATGAGCAGTTGATAATCGACGGACTGTTCTGTTAATAAATGCCATCATTCGGTTATGTTATATTAATATGTTTCAGCACTCATACTTTACAACCATTCATTTTCTTGGGTTAAGATAGACCATTCTCTAATTAATTAAACAGTTTGTTATCATACAGATTGAAAGCCTGGGTGGTCTCTCTCTCCCGTCTCTCTCTGTTTGTGTGTGTGTGTGTGTGTGTGTGTGTGTGTGTGTGTGTGTGTGTGTGTGTGTGTGTGTGTGTGTGTGTGTGTGTGTGTGTGTGTGTGTGTGTGTGTGTGTGTGTGTGTGTGTGTGTGTGTGTGTGTGTGTGTGTGTGTGTGTGTGTGTGTGTGTGTGTGTGTGTGTGTGTGTGTGTGTGTGTGTGTGTGCGCGCGCGGGCGGGTGCATGCACGGGAGGGGTGCGATTTTTGAATAGTAATCGAATAATACCAGCGATTATCGAATATTACTTTTGCTTAAAATGCCCATCCCTAGTAGCAACTTTACATGGTCGCTCAATATGATGTTAACCTAGAGAAATGTGCGCTATTGAAGTGTTTGTGTGGAGAGTGGAAGCGGGTTTGCTGCAGGACAGGCTCCGAGTGCGCTCACTTGCTCTTAAAATCTCTGTCATTTTTGGTCATACAGATAAAAGTAGCCTAATACATCTTTTGAATCTGTAAAGACTCTACGTTTATTTGTGTGCACTCAGAATAACAACGAAACGTTGCACTTTTAAGCAAACAGGATGCGCTTTAGGTCTCATGTGAACTTGAGCGAGAAACTTCGAAACTCCGTCTTTGAAAAATATATCTATAGAGAGTGAAATGTCTAAAAAAACAATAGAAGACGTGTGTGTTAGCATGGATGATTTACATTAAATTTAATCTGTGCAACACTGTGCATAAGATGGCTTTCAGTTCAATATAATAACAAAAAACTAAATTTTGGGTTTTTATTCAACTAATAAGGTGGGCACGCTGTGATTTTGTACTATATTTTTACTGTAATTGACAGATTTCGGCAACAAAAAAAAAAACAACAACACGGGAGTGGGAGGGAATGGGAGTCATTCTTCCGGGAGTGGACAGGACGGGATTTCCCCCCCCAGTTTTTTCGTGGGATTGGGATGGGAAGAGATTAATTTTTGTGGGAGTGGGACAGAAGAGGTTTGAAAATTCACTCCCGTGTCACCCTCTAATGTGGACATTGTTTGGTGAATTGCTTATGCAAAATGATGCGGTCATATAATGTATTCAACTAGGGCTGCACGATATATTGCATGCGATAGTCATGCGCATCTCATCAGTAAAGACGGTTCTGTGATTAGCCGTAAATCTCCTTCAGCTGTTTTCAGATGGAGCAACATTTAATACACAGAGCCGTAATTCACTGACAAGCTACGCAATTTGCGCTCAGAATCGCAGATGCATCGCATGCGATAATGAACGTGATTGCACAGCTTCTCCGATAGCATGCAATATATTGTGCAGCCCTATAAATTCAACCATTTGAAACATTTGTTGAAGTTATGCAGCTGTGACAAGATTCTCAAACATAGTCACGGACGGTCAAGAACAGTTGTCTTACATGTGCGCAGTCTGATAATTGTAATCTGAAACCATAAGATGCACATTTTAAAGCTCATAGCTAGTTCTGATACATCTGCCATGCAGTTTTGTCATTTTGAGTGGGTTGATGGAGGTGTACAGATTTAATGAGCATTGATAATGTTCCTGTCTCAGCTGGGGACTGATCTTGGACTGTACGGATTTGACTGAACGGCAGTCATAACATGAGCAGCTGACTTCGGCTAATGTCATAAGGGGGAAGCGGGTGCCCATGAATGAAGTGACCGCATTGTTTCAAAGGACTGGCAGGACTGGCCCTCGTTCAGAAGAAATACAGTTCATGTTATTCAGAGGATAGTAGTTTTGTTATTTGTGGTGTTTTGACCAGTAATGTCTGTTTGAAAGATGCTGTGAAATTGAAAGGACTCATCCCGGATCTAATGTACACTGAAACTGAAGACCTTTAGTTGTGCCAAAAACTATTTTTATCCGATTTGTAGTTAATGCACAATTCATACTGTACCCTTTTGATGGCATTTAGTCAGATCTTCCACAGAGGGCGGCTTGAATCACTAGTCAAGCCATGTACTCTCTAGTCAGATTATTTGACAAACATGAGCGGTTCGGTCTTATCAGAGACGTTTCAAAATGTTGTGGTTGTCAAGGTTTTTGTTGGCATGTTCACAGATTTATTACTGAGAGCTTCCGCATCACTAAGCAGCACGGAACAGAGTTGCAAAAATGTTTGTTTTAGACGGTTTCATGATCATTTTGTCTTTATTTTTATTCTATTGATGTTACTCTTGAATTGTTGTTACATTTGTATGTGAGTTTTTGCCATGTTTTTGAAATTGTTTTTGCCATGAAGATGCTGACATAACATTTTTAATTTGTAAATTTTAAAATGTATACTACTACTACTACTTGGTTATTTATATTTAGTAATTTAGCAGAGGCTTTTATCCAGAGCAACTTATAAATGAGGAAAATAACAGCAATCAAAACCAACAAAAGAGCTACAATATGCAAGTGATGTGACGAGTCCTGGATAGTCTACTCTAACACACCACATGTAGGAAGGTTTTTTTATTTTTATAAGTTATTTTTATAAGAAACAAAAGAAAACCAGTAAATCGAATAGAAAATTGTAGTGTTAGACTATTGTACAAGGTACATTGTTTCCTGATAAATAAAAATAAAACGAGTACTGTAGATATTAGAAATAGAATAGAGAACGCTTGTGTTAGGGTCATTTTTATAATAAAAAGAAAACAATTCGAAAGAAATAGAAAAATAATAAATGATCGTGTTAGAGGGTTAGTTTTATAATAAATAAAGCATAGTTAATAGCATAGAAATATAGAGTGCTAGTTTAAGAAGGTGATGTTTTTCTTTATAATTAATAAACAAGTATATAGAAAGGAAAAAGAATAAAGAACGCTAGTGCACAATACACAGAATTAGTTATATACGCAAAATGATGTATAAAAATGGTTGAAAGGCTTTTTCGGTTTTTATTGTTGTTTTAGGGATAACATCAGTTTTATTGGTTAAAAGGCCAAATTATGGAAGGGGTTGGATACATTTCACAAATTCTATAAAAAAAATTTAATCACAATTTTTTTTATTCATTTTCATTTATCGATAACTGACCAGCGCAAAAAGTGAATGGATCTTAGTGTCATTATTCCTGTGGTTCCAGTCCGTTTCGTGGCATTTACGGCTCAAGTTGTTGGCTACAGAATGGAGTCCCATGACCAAAGGTTGTGTATTTCTCTGCACATTAATCTGAAATGGGAGCGCTACACTACCTCTGAAACTGTTAAAAACTGCATCTTTGTCCTCGTGCAGGATTAAGGATGGTGACCGTATAGCCTATGATAGCATTTAAATGTTTTATTCATGTAATATATCACTCAATTTACAAAAAACAAACAAAAACTTGACACATTCCCAGAAAAACATAACCAATATCAAACTTTTTCAAATTTTCTGTACAAAACTCTGTATTGGGTCAATTTTGTCCAGTTTCTTGGATCAAGTCATTACAAGGCTGACTGTAGCAAGCCACTGACGCCTCCTCTTTCTGCCTCACAGCTTCCCAAATAGAATGTGAGCAGTCTCAGTTCCAGTGTGGGAACGGCCGGTGCATCCCGAATGTGTGGCAGTGCGATGGCGACCTGGATTGCTCGGACGGGAGCGACGAGACGTCCTGCGGTGAGTCTGTGTGTATGAGAGCTGAAAACCGTCATCTGAGAATTACATCAGCTCAGCAGCGGCACAACATCAGTCATTGTTCTGAGGTGTGGGCGTGTTTGATGCTCGCCAGAATAGCCACACCTACCACCCAGTGTGTGATTTTCCTGATCCGCCGTTAAACTAGTGCTGATGCAACTCTTGGGTAATCTGTCATAATGGAGGCAGAAACATATTGGCTTGCAGTTTGGACTAAGCACAGTGAAATTAAAATATTGATGATTGACTGTTGCTTGCTTGATGCTCCTTCGTAGTATGACTGAACACCAAGTGGTTTTATACGTAAAGATTTTCCCACCTAGGTGATCTATAACGCTCCTCTGTGCGCTAACTGGGTCATTGATGCGAGATATATTACAGATGGGGGTCGGCACAGATAAAATGAGCTGAAGTCTTTTTTTGGATCCTAATGTTCCCATTTAGTCCCCTTCACGTTTACTCGGGGCGTTTCCTCCGAGAAGCCAGCACCTTCTTAGAATTCAACAATAAAGTAAATGACCAAAAAAAAAACATTTAGAAATGTTAATCACAGTTTTTCCAACAGCAGCACGTCTTCTGCTTCTCTTGAGGTGACTGTGAAGAAAGTGTTTTTTTGTCCCTCATTCAATGTACAGTTTCAAATTACAAAGGAAAATGTGAATTGCAATTTTCAACCTATTTGACTTTAAAACACAGTAAAAATATTTGTGTATTTTTATATAATTAGGATTTCATTAGTATTTTAATACAGTGTCAACATAACCCGATAAAATATTTACAATTTTATATAAGTTAACTCTTATGTTTATCAAGGCTGCATTTATTTGATTTAAAATACTGTAAAAACAGTAAAATTGTGAAATTTTATTACAATTTAAAATAACTTTTGTTAATATATGTTCGAATGTAATTTATTCCTACAGTAAAGCTGAATTTTCAGCATCACTACTCCAGACTTTAGTGTCACATAATCCTTCAGAAATCATTATAATATGCTGCTTAATTTATCACTTAAAATTGGTGCTTAATTATTAACGATTCAATGTTAAACAGTTTTTTCTGCTTGTGCAGCAAAATGCAGAAATTTCAGAATTTGAGTAGAAATGTCTACATTTATTTGAAAGAGAAATATTTTGTAACATAAGTGTCTTTATTGTCAATTTAATTTAATTGTTGATCAATTATCTATCTAGCTATCTCTCTACCTACCTACATACCCATTACCCACACAAGCTTTTGAATGCTAATGAATCACAGTTTCTATACAAATATCAAGCAGTAAAAATGATCTGAAGGGTTCACAGGTAAAGTTTCTTGAGCATCAAATTTAAAGATTTTATGAAACAGATTTTCTGCATAGTGTCTTGTATGGGTAAATATAGTACCACAAACCTTTAACCTGGAAAATATGTAATCTAATGCCTTTTGAACATGCATTTAGATTCGACATAAAAATAAAGCCCAAAAGAATGTGCTTTGCGTCGTTTGCAGAAATGGTCCAGCCGCTCTGTACTGTATCCCAGCAGTGGCAGTAAACACTCGGCCCTGTGTTGAGAATGTCGGCCTGTCAGTTTGCTCGGCTCCGTCTCCTATTGCCATTCAGTCCACAGGAGGCCTCCTGCTCCGAGTATGCACTTGTGCTGTGAGTGGACATGAAGAGACTGTGAATGTGTCTGAGACGGGAGGGAGCTGCTCTTTACGTCATACTGTAGGATTCAAAGAGCCCCGTCTTACAGCACCTCTCTAGGATTCAAGTGTTTTCCTTTAAATCAATATCCAGTGCTGAATTAAGCAAAAGTGTGCAGGCCTCTGGAGCAATGCTGGTTTTTGTAGACCTCATTCAAACACTTTGAAATGCTGACGGGTGACCGAAGGACTCTGCAGAGATGCAGACAGGTTATTGCTTTTACTTCTAAGACGTGTAAGCGAAATTTGATGGGCTCTAGGGAAATAACTGACATTATGCTTTAGTGCATGACTCTAGCCTGAAGTGTGTATCAAGGTTCATAAAGGCAGCGTTTATTTGATCTTGATACAAAATATTGAAATAATATTGCAATTTAAAAATAACTTATCTTTTGTTATATACTGCTAAAATTTAATTTACTACTATGGTCAAAGCTGAATTTTCAGCATCATTCCTCCAGTCTTCAGTCTCCTTCATACATTATTCTAATATGATGTTTTTCTGCTCAAGAATGAGCCGTTTTAGGGGGGCGTGGACGAATCTTAACTTTTATAAAGAATATCTCTTTAGTTTTGAGACTTTAGTCTTTGCAACTTCAGGGATTTTATCTATACATGAACAGCTTGTAACACTAAAGAGAAAGGAAACCCTGATATCGCATCATATGACCCCTTTAATTTTGTTTCTCACAGTAGTTACACTGCAGCAGTGAGTAAATGGCACAGTTTTCTGATGCACTATTTCAAGCAGCCTAGAACCTAAATCTAAATAATTCCTGAAATAGCTCCACGTTGCATTGCACATTGCTTAAGTGGTCAAGCTATGTGCCAAAGTCGAAGATTTGCATTTCAGACCCCTAAACAGCCTTTGTGCATTTCAGACCCCTAAACAGCCTTTGTACATTTCAGCGTGGATATGGTTCATTTGCAAGCATTTCAAGTACTCTTGAGAAGACCTTCTTATGCATTGTTTGTTTTTCACTCCCCTTGAGCCTATGCTAATATCTACTGAAGGCTAGGTTTTAATAACATGTCCGTTCTCTTGACCGTTTCAGTGAAGAAGACCTGTGCCGAGGTGGAATACGTCTGCGACAGTGGTCAGTGCATTCCCAAGAGATGGCAGTGCGATGGAGACCCAGACTGTGAGGATGGCTCAGACGAGAGCATCGAAATGTGCCGTGAGTCCGATTTAGTCTTTAACACCATATTTATTCAGCGGTATCATGGCTTTGTGTTTGCTGCATGAACTCGGAGTGGATCGTAAATCCCAAGTTACCTTCAAGGCTTGACCATACAATTTCCTGTTTATTTTTAACTTGAGCGAGAGTCTTTTATCTCAAATGTGGGTTATTTTTAGATCCACCCCTGTGTTAGTTCTTCATGACATCTATTATAAAAGCACACAGATATCTTTTGCATTTCCTTGTTTTTTTTTTGCAGAAAACCAAAGCTTAGCGTTTAATGGTTTTAAGCACTTATTAAAACAGGGAATATTGCTTTATTAAAGTACAGTGGCTGTAAATTCTAAACAGTCCAGCACAGAATAATCAGTGTACGTGCAGTTATGCGTGTCAGCTCTCAATATCAAGTCTTGTTTGACCAGCTGTTGGAAAGTTAGTCAGCAGAAAATGGAAAGGGACCAACAATGTGTGTGTGTTCGTGAGCATTTGCACATGGGTGGCTATAAACGCACAAGTGATCTTTTGCTTTCAGCTAAATATATCCGTCTTGACACCGGTTTAGTTTTGATTTGGTTGTTTAAGGATGTTACGTTTGAACTTGAAGAGTAAAATATTAAAGGTTTCATGGATGACGCAACAGACCTATAGCACCGTTCCTCCTTTGATATTACATTTCATGTTGAGTTTATGAGCCGCCCGCGTCTTTGGAGTGTAGCCAAAGAGGTGAATGTTTTAACCTAATGGTTCACACCAGTCTAAAGGTGGTTTCTATGTGAAGTTTTACACCCATGTTTCATGCTGCAAAACAATGATTGTTTATACTAAGCCTGGAAAGCATTAGAATGGATTATTTCACCAAATATGACGTAAAAGCTCATTTTGGGGTACTCCTGATTTAATTCAAGATCCAAATTCCAGGATTACGTGCCTAAGCATGCTTTGGTTCACCGAGTTGTGACATCTGATGATTAAGGTGAATGAAGTCGTATGGTCCTGACTGTTTTCTCTCAGACACGAGGACCTGTCGAGTGAACGAGTTCAGCTGTGGCGTCGGCTCCACACAGTGCATTCCGGTCTTCTGGAAGTGTGACGGTGAGAAAGACTGCGACAACGGAGAGGACGAGATTAATTGTGGTGAGTCACAAGACACAACACCGTTTAAACCGCCTTTTACAATCAATCTGAGTTCCTGTTTCGCTCGTCTCATCTCCTGCTGCTTTGCATGTAAAGGCAATAATTGGAAATGAGTCATTGAGATCCAAAGTGAAACTCTTCAGAAAAATCACAAGGGATTTATTTATTTTGTTTTTTTATTTCAGTTGTTTTAAGCTCTGTTTGAATTGGGCTAGAAAAGGTAAATTCAATAAAATGCATCTGTGTTTTTGTCTTGAACAAAAGAGTAATGTACTCATCATGTCCCCTCTAAAGTTGCCTAAACTGTTCAAATACGCTGAGACGCACACACATCTAAAGAGTGAGGGATTTTTGTTACTTTCAACATTGCTTCCTAGACAAAGCATGTCAAATAAATGTAGTAATTAATGTATTCATACAAATGTAGTGTTAATCGGGGAAAAAATGAATAGTTTCTTTATTAATGTAATAAAATCACAGTTTAATATGGAGCTATTGTTTCAGCTCCGGGAATTAGTTATTAAATATTTAATATGCTCGATTAAGCCCTATTAATATTTCTTTACAGTTTACACCTTATTAAGTGCTTGTCCAGCAATCACTAAAAGTACATTCTGTTAATCTCAATTAAAATCTCGCTTACATTCCCCGTGGCCCCAGGTAACGATAAACGAGATTAATAATTTCTAGAGTTTTGAGCTAGGTTGCGTTATCTTTAGGGCAAATAAGGATAAAAATACTTAAAATCACATTCCAGAGACACTTGTTTATAAAATGGAAAAGGTTTATTCGTGATATTGCTATTCTAACATAAATGGATTATTTAATAAAAGCACAAACATACACCCATACGAGAGTTGAGGTTAAGGTTTAAAGAATGACATTCTTTCCTATTTCATAACTTAGCCAACCAGCAAAGATCACGAACAAATACGTATGTTTTGTTACTGCATTCAGATCATATTTTAACCAGTTCAGTCAGGATTAGGAATTCAGTTTGTACTTGCTTGGATTGGTATAAAGCAGGCTCGAAGTTGGTTCGTTTTCCCGCGTGAGTTCTTTGTTTCGGGCGTCACGTGTTCAGCTCGGGCTCCTTCGGTTGCTCTCGTGTGGAGACTTGAGACGGCTGCGTGACGTCACCGGGAAAGCTCTCCTCCGCAATCGTTGAATTCGTGGCTCCGTTACGGCTTTGGCACAGTCTTAGACCCCCTCCGATGGTTGGTTTCGTTGTGAGAGTCCAGCGGGCCGGCTTCCAGGTCAGCCTTGCGCGCGTTTTAGCGCGCAGTTACGAGTTTAGGAGCACCAGAGAGTTGCAAGAGGGAAGAGAGAGAGAGCACGCGGACGCGCCTCGTCTTTTCAACTGTCCGGTTTGGACGTCCCCAAAGGCGGCTGGTCCAATCAGAGCGTCGGTACGGGGCGGAGCCCCGCCTGCCCGGCTGGTTTTTGCAAAGCCCCTTTCATGTGAGGAAAGATAACTTGTTTGTACACCTGTATTAAAACTCTTATCGTGTTTACACATTTATACTGTCACCACATTCGTTATCTTATTGATTCATACAATTTTGCAACCATTCATAAAAGTCTAAACACTACCTAAACATTCCAGGTTAAAGCACGATTAGAAATCAGCCCACGTTTTCCTAATAATTCACCTTCCACAAGCATATGAGAAAAAGAGCACACATTAATATCCATATATTTCTTTGTGGATGCTTTGAAAGTCATGAAACGAACGAATGTCTTTAGGAAGCGTTCTCGCTACATTCCTTTGTTCCACAACAGGAAGAAAACGCGCGCTTTTGCGCTGAGGCGGAGGAGGGGCTTTTAGAGGGCTGCTGATTCTTTAGTTGCCCCCCTTCTGGTGACTTGTAGAGTTGAATTCCTGCCGATATACGTTACATATCCCCCTCGGGCTTGGTGATGTTCCCCTGATGGAACATTGTCAGGCCCTGGAACAAGAGGCAGGAAGAACAGGCACATACAAGACACAAACATCATTCCTATCACTGACTAAAACCTGGTGCAGGGTAATTTGGGAAGGAACAGGTTAGAAACTTGAGAAGACATAGGGATGCATTGTTTATCATTATTGACAATTGGGTCATTTTTGTCTGTTTTAATTGTCAGGGGCTCGACGAGGCGGTATAGGTATGATCTCAGTCAGGTTGTTCAAATTCTCGGGTTCGGGGTCTCGGTCGGGATTACCACGTCGAAAAAGGCGAGGGACGCCTGACGTGCATTTGTTGAGAGACTCTTGGACGACGTTCACTCGCTTGTGTAGGAGGAAGGCCAGTGTCAAAGTCACAACATATCCTACGATAGTAGAGATACAAAGCGCCGTGTCAGCGGCAGACCAGGACCGAATAATTGGCGCGCGGGCGGAAGGCGAGCGATAGCTTCTATCGCTGTCAGCCGGTGTCAATTCAATAAGAGATTTCGATTTCAACCTGATATTTATCGTCGGTGAGGTGATACAATGCTAACTCGTCAATATGGAGGATCTCGCCCTTCGGGCCAGTGATCCATAACGTTTGGTTGGGCAAATTAATGCGCGTAGTGGTGTCGTGTTAATCGCATGTGAGGGTGGCTGTTCGTGCTGGGGTATTGACCAGCCATCGGTTTCTGATGATTTCGGCTTGCGTTACCTCAACTTGAGAACGTGGTGTTGTTTCGGCGGGGCACTAGTGTTGGGTTTAATGGATTCTAAACCACGGATGCCCCTGGTATTATCGCGTACGCAGAGTTTACTCGGGTAGGGGGGAGTGAATGTCCTAAGTGAGCGTGCCCATCTTTAAGTTTGGGGCCGGATACAACTGTTCGTTGTTATCGTAATACGCCGCGACTTTAGGAGCGTGGATTTTGACATAGGTTTTCCCTTGCCGTAATCCCACATTCACAACGTCTTTGAGCCGGTAAACATTATTAACGTCGATAATGGGCAAACTAAAAACAACTAAATCACCTGTTTCCGGGTTTGCGTATATGGGAATAGCGCTACCGGGAAAGGGGCGAGATGGGTTTGGATGAGACTAGCGGGGCCCGCAGTGGCCGAAGTTACAACGTTTGAACAAGGCTAAGAGGTATCGTGTAGCACGGAATCCTATTCATGGCTACGTTGTCAATCGAGGAACTTACATCGTGTATCATGTCGTTCATGATTTTGGCGGGTGGCCTCGATCGGTCGACAGCGGTTCTCACAGCGAGTTACAACGACTTTACTGACGGAAGTCGATCTCAATTTCAGGACCTGGATTCAAGGTTTGGTTAAGGGGTTCAAAGTGAAAGAGAGGAAAGGAAACACAAAGTGAGACACGAGATAAAGAAACCAAACGATAAAATAAATTTTAAAAATTAAAAAAATTTAAAAAAAAATTATAAAAAAATAAATTATGATTAAAAAAAAAAAAATTTAGAGTAACTCCTCTCTACTAGATTGGTCCTAGCAGTGCTGCGGAGGAGAGAATATGGGTTGTGTCTAAGCATGGTTGCTATATGTTTTCCTAAAATGACAATACGTATGCTTGTGTGGTGCATATGGTTGTCGGTCTGTGTCAGTCGGTTTGATCTTCCCCCTTTTCCTGTCGGTGGTTTGGATTTGCCGGTTGGCACTGGCAACCCATCATGGTGCATCGTGTGCGTGTGTCAGCATACTCCCCCTCTGGCCGTGAGGTACTACGAGCTGTGGCGCAGTGAGTGGCTCAGGGACATGCGTGTGGACACCGTCTTGCAGATGCAGCATGTAGTCGACAGAGTGGAGCTCGCGGAGCTCGGAGGATGTGTTCAGGTCCGTATAGGAAATGGAATGTTCAAATGGGTTTGACATGTGAGCTGTCATGGTTCGTAGTGACGAATCCGCATGTGAGGGTGAGGAGATCGTCAGCAGCGAACTGAGGTGTTATGGTAATGCAGAAGGGCAGGGGTGTGCTCGCCAGTGGCGTGCTGGCGGCGGGTTACTGCTGCCACTGTAGGGTTGGGTGGGAGGGCATGAAAGGTCCAGGACTCTTCATGTGATGCACCTGCTGTGGTGAGGGCATCGTTTTGGTCATTTGAGGGGCTGGAGTTTGGGAGGAAACGTTTAGGCTGTCAGACCTGATCTGGTGTTCTCCGGAGGAATGGCAGGTGACTGAGACAGCACTTTCAGGAACTTGAGGAGTTTCATCAGCAGGTGTTTGTTGGATGCTGCTGTGATTTGGAGTATTGGGTGTTGAGTTAGTGTTTAACTCTGTTGCTGGGTTTTCAGGTGGGGTTTCATGTCCATCTGAAGTCAGGGTGTTTACTGTTCTCTGAGAGTGGGGTGAAACAGTGCTGTCTGCCACGGCTGATTTGTTCAGCTTGTCACTGCCTTTTCGTCTGACAGCTAGTCAGGCTGAATCTGGTTCCTCTTCCTTTTCCCACTGATTCTCATGAGACCTTGCTTGGTCCCATGACTTCTCCCAGTGTCGTCCAGGTGAGCGTTGACGTCCACGCGGTCCATCCCATCGGTCATACCTCTGTTCAGGTCGGGTGTCAGCGTGTGAGTCTCGTTCTCTGTTGGACGGGGGTGCATTCCATTCTCTGTGTGGTGGCTTAGCGCTGTCTTGGCGTTGGGTGCCCTCTAGAGCCAGTTCATGGTGTTGCGTGTTGAAATCAAGAACTGCTGGGGTTTTTGCGCTCTTTTCTGAGGCCATCTTTTGTTTGTAGTAGGCCTTTTGCACCAAGTCTCGCAACTGCTGAGTGTTCATCGTTCGTGGACATGCGAGAACGCCAAGATGGTGGATTATGCCAGGATGAAGGTTTCTTAGGAAGAGGGTTTTAAAGTTCAGTTCATCTTCCATGTCAGAATCATTGCGAGTTCCAAAATATACTTGTCTGAGTCGACTGTAGTAAGCTTGAGGAGGTTCGTGACGTCCTTGTCTCGTCTCCAGGGCAGCCACTAAGCCTTGATCGGACTCAGGGTCGGCGAACTCTTTAATGAGGGCTTTTCGCAGCCGTTGATAATCAGTCTTTGTGTTAACAGGCTGCCGGTCAAGGAAGCTGCGTACTTCAGGGCTGGATGTCGTTCGGAGTAAATAGAGTTTATCTTTGTCCGTAACGTTAGGTCGCATTTCCAGATGGAAATCAATATCTTGCAGATACGCTTGGACCGTTTGGCTGTTTGGCACGCTGGGGTTGAATTTGCCAACGTTTCGGGCGAGCTTGTCAAGGTCTTTTAGGTCCAAGCTGTGCGACGATCTGCGGCTGGCTGCAGCAGATTCTTCTGGTTCTGTCGTGATATAAAGTTCTTCAGACGGCGCTGGTGACTGTTTTAACATCACCCCCTCTGTCTTATGTTCACGTGTCAGTCCAGGCACAGGTGACTTGGTCCTGCTTGGCAGGGGTGCGGTTGGTGCACGTCCTGTCCTTGACGGCTCATGGCGTAGTTCGTAAGCGTGCTTGAGTTCCTCTTGGAAACTTTCAGACTCCTCTGTGACGTAGTCGAGCTGTTGTGTTAGGCGGCTGATCTCGTTTCTTGATTCAGCCAAATGAGCTTCGAGGGCCTTGATTCTGCTGTTTTTGTCCCTGAAGTCAGTCTTTGCCCTCTCTAGTAGCTTCTCTGCATACTGTAGCTTGTCTGCACGATCAGCGAAGTCCTCTTTGAGTTGCTGCATTTCGTGGCTGGTAGCTGCTAGAGTTTCTTTTAGCCTGTTGATCTCCGCATCGGCGCCTTGCTCCACCTCATCGGTCCCTTCCTGTCGTTCACGTTCCAGCTGCTCTATGCGTCGTTGTGCGCTTGTCAGCTCCTGCTGGCATTGTGCGGCGTGCTTGTCGCTCAGTTTGAGGGTGGCGATGAGTGTGTGACTTAAGCTTGAGGTGATCTTGGCTAATTCTTTGTGACTGTAGTTTTGACTTGGGTCTTGTCTCATGATGCTTGTGATGTTGTCATCTAGTTGGTCCTGTGTCTGATGTTGGAGTGCTTCAGCAGCTTTAGGGAGGGTGCTGTTTGTTGTAGCACTTAGCCACATTTCCAGTCCTTCCCAGTGACCGACATGTTCTGTTTTGTGAGACATGTTCTGGCGGTGATACATGTTCTGGCGGTGATGGGATCTTGGACCGAACTGACACAGACCTTGGATGGGAAACAAAGCAAAACAAAAACACAAACAAAACAACAGGGGTGTGAATGTGCACAGTGTAGTGTATGCTAGTGTTGAGTGTGATTCTGTTTCTGTGGTCCTCTGTGGTGGGGTGCGTGTAATTTGCAGCTTCTGCGTAGAAATTGCGCCCACGTAGAGGCAGCACTGTTGGGAAACAGAAAGAAAAGCACACTAACAGAATGAGTACACAGGGACAATAACACTAGACCGATCTCTCTTTTAATAGCAGATTCTCTCTTCGCTTTAAGTCTGATTTAGAAGGACGCTTCTAATCAGAGGATTGTCGGCGAGTTTTCTCTTTTGTAACAAGACTGGTATTGCTATTCCAATTTTCTCCTTGATGGAGGAAAACAACAGCAATGACAGTACTTGTCCCTGAATGGCAGGATTTTACACCGCAACGCTGGTCAGCGTGTTTCACGCGTGTTAAAACTTTTGCCGATGTCTATCTTCTCATTGCACCTGCTTTAACTGGGAGGGGTAGGATTTCACAATAGAGGGTAAATGATAAACAGTTTGAATGTGGTTCTCAAGTTTCATACATATCTGTTCAATTGTGACATTTCGCTCTATTCGTGATCTTCCCTTGGTTAGCTTTAAGCAAACAAGTCAAATTAGAAGTTAGTAACAGGGAGAAAAGAAAAGAGAAATTAAGATTTATTCCCAAGATTTAAAACTAATACGTTGGCACAAGGTGGTGCTGTTGAGTCGCTATGCTAAGGTTACGTTTCATGCTCCAGATTGGTGAGAAATGACTTTGACTGTATGGTGTCACTTCTCTAACACAGCACTAGGGGGAGCACTATCTACTCTCAGGCCTAAGTAAAGAGGACTAATTTTAATTTAATAAAATTATTTTAATAAAATTATTATTAATTTTTACTTGAGTTAATCAGATCACCTAAGGAAATGAAGTATGGCCTACAGGGGGCGCCAGACTTGTGTTAAGTCTGAAATTATAATTAAAAATTAGACTTTGTGGTTTCTAATTAAAATGTATGATGTTATAATTAAAATTAATAGGCTCACCTAGGATTAGAAATTACACGTGCAATCTACAATTGAGTTGATAAACCAATATTGTTGCAAAATGTAAACAGGAAGTGTAATTAATTATTAAATGTAATTAGAATTTTCGAATTCATAATTAATTATTAAATTAATTTACAGCTTCTAAATCACTAGTTTTGGATTCCCATAATAGTAATTAAAATAATTTCCAAACTTAAGCATTCCTCATTGTGTCATTACATCAAAATAAAGAATTTAATAATAATAATCTGTATCCTACTTGTAAGTGAAATTAAAAATTTCTGGCCCTCTTGATAACTTAAGGTTTTATTGTAGTGGTCAAATTATAAGAGCGTTTATGGTTCATAAATGGATACTGTTGTTGCTGGAAGCAGGAATTGAAATAATTAATTAAATGAAATTAATCCAAAATTGATTTGTAATCAATTGTGACATTCAACTAACAATTAAAAATTCCTAACAATAGCGCTTATCCATTGATGTGTTTTCAAAATCATAAAAGCCATTATAATTGAATGCAATCCAATCACCATATTATCAAGATAATGGGGTAATACTAAATTATCTTCTAATAACCCACCAGTTATTAAGCTGGTCCCACAAAAGGTAAAAAGACTTTAATCAGCTGTTATATTAAACCAACCTGTGAAATTGTTAACACTGATGATTGGGAAACATTAACACAGCCAACTTAAAACGTAGTTAGTCTTTTAAATGGGAGTTAGAGAGAGAGAGAGAGAGAATTAGTGTTAGCTGTGAACCCCATTTCCCCACACACACTGCATTCAAGCTTTAAATGCTATGTGCTAATCGCTAGCCGTAATGCTACCAGCATGGCTAAAGCTACAATGCTACAGTTTCTTTGTTAGCTTATATGCGCTAGCGCTATTAGCTTACACGTGGCCAAGTCTCCACGTGGCTAAACTGGTCGCTATGGCAACTCAGTGCCTATAGGAAGAAGGAAAATGTGCTTCACGCTTCAGACTTGAATTTTCTATAGCACATATAATCTCACTCATTTAGGACGAGATACATTTATCTACGGGTTACTTATAAATTATCAAAGCCTCGGCGGGCTATCATGCGAATATCTGTCTGTTTAGACCGCACACATAAAAAAAACAAACAATCAATTGCAAAATTTCTCCCTTTCTCAAAAACGACTGGCCACTCCTTTGAGCGCCGTGCGTTTGAATTCACTCGTGAACTCAAAAATGGGCTGAGAATTACTTAAATAGCTACTTTAATATTCTACAGCGGGAGTCACGTGGCTGGGTTTGCAGTGGAACACGCACTAACAAAAGCATTACCACGAAGGCCTTAAGAGAGGGGCAACAAGGGACACGCTCGTTCGCCTCTCATGCGCTTTAGAGCGACTTTTTATTAATTATTTACTGCAGTTTAATTTCTTCTCGAACTCGAGTTAACAGTTACACTCTCTTTCATTCAAACTCACTGTGTTTCACAAACAAGAATGCAATATCACAAATAACCGTTTGTTTCTCTATATTTACTCAATTCTTCCGGATAAAAGTGAGAAATATGTATGTTGTCTCTGGTTTGATTTTCAGATTTTAGTCTTTAATTGCCCGTTTTTTTCCTCCACCATTTGTAATAAAATACCAGTTTAATATGGAGCTATTGTTTCAGCTCCGGGAATTAGTTATTAAATATTTAATATGCTCGATTAAGCCCTATTAATATTTCTTTACAGTTTACACCTTATTAAGTGCTTGTCCAGCAATCACTAAAAGTACATTCTGTTAATCTCAATTAAAATCTCGCTTACATTCCCCGTGGCCCCAGGTAACGATAAACGAGATTAATAATTTCTAGAGTTTTGAGCTAGGTTGCGTTATCTTTAGGGCAAATAAGGATAAAAATACTTAAAATCACATTCCAGAGACACTTGTTTATAAAATGGAAAAGGTTTATTCGTGATATTGCTATTCTAACATAAATGGATTATTTAATAAAAGCACAAACATACACCCATACGAGAGTTGAGGTTAAGGTTTAAAGAATGACATTCTTTCCTATTTCATAACTTAGCCAACCAGCAAAGATCACGAACAAATACGTATGTTTTGTTACTGCATTCAGATCATATTTTAACCAGTTCAGTCAGGATTAGGAATTCAGTTTGTACTTGCTTGGATTGGTATAAAGCAGGCTCGAAGTTGGTTCGTTTTCCCGCGTGAGTTCTTTGTTTCGGGCGTCACGTGTTCAGCTCGGGCTCCTTCGGTTGCTCTCGTGTGGAGACTTGAGACGGCTGCGTGACGTCACCGGGAAAGCTCTCCTCCGCAATCGTTGAATTCGTGGCTCCGTTACGGCTTTGGCACAGTCTTAGACCCCCTCCGATGGTTGGTTTCGTTGTGAGAGTCCAGCGGGCCGGCTTCCAGGTCAGCCTTGCGCGCGTTTTAGCGCGCAGTTACGAGTTTAGGAGCACCAGAGAGTTGCAAGAGGGAAGAGAGAGAGAGCACGCGGACGCGCCTTGTCTTTTCAACTGTCCGGTTTGGACGTCCCCAAAGGTGGCTGGTCCAATCAGAGCGTCGGTACGGGGCGGAGCCCCGCCTGCCCGGCTGGTTTTTGCAAAGCCCCTTTCATGTGAGGAAAGATAACTTGTTTGTACACCTGTATTAAAACTCTTATCGTGTTTACACATTTATACTGTCACCACATTCGTTATCTTATTGATTCATACAATTTTGCAACCATTCATAAAAGTCTAAACACTACCTAAACATTCCAGGTTAAAGCACGATTAGAAATCAGCCCACGTTTTCCTAATAATTCACCTTCCACAAGCATATGAGAAAAAGAGCACACATTAATATCCATATATTTCTTTGTGGATGCTTTGAAAGTCATGAAACGAACGAATGTCTTTAGGAAGCGTTCTCGCTACATTCCTTTGTTCCACAACAGGAAGAAAACGCGCGCTTTTGCGCTGAGGCGGAGGAGGGGCTTTTAGAGGGCTGCTGATTCTTTAGTTGCCCCCCTTCTGGTGACTTGTAGAGTTGAATTCCTGCCGATATACGTTACATTAATTTATGCATTGTAATACCATTATTTATTCTAATGCATATACTTTGTTCTAATACCACTTTTGGAAAGTGTTTTATTGAAAAATTAAAAATGTAAATAAAATATGCATAAAATATACATAAAAGTAATTCATTCATTCACTCACTCACTCACTCGCCACTTTTGGGAAGTGTTTTATTGAAGAAATAAAATGTACATAAAGTATACATAAAAATAAAAAAAACATAATTTTTTTTATTTATTTTTGTAGGAATGCAGACCAGTTTATTTTCCAATATTTATTAATATTGTAACTTTTAGCTTAAGTTAATTTATTTAGTTTTTCATGTTTCTATTTAGCTTTATCTTAGTTTAAACTTACCAGTTAGTTGCAAAGACAACATTTCTAATTTTCAAGTTACCATTTTCATCTAATTTATTCCATCTTAATTTCAAGCTGATGCTGTTATTTTAAGTTTGAGTTAATAACACTGAGGCCCGGTTTCACAGACAGGGCTTAGCTTAAAGCCTGGACTAGGCCTTAGTGTAATGAAGATATTTTAGCAGCTTTCACAAAAATGCCTTAGCAGAAAACATTACGGGTGTGCGTCTTGACACAGAACAGTAACACTGACATATAGTGTTCCTGTGGCTCAGTGGTAGAGCATTGCGTTAGCAGCGCAAAGTTGTGGGTTAAATTCCCAGGAAACACGTACTGACAAAAAATGTATAACCTGAATCTAAGTCGCTTTGGATAAAAGCGTCTGCTAAATGCATAAATGTAAATCTATATTTTAAGATATGTCAGAGCAAGATATTTTCAGTTGAGACAGATCAAACATGCATTATAGCCTAGGACTAGTTTTAGCCTTGTCTGTGATTGTTGTTGAGGTAAATTGAGGCCTACTTAAAGCTGTCATTTCTAGACCTTTTCAATAATGTCCACATTATTATACTGAAATCCTGAAACATTTGTTTATTCCTTTGACGGCCACTTAAGATGTTTTCCTGTGTCCTCTTGTTTAGGTAACATTACATGTGCTCCTCTGGAGTTCACCTGTGCCAGTGGCCGCTGTGTTTCTCGTAATTTCGTCTGTAATGGTGAGGACGACTGCGGGGACGGCAGTGACGAACAGGACTGTGCTCCTTCCTCCTGCGGCCCAAGTGAAGTCCCTTGTGGGAATAATACCTGCATTCCTAGGAGCTGGCTGTGCGATGACGATGTGGACTGCCAGGACCAATCGGACGAGTCGCCAGAGCGTTGCGGCCGCAACCCCACACCACCGGCTAAGTGTTCGCCCAGCGAGATGCAGTGCGGCTCTGGGGAATGCATTCACAGGAAGTGGCGCTGTGACGGGGATCCAGACTGCAAGGACTGCAGCGACGAGAAAAACTGCTGTGAGTGTGGCTTTTGTTTTGTTATATATGGCTGAAGAATATTGTCATGGAAACATCACTTTTTGTTTTCTGCATATTTTAGCTTTTTCAAATATATTTCAGCCTTTATATTCTAAGTGTTGTTCAAACAGGATGTTTTGTTTTATGCATATTTTGGCTTATGATATTCTATTTATTTATCTTTTTAGTTTTTTTGGTTTTCTTATGGAATAAATAGTTGGAATATATTTTCTCAAAGAAAATGAACTTTGTTTTCTGCATTTTTATTATTTATTTGGTTATACATGCCTGGAATATATCGTGTCATGGAAACAGCACCCTTGTTTTCTGCATGCTTTGGTCTCTGGTTTTTGGATAACTAGCCTAACTGGTCTCTGTTTGTCCATGTCATTTCCAGCTGCCCGTACCTGCAGACCCGACCAGTTCAAGTGTGATGACGGCAGCTGTATCCATGGCAGCCGACAGTGCAATGGCTTCCGAGATTGTGCAGACGGCACAGATGAAGTCAACTGCAAAAACTGTGAGTCTGTTCAATTGGAAAAACATATTTTCTTAGAATACCTGGAAACGAAAAAATATCCTTGAAATCCAAGAAAGATTTTAATAGTACTATTAACAGGCCAAAAATATGCAAATTTATGATGTAGGCTGAATAGGAACGTAGACAGTGGTATATAATGTAATTTAATAATATTTTATAATTTATTATATGTAGCACATGACGCAAACACTGCACCAAATATTGAATTAGTATTCGCCATATAACAATATATAATGAATTTTTTTAAGACTAGCACAAATCAGTGTTTGTTTGATTTATTTTACGGACTGAAATGACTCTCCTTATCTCTTTGTTCAGTAACTCAGTGTAACGGTCCTGACCAGTTCAAGTGTCGGAGTGGAGAGTGTATTGAGATGAGTAAAGTGTGTAATAAGGTCCGTGACTGTCCTGACTGGAGTGATGAACCCATCAAAGAGTGCAGTAAGTACAAGTGTTTTGATGTTCTTTTCATTATGCATTGACATATTTTCTATATAAATTTGAAAAGGTCTAAAAAGGTCTATCAGTGCACACATAGCTTTGAACAAAATATCTTGTATGTGTCAGAAACTTTTAATGTGGGTTATTCTTAGAACGGTGTTGTTGCTCTGCTGGGTTCGCCTTACATAATTACGGTTTTTAGCGTTTCACTGTTATTTGACACACCATTTCCAACTTCCCCTAACGTCAGAATTAGCCAATTATAAAGTATAACAATTATGAATTAAGCTTTTTTTTTTTTTATACATAAAACTCAAGTTTTTAACTGCATAACTTAATTGCATTATCGGTTATTTTAAGTTGTCCTTTCAATCTTAAGGCATGATTATATGTATAAAAAAAGGTAAAAAATTATCAGTTCACCATAAGTGGTGGCTGGCGTAAAAAAAAATGTGGCGGGGGGCGCCAACAAACTTAACCACACTGTTAATGCAACAGCATATGATTGAATGCAATTGTTAAATCACCATTTAACAAGTGACATAATAATGAATCATTACTGCTTAAAATTGTAAGATGAATATTCATCTGTTAGTGTAAAATAAGATACTAAATCAGTGAATTTGAGTTGAATGTGTGTATATTGTACCGAAGTAATCATTAAACATTTGTGATCATTAATAAAAAATAGTATCCATTTATATTAAGGTAATTCAGAAATAATTGTCCACACGATTGAGCCACAGGATAGCAAAACATTCCAGATAAAGACTGAAAATGTTTCAATAATTTTTTTTCTTAAAAAATTATTGCATATAAATTCATTCTATTTTCATAAGGTTTAATAAAGTCCAACGTAATAAGAATGCAAAAACTATAATCTCCTAGAGACTTATAGACCATTGTTTTTATCTTAATTTTAATGTTATTGACAATATATTATTCAAGTTGTCAGACATATATGTCAGACTGAATATAGGACACTATATTATTTATATATTTGCATAATAATCCTTGCATAAAAAAAATTATTGAAAAAAGACACAAGCCAATTATGCTTGGATCTCGATGATCGGCTCAAGTTAAACTGCATTGTTCTAATTACCTTCCGTGTCATTGCCGACGCGTCGGTGACAGGACTTTGAAATACAATCAGGAAAAACAATAAAAGGCATGACTTGCATTGCATCTAGTCTCCGCCTCAGACATCATGCCCACGGACCGTTGGCTAAACGTCTGATGCATATGGTACACTTATCTGGAAACACTTCAGTAGTGTCGAAGTCATTGTCAGATTGGTTGAATTATACTGGATTTCCGGGAGACGTGTCGCGTTCTTTAACATTCCGCCTGGAAACAAAGATGATGTGACGCCAAACTCCCTCACAAAAGACGAAAGCCGTTGTGTTTACAAATGTGACGGCAAATGCTTATCAGGGTAGACTGAACGCTAGATTTTCAAAAGTATCTGAAATATTTAAAGTTCGCACCATAGAATCTTTCAAATACATCCGAGAGTTTTACACACTGGTCTGTTATTGTGGCGACATTTCCACGCACCAAAATGTGATTCTGAACGAAACAAACTGATTGGTTGTTTGACATGTCGGTCAAACGGCCTCATGGGCGGGCCTTGGCCAATGAATGCGGCCATCTATTCCAGACCTTCAGCCGTCAATCTGAAGATCTGGCTATGCGAGACTACATTGCATCCTGCTCGCCAAATCCATCCAATCTCCATGATCTGCATTTGTATTTAGTTTTTCTTCATTTGAATGCCTTGTGAAAAGATTTTTTTGTAAAGTTAAAATCAAATTTACTTTCATCTTTGAAAAGAGATTGCGCCTATTTAACAGTCGAGAACGGTCCAATCACATGAGGCCAAGATATATAAAAATATAGATTCGCTAAGATCTAAAGTGGGAGGGTCTTGGGTGCAGAGATCTGCACGCCAAGGACAATATGAAACAAGCCAATTAGAGCTCAGCCTCAAGTCACATGCGTTTCAAAAGTTTACAGACCTAATAGATACTCATTAGTCCGGCACCCCGCACACACACAAACAATATACAGTTTTGATTTTGAATAGGTGCTAACATGATTACCAGTTGAATAGTATGACTAAACAATGCAATTTCATGATTAATTTGCAATATATATTTAACTTATTTTAAAGATGTTGAAGTCAGCTTCTTTCCTAGTTAACTTGATGAGGGCGGCGTCCCCTATTGACCAGTTCACCATACAAATAAACAAATAAATGCACAAAACACTCACTATTCAGTAAAATGACTTCAGCAAGCATTGTAAATGTAGGTCACTGAGACAATTTTCAGACTTTGGTCTAAGAACAGTTTTCTTGAAATGGTTTAATTTGTGTGTAGTGCTCTGACTTAAATGCAGACTAAAGCAACATGGGTGCATGAATGGGGAGAACCTGCAGTATAATTATTTCACACAGTAACACTAGTCTGTTAGACAGGGTTGTTGAGTCTGAAAGTTTGAGTAAATTGTTTCAAGCTGTCTGTTTTGACCTGAATGCTGAATCTGCGGTTCCAGATGTTAGGGGTGTGAACGGCCCTTTGGACGGGTAAGAGAGATGCTGTAAAGGAGTTCCGCCCCACTGTTAATACATCTTTTGCAGAGTCATTTTAGCTCTTAAAAATTGTTTCTCATCACATTTAGTATGTTTTCACACTTGAGTCTTCTTTAAAATACCCTTGTAGTAGACCACAATGTGAATCAAATGGAAAAATGTTCTATTCTCTGGGGTTAAATTGATGGTTCACCCAGAAATGAAAAGTTCATTGTCATTCCAAACCTATGACTTTTTTTCTTCTGTGTAACAAGAAAACAACCGATATTTTTAGAAATGTCCCATACAATGGAAGTCTAAAATTGAGTTATCAGGATGTTTCTATGCATCGTGTTTGGTTGCAGACTTGCTGTCGGAGTCACTTGTGCTTTTTTGTAAATCAAGTTTGAAAAGACCTCCGAAGCAGAACCGATCTGAACTTCTGCTCTTATGTTTTATTCAATGAGCCCCTTTAGTGATATTGTCTTGTCATATGTCAGGGTTGCATTTTTTGTTCCAAAGTTGTGCTTATAAGCTACTAAATTTACTTCTCGGAAATTACTCCCTTCATGGTGTGCAGCATCAGCGGTCTCATGGCCAGCTGGGACAGGAATTTTGCCTGTTTTTTTTAAATATCCAAGCACAACTAAATGTAATCTTTGACTAGTTGATATTAATCTTGCGTAGCCAGACTTTCAGACTGATGGCAGAAGGTCTGGGGACCATATGGGCCATATGTATTGACACGAAAAGCAACCAATCGCGTTTAGTTTTGTGCCATGTCATGTTTAGGTATGTGAAAATGTCTCCACTATAACAGACAACAGTGTGTAAAACTCTTGGTTATATATTAAAGAGTCTATGCCAAAAAGTTTACATATTTCAAATACTTTTGAAAATCCAGCATTTAGTTGATCCCGATAAGTGCTCATTGTCAGTTGTAAACACTTTTGTTTGGCTTCCAGGCAGATCATTAAATAACATGACACACATTCAACCAATCCAGTGATGACTTCGAAACTCCTGAAGTGTTTCCAATTCTGTTTGCCATATGCATCTGACGTTTAACCAGCAGTCTGTGGCCATGACGTCAGAGGCTAAGACCAAGTTGTCATGGGCTCAAAAAGAAAGTCGCCCTAGCCATAAAACCGTATTGTGGCACATTTGTCCAGCGTGGCGTCAATACGAAGTAGCATGCTCCATGTTTTCAAACTTGATCCAAGGACATTGAATATCACCCTGCGGGGCATTGATCATATGGAGCCCTCTGAATTATTGATCCATGTAAATCCGAGCATATCCGTGCATCTCCTGTGAATATGCCACATTGAAATTCCAAGTGTTTAACGCAGTCATCCACCATTTGTTTTAGATCTGAATGAATGCCTGCTCAATAATGGAGGCTGCTCGCACATCTGCCGTGACCTGACGATTGGCTATGAGTGTGACTGCACACCAGGACTCCAACTCCTCGATCGCAAAACCTGTGGTGGTATGAATAGCCACGTGCTGTTCAAATGTAGTCAGAAAAATGACTTTAATATTGATTGAATGTTCTGCAACAGGAACTAAGACTATGAATGTTTCTCCACAGATGTCAATGAGTGCCTCAACCCTGGTATATGCAGTCAAATATGTATAAATCTTAAAGGAGGATACAAATGTGAGTGTCACAATGGCTACCAGATGGACCCCACAACTGGAGTGTGCAAGGCTGTAGGTAAGAGCTAGTCAAGGTGAAATTTACTTGGAGTTCAACCCTTTTTTTAGCTTGTCTGATCTTCTACAAATGGTGATTTGGATTGGTTTTTCATTCAAACAAGAAAACCATTGAAAATGTAATTCACACCTGTGATAACAGTGCTGTTTGTTTTCAGTAATTCAGACATGCAGGGTCATTGATGCTATAGTGTTCACAACAGACCAAAGAATCCCAGTAACTTTTATCTCTGGCATTTAAGGTACCCTCTTTTTGCATTTCTAGGTAAAGAGCCCTGTCTTATTTTCACCAATCGAAGAGATATCCGTAAACTAGGACTGGAGCGGCGTGAATATACTCAGATTGTGGAGCAGCTTCGGAACGCAGTAGCTGTAGATGCTGACTTCGTTCAGCAGACAATATTCTGGGCTGACCTGGGGCAGAAGGCAATATTTAGGTAAGTGTGTCTCTGTTGACTTGGCCTAAAGGCAGTAACTTTAAACTATAGCAAGTTTGTATGAAAACTATTATTGGAATAGGAATTGGGTTAGCACTGTTGTTGTCTTTCCAATCTCTCTTCATGGCTTAATCCATTTTTGACTGGTGATTTGGTGCTTTTTTTCCCCCACAGCACAGTATTGGATAAGCAGGAGGCAAGTCATATGAAAGTGATTGACAACATTCAGATGCCTGTTGGGATTGCAGTGGACTGGATTTACAAAAATATCTACTGGTCAGACCTGGGCAGCAGGAGTATAGCAGTAGCCAACTTCAATGGGACCAAGAGGAAGGTACTCTTTAACAGCGGCCTGAAGGAACCAGCCTCTATTGCTGTAGATCCTCTATCAGGGTAATTTGATTTTCAAAACACTTCCACTGCT
This sequence comes from Oxygymnocypris stewartii, assembly GCA_003573665.1. NCBI lineage: Eukaryota > Metazoa > Chordata > Actinopteri > Cypriniformes > Cyprinidae > Oxygymnocypris > Oxygymnocypris stewartii. The sequence continues at coordinate 187,910 of QVTF01021702.1, read as the reverse complement.
TTTTAAAAGTTTCCTAATTTTCAGATTTGTTCAGTTAAATCTTTTTGAAATTTGTCCTAGTTTGAGCTAATATAAAGTTCAGGTAATTGCATCCTTGTCCTTCAATTACAGGTTCCTGTATTGGTCAGACTGGGGCGAGCCAGCTAAGATTGAGAAGTCTGGTATGAATGGGATTGACAGACAGGTCCTAGTAGATACAGACATTCAGTGGCCCAATGGAATCACTCTTGGTGCGTAAAGTTTAGCATGATGTTTCAGTTACTTTAATTTACATGAACCAGTAAGGAGTAGCCCACCCTGCTCCTGGAGATTTCAGTTTCAGCGAACAGTCCAACCAGTTATTTAAGTAATCCTGAATACTGGTTTAACTGTATTTAATAAGGGTTGGAGATAAACTCTGCTGAATGGTAAAACTCCAAGAGCAGGATTGGCTACCCCTGCAATAAGGGTATCCTCATGCTGTTCCAGAAGTTAGTGGCATTTGCTAAGTCAATTGCTATTGCTCATACTTTGGGTTAGGGCAAGGTGTGTCAAACTCTGCTCCTGAAGGTCCACAGTCCTGGAGAGATTAGTTCCAACCCTGCTTCAACAAAATATTGAAACTGAACTCTGCAGGACTCTGGCCCTGGAGTTGAACATCTATGGGTTTGGAGTTTGTGGAAACTTGGACTTTGGTTTATAAATTTGGACAATTTCTGCTTGGCAGATATGACAGGTGAAAAATTTAAAGAATATGCTTGAGGAGAGGGGTCAAATTCACTTTCTAGAGGGCCATAGTCCTGCAGATGTTTAGATGTGACCCTGCAACAACATACCTGCCTTTTACCCAGCAGAATAAGTATTTAGGTAATTCTGGAGGCTTTGCTTGGCTGGTTTGGGTGTTTAATTAGGGTTAAAGCTAAACTCTGAAGGACTGTGGTCCTCCAGGAAAATTAAAGGGGTGGGATCTCTTGACTTGGGCATTGTGTGACCAAATAGCAACCAGCCAGAATCATGAATTATCCCTGACCATTACTCTTTTCTTGTAGATCTGATTAAGGGTCGACTCTACTGGGTGGATTCAAAGCTGCACATGCTTTGTAGTGTAGACTTGAATGGAGACAACCGCCGGAAGGTGCTGCAGTCACCAGACTACCTGGCCCACCCTTTTGCCCTTACTGTTTTTGAGGTACACTAACTAGATTAATTACAACTGCCAACTGGAATGGATCCACTGTAGTATCAAATCATGCTATATGGTTGCATTAGGTGATCTGATTTAACAAAGTTTCTCTCTTTATCCCATCCTAGGATCGAGTGTTCTGGACAGATGGTGAGAATGAAGCCATCTACGGTGCAAACAAGTTCACAGGATCTGATGTAACTCTGCTGGCCAGCAACCTCAACGAACCCCAAGACATCATTGTGTACCATGAGCTAATTCAGCTGTCTGGTGTGTCCTGAATTTATCTTGAACAGTAGCAACAACATGTGTTGCAGATTCTGTGACTTAAAAGCCTGTGAGATCTTGAAGAGTCAAGTGAGATGTTGGCAGTAACCAGATACTGTTGTTTTCTCAAACCAGGGACCAACTGGTGTAATGAGAAGTTGGAGAATGGAGGCTGTTCCTTCATGTGCCTGCCAGCTCCACAAGTTAACAAACATTCCCCTAAATTCACCTGTGTGTGTCCTCAAGGTCAAACACTCGCCTCGGATGGCCTGCGCTGCAGACCAGGCACGTAACATCACTTTGTAACAATTATATATTGCTGATCAAGCTTTCATTTGAATTTTTTTTGTGTGTACCATTCATTTTTGTTTTCATTCATGATGCATAATTTTTTGGACATCTTTGGCCAGTTTTCTGACTGCCGCGCTAAAAGCAAGTTGCGTAAGTTAACGTAAATCTAAGAATTAGCCATTTTATTGTAATGGCTCTCTTATGACAGAGGCACCTACTGCCACCCCTCAAGATGTAGGGAGGGTGACCCCTCACCCCAGTCTGCCTAAAGGTAAAGCAGTTCCTAGGATTTTAACTGCATGTGCATTGAGATCAATGCCTTTGATTTGCTTACCGCCATAATGATAGATGGCTTCACAGTTGAAGTCTGTAGAAGTGGCACATGTTAACATTTCCTTCAAGCTTGCATTGAGGTAGGCTGATGGGTGTGATGACTGACCTGTTAATAAAATCAGTACTGTGAGGTTTTGGGAAATTTAACTATTCCCTGCTAATATGAGCACATATTGTGGGATATTTAAGTATTTGTGAAATGTCTTGAATTTCTACTGGTTGCAACAAAGATCTGCTGTTTCATTTCTGCTTAAACTTTAGGTAACTTTTAGGTAAATATTATTGACTGGTGTTGAAGTATTTGTAGCATGCATTTTTAAAGAAAATTACAATGGAACATATTAACAGAGAAAAGGAGCCTCTTGTTAATACTCATAAACATAATTTTGTTTTAAAGCATCTGCGATACCGAAGGTTGCCTCTGAACCAGTTCGGGCTGGTAAGACTAGTTGCTGGAATTAAAACCATAACTGTAGTTTTTAACACTGCATTTAGAATAGAAAAACCTTCCCATTCTAAATAGCATGACTGGAAATAGTGGCTGTGAAAGCGTTTGTCTTTAAGTTCCATTCATCCTTTTTCTGCTGTTTGTCTACTTGCACCCTCATAACCAAAGTTCATTTACACCATTACTCAAAGATTATCTTGCTTGGCTGATTTTTGTTTTGGTCTTTTACTACTATTTTCTTTTTTCAACGTCTTTTTCTTCTATTATTAGAAGGAAACATAAGCACCTCCATACATGAAGTAAATTCATCAGCCAAAGGATCTGCTGCAGCCTGGGCTATTCTACCTGTGTGTAAGTATATTGTTTCTACTCCTGTAATGTATTTCATAAACAGTAACATTGTTTATGATTATACAGTATCTCACAGAAGTGAGAATATTGTAAATATTTTTACATCTTTTCATGTGACAACACTAAAGAAATGACACTTCGCTACAATGTAAAGTATTACGTGTGCAGCTTGTATAACAGTGTAAATTTGCTGTAGCCTCAAAATAACTCAACACACAGCCATTAATGTCTAAACCGCTGGCCACAAAAGTGAGTACATCCCTAAGTGAAAATATCCAAATTGGGCCCAATTAGCCATTTTTTTCTCCCCGGTGTCATGTGACTCGTTAGTGTTACAAGGTTACAAGGGTGTGTTAAATTTGGAAATTTGTTAAATTTTTATTAAAAAAAATATTATTTTGTTGCTCTACATAAAGATGACATAGGCTATAAGATTGCCAAGACCATGAAACTGAGCTGCAGCACGGTGGCCAAGACCATACAGCGGTTTAACAGGACAGGTTCCGCTCAGAACAGGCCTCGCCATGGTCGATAAAAGAAGTTGAGTGCACGTGCTCAGCATCGTATCCAGAGCTTGTGTTTGGGAAATAGACGTATGAGTGCTGCCATCATTGCTGCAGAGGTTGAAGGGGTGGGGGATCAGCCTGTCAGTGCTCAGACCATACGCCGTACACTGCATCAAATTAGTCTGCATGGCTGTCATCCCAGAAGGAAGCGTCTTCTAAAGATGGTGCACAAGAAAGCCCACAAACAGTTTGCTGGAGACAAGCAGACTAAGGACATGGATTACGAGAAAGATGTCCTGTGGTCTGATGCAGTGTTAATTATGTCGACGAAGACGACGACTAAAAATATTCGTCAACGAACCTTTTTTCTGTGACTATGACGAGACGTTGACGAGCTAAAAATAATATCTGATGATGGAAATTATGCCACGAAGACGAGACGGGACTATAATGTTATTTGAAGACTACCGGACATTCAAAATACATCCTATAGGCTCAGTTTTTGACTTGTCTTTCATGATGTCATCGGAACCCTGTCATCGGATTACAATCTGATAAGAGGCATTTGCATATCTAGTCTCTGTATGGCAGGCGCAGTGGAAGGATAGGCTACCAAAATGCAAACTAGCTCTCTTATGATCTAAAACAATGTCCTCAATAACTGAAGGGTTAGCAACAAGACTGGGTGACCAGACATCCCGTTTTTCCCAGGAGTCACAATTCGTTGTCGATTAACTTAGTGAAGGCAGGATAGGTGGAATCGCGCTGATAGAAGTTCTCTCTCTTGCACACTCCACTTCTTCAGTTCTCATACAGCGTGCAATCAGTTCACAGTGCTCAAATACACAAACAGTAGTCCACATCTCTTATCATTCAGAGTAACAGTCGGTTATGTCTTAAGTGAATGTAAACAAGTGGGTGAAAACTGAATGTGTCAGTATTACATGCATGGAAGACTAAGTCTAAATCAAAAATGCCTGCCTGCCAAAATTAACACTGGTCTGATGAGAACACGATAAACTTATTTGGTTCAGATGGTGTCAAGCATGTGTGGCAGCAACCAGGTGAGGAGTGCAAAGACAAGTGTCTTGCCGACAATCAAGTATGCTAGTGGGAGTGGGAGTGTCATGGTCTGGGGCTGCATGAGTGCTGCTGGCACTGGGGAGCTACAGTTCATTGAGGGAACCATGAATGCCAACATGTACTGTGACATACTGAAGCAGAGCATGATCCCCTCCCGAGACTGGGCCGCAGGGCAGTATTCCAACACGATAAAGACCCCCAAACACACCTCCAAGACCACTGCCTTGCTAAAGAAGCTGAGAGTAAAGGTAATCTGTGGGGCATCCTCAAACGGAAGGTGGAGGAGCGCAAGGTCTCTAACATCCACCAGCTTCTTGATGTCATCATGGAGGAGTGGAAGAGGACTCCAGTGGCAACCCGTGAAGCTCTGGTGAACTCCATGCCCAAGAGCGTTAAGGCAGTGCTGGAAAATAATGGTGGCCACACAAAATATTGACACTTTGGGCCCAATTTGGACATTTTCACTTAGGGGTGTACTCACTTTTGTGGCCAACGGTTTAGACATTAATGGCTGTGTGTTGAGTTATTTTGAGGGGACAGCAAATTTACACTGTTATACAAGCTGTACACTCACTACTTTACATTGTATCAAAGTGTAATTTCTTCAGTGTTGTCACATGAAAATATATAATAAAATATTTACAAAAATGTGGAAGAATATTCACTTGTGTGAAATTCTGTACATCTGTGTTTAATTCAAATTGCAACAATTTAGAGACCTAATGAAATATATTTTGAAGCTTTTTTTGTTTTCGAAGTCATCTATATGTCAGTGTAGTCTTAAAAGTTGACAAATTTTTAGCAGATGGACTAATAGCTATTTTTGTCCAATCAAATGCTAGGTAGAATGAAAGTATCCCACTTGACAAGTTTGTTGGCTGTGATGTAATTACAGCCATTTAGCTATTCAAAATATAAAAGCAGGAAGTTTGGGTATGTCACTTAGAAAAGAAGAATGTATTTGTCAGGACATTTTTGGAGTCATTTTTACTTCTTTGCTGGAACATTTTCACTGTCCCTACAGTCAAGTTGTTAGAGTTGTTCAGTTCATTGTTCTTTGCCTACAGTGTTATTGGCCGTGGCTGCTGTGGCGGGTTACTTAATGTGGCGCAACTGGCAGATCAAAAATAAGAAGAGCATGAACTTTGATAATCCAGTATATCTGAAGACAACAGAGGAAGACCTCAATATCAATATCAGCAGACACAGTGCTTCTGTAGGCCACACGTACCCTGCTGTGAGTAATGCATAATCATCATAGTCATTATCTGTGGTTTCATAGATATTTCATCTTGTCTACATTATAAATATGGATTTTTTTAGGATTTCTTTTGAGCTATTCTTTCTGCTGTGCTGTAATGCTGAAAGCAAAGAGTAGCGATTAGTTCTGAGATTATTTGGTTTTGGAAAATGGCTGTTAAATATTTATATTTTATGCCAGACACCATTTTTAAATTGCTAAATACTGTAATGCATCTGGACCTTCAATTCCCTAATTTTCTTGTCTTTCTGCAGATTTCAATGGTAAACACAGAGGACGACTTGTCATAACCCAAGCTCCCACAATGCTCCAGTTTATTCACTAGCCACTTGGCACCAATGGCAACTGCTGCTGTTTCAGCGGTTTCACAACCACCTGCCTTCTGAAGTGCATTTCCAAGTTTTTTTTTCTTCTCTCCAATAAGAGGATGTCAATTGTGGTACGAGAAAGTATTAGCACCCTGCTCACGCTGAGTGCGTGCCAAAAGCATCAAGGAATTCTGAGGGTCTTGTTTTTTTTCTTTCACGTACAGCATAATGGCCCCAAAATGATTCAATGGCCTTAATTCCTATTTACAAGGATGATGGCATAGCTGAAGAACCAGAATGCAGATTAGATGGCCAGTAGTGTGTGTGGATACCTGAAATATTTAAATGAAAATGCGTATTTTAGATGATCATGTCTTTAAATTGTTTCCCACAAATGCATTATTATGAAGCTTTAGTTGTCTTTCTGGGTTTGAAAAAGCTCTATAGGGGAAAGTGCTGTTACAACATTTGTAAAACATTGTATATATCCCTCTCTGGAAAACATAATCAGGATTCCTCAAGCACTTTGATCAAATGTTCCTCTGTAAATAAGATTGTATACATTTGACTCAGACAATTTTGCTATGGTTGGGCACTGCACCAGGGTAAAGGAAAATGTATTTAAAAAATGAAGTTTGTTAAAACTATTTTGTATGTTTGTGTGCTATTCATGTGACCTTTTTATAGCAGTGTGCAGGGGGACAAAATGCTCTGTATTGTGAAAAGGAAAATGTGAAAACTTAAAATAAAATTTAAAGTTTACACTGTTTCTTTCTTGGTCGAAATAAAAATTAACCTTACGTTTGAATATTTGCATATATTTTATCGCTTTTATAGGCTCGCTTAAAACCCTTAGGGTAATGGGGTAGGATTTGAGCCAGGGTCAAATTCTGGTCGCCTGCATTTAAAGCTTCACTGAAATCAGAATGATGGCATTTATATGCACTCATGTAATTGCCATCAATTTCAGAATTACAGGTAAACTCTAGACTTAACATTTTGAACTGATGTCAATAAAATAATCATGATGCAAACTGATACTTAGAACTTCGTATTTGCAGAGGCAGCACAGGCATAATGAATTGTGTAGGTGTAACTTCAATTACAGTTGGGCTCACATTACAATTTTGCTGTCAGAGACATTTCAGGGATTGGTAAAGATTTCTCCTCTTATGTGGCAAATTCTTCAATCTTGGCCTTTGCAATAAATATTCATCTGACAATTGTCTGAAATGTGCTTTTGGGCAGGGTGTTTGCAGGACAAAAGTTTTGGCTATGTTGTGTATCAGAGTCTGACACAAATGCTGATGGCTTTACCCAGGATCTCACTGGAATCAGATTCAGTCTGACAAACAACTGTTGTCAATGATGCGGTATGCGCCTGGCTTAATGTTTGCTTTTAAAAAAAAATCATACTAGAACTAAAAATGGCCTCCTGTCTATGGAAAGTGAGAGGAACTTCCCAACATGTCACTTTATTCCAGCAAAAAAAAAAAAAACCTTTTTATGAACTCTAGTAGACTTGATGTTAAAACTGGCATGAAATGAAAGATCATCTTTTCTTCCCCATTGTGATGATCAGAGTGAAGTGGTTCCTCAAATGAGAAGAAATGTACAAGACTCTATTTTGACCATCTGCAATTGATTGGATTGTTGGTGTTTGCTATTGCTGCATTCTCATGCAAGTGACCGGTTTCTAAATGGGAGGTTTTAATGCCCTTGTGCCAGTGCAAAAAAAAATTTGCAAGGGGGTCAGAGTTTAGAGTTTAGCTCCAACCCTAATCAAACACACATGAAGAAGCTAATCAATGTCTTTGAAGTTAAAAGAAAGTTACAGGCAGGTGTGTATGATAAGGGTTGGAGCTAAACTGCAGGACACCGGCCCTCCACGACCGAAGTTGCCTATGCCTGCCATAGAGAATCTATGGGGTATTGTCAAGAGGAAGAGGAGAGACACCAGACCCAACAATGCAGATGACCTGAAGGCCGCTATCAAAGCAACCTGGGCTTCATTACACCTGATCAGTGCACAGGCTGATTGTCTTCATGCCACACCGCATTGATGCAGTAATTCATGCAAAAGGAGGCCCAACCAAGTATTGAGTGCATAGAAATGAACATACTTTTCAGAAGCCTGACATTTCTGTTTAAAATATCCTTTTATTGATCTTATGTAATATTCAAATTTTCTGAGACACTGAATTTGGGGGTTTTATTATCTGTAAGCCATAATCATCAAAATTTCAAGAAATGAAGGCTTGAAATATTTCACTCTATTTGTAATGATTCTATATAATATATGGGTTTTACTTTCTGAAATGACTGACTAAAAATGTTGACCTTTTTCATGATATTCAATTTTTTTTAGATGTACCTGTAAAGGAAGCTGCCATATGTCTTTACCATTACGTCACGTCTGTAAACATAAAGGTGTCTCGGCTAGTAGGCTATATCTTACGGTGACGTAATGCTGCCATCCATATAATATTTTTTCCACTCAATTATGTCGTTATAACGAGATCTTTTCTCGTAATAACGAGATCTTTTCTAGTAATAACGAGATCTTTTCTCGTTATAACGAGATCTTTTCTCGTAATAACGAGATCTTTTCTCGTTATAACGAGATCTTTTCTCGTAATAACGAGATCTTTTCTCGTTAAAACGACATCTTTTCTCGTAATAACGACATCTTTTCTCGATAAAACGACATCTTTTCTCGTAATAACGACATATTTTTCTCGTAATAACGACATATGGTAGGGCTGAGGTGAGCGAGTGTCCGCGCTGCTCAGTCTGACACAAAGGAGGATCTGCACGCTGCTGAATTGAAATACACTGTTTTAAATGTATTTAATGTAATGGTTTTAATTATAGCAGCATGTTTATTAGGATTAATGTCCAATACAACATTATCCAATAACAGCACTCAGACCCATGACTTGTTTAGGCTATATATGATCAGATCAAAACAGTTATTTTTGAATAATTGACTCTGGGCTTGGAATATTTATTTATTTGAATGACTGAAGTTTGATTGAACAAGAAAATCGAAATATGAACAATAACGGTAAAGGCCTCCTCATGTCGTGGCCTCGCTATGTTGAGGGAACAACATCCATTTCTCGTTTAATGCATAAACAAACCTACTTGACCTTTGTGAATTATTATAGAAATTATTTCATAATTAATTATTATATTGACCATAGGCTACCGGACTGTAGGCAATGGCACGCGATGTACACAGCATTCAAGTTTATCACGAATAGGCTAATATTACATAATAAAACTGTGCACACTATTTAAACTAAATAAAATAAAATACATTGTTATAACTGATCGTCTGTAGCCTATTCATCATCATCATCATTATTATTAGCCTATTGTTATATTAGTTTTTTCCCTTCATTTCGATCTCTTTACATAACGTTCTGACTAATTTTGTAAGTCTACTGTAAATGCTCGACACGCTAAAGCTTGGATGTGACTGGAATTTCTAGACTATTGGAAATGCAGTTTAAAGGTTGAATTTAACATTTATAAAAAATATTCTGCGAATTAATAATTATTGATATTATTGCCTACTGCCTAGTGTTTCGTTGAGGAATTAATCATTCGTAGTTTCATTTGAAAATGAAAGCACAACACGCTCATTTATCATCATCACGCATTGGCATAAATAGCCTACAATCATAAAGTATTGGCTTAATTGTCAGAAATGTAAAGTTTTTGCTAAATAAATGGTAGTAAGCAGAGCATGTGAGCGGAGCGCCCAAAATGCCCCTTTGGTAATTTGCCAATTCCAGAATCTGTGGAATAGGCTAAGCACTCATTTGTCTAAGCTAATGTTTCTAAAACCAAATTCTAAAATCCTGTGAAGATTGACAGGCGTTTTATAGAACGCATTTCCCCTCAGTTTTGGTTTATTTTAATTTTAGAAAGTGTGTTTCTTTTATTTACGCCACAAAATAATTATTTGTTCGGTGCATTTCATCTTGTGCGTGTTTTGAATATGAAGGTTGTTTTAATGGAAAAATATACTTTTTCAGGTATTTAACTTTTTACAAAAGTTTTCCAAGTGGCTTCAAAAACAAGACACGTTTTTAAATTAAGAATTTTAATTGTATACATTTAAATTAGGGATGTTCATTTCGGTTATTTTTCCTAACCTTTAACCGACAAGAATATTTGAAATTAGAACTGAATTAAATTAGAAAGAATAAGTGTCCGTGACCCGTTTAAAATACTAACATTTGTTTTTGGGGAATTAATTTTACATGCGCAAAAAACAGCAGACAACAGAACAAGGATTTACATGATCATTATCACCCACCTGCAGCACTTCTGCAAGAGAAAAACACAATAAAGCTAGGCGTTATATATAACGAATAAATAGGCCTATACTAAAAATATATTTTGACTTAAATAATAATTTAAGAAAATAAAAGAAATACTGTGCAACAAGCAGCCTCTATTTTTTTAACCCAAATGCTGAGATGAGCCTTTTGGGTAATTTATTTGGGTTATTTTTCCAGTGTTTGGGTAGTTTGTGTACATTTTATTTTATTTATAAAATAGTTTCTGTGCAGAATATCGTTCAAATGTATGCAGAGCAACACAGGCGCAGGGTGTGAATCAATAAACAAATGTCGCTCGCGTTGCCTCGGTTTTATTGCTTGATGAAGAATCTGATGCTTTGCATAAAATAAACGATGTATTTATAAAGATACAGAACACAAATACTTTGGATGTTAAAACATGTCCTCAGAGCTGTTTGCTGTTTGTTTTTGGTCAGGTTATGAAGGCAATCGCAGTTCATTTCGTCCATGAGTGAAGCGCAGGGCGGCGGTCTGATCCGTGATCAGTCCCCGCCGAACACGACTCCAGCTCGGCGTGAGAGCCAGCGCTGTTACGGTGGACACACAATTACAGAGTGGTCCATTTACTCGTGAATTACTCGGTTTAATGTTTAATCTTTACTTCTAATGTTTTTTAAACAAGATTAAATAGGGCAATGTGTAAAGCTTACATAAAAGCAAGCAAATTAGAAATAAAGGAAGTTATTACGTAAACCAGTGGTTCTGGAGTATTTTACATAAGTTTAGAGGATTTCAATTAATCTGTAAATATTATTTCATGCATAAAGTAAAAAAAAGCTAATATTATAATAGAAACGAATAAACCCATTAGCTGGGTTAAATCAACCATTTATGATGGGTTAAATAAACAACCCGATTTACTGGGTAGAATTAACCCTAAATGTGTTCTGTCCTATACTTATCCAGCCCAAATTGGGTTGCTTTGAACCCAGTGTTTTTTAGAGTATGCAGAGCTTTTTTCATTATTGTGCTGCGCGAAATTAAAGCAGACGGCAGAAAGCTGCATTTTATTTTTTGTCTAATTTTACAAAAAATGTTCAGAACTAAATAATAAAATGCGACTTATAGGCGACTTGGTTTTTTCTCTCTCTCTCTCGCTCTCTCTAAAAAACGTGTTTTTTATACGCGTACAGCATATTTTAACCATGCAGCAAACCTTTTAACATATTTTTATAAATTACTCAAAATAAATAAATAAGTGAATTTAAACCGTTTAACTGATTAATCGGTCAAAATTCGTATCAGTCGATTAACGGTTAATGAACATCCCTATTAAAACAATTTCACCCTCTCTCACATTCTCTGGTACAAAACGTTAATTAGGTAAAGCGATACACGAATTTAAATGGGAAAGTAATAAAATATTATATTATATGAAATAGAAATAGGCCTATAGCCCTAACAAGTTAACATAACCTAATAATACTAATAATATACAAATATAAAATTAAATGTTTAATGTTAATAAAAACTGTTTTATCCATCTCTGATAGTCCCGGGTTTCTGTGAACCGAGGACGGCCCCTAAAAAATCTATGTTTTAACTCAGCTTGTCTTTACTGTCTATCCCATCACGCAGAATAAGAGTTCATCTATGTACCGCTCTGCAAATTAGTCACAATAACGTTTCATACAGTCTGGATGTTGCTTTATCTCATTTAAAGCACACCACTGTTCTTCTCAATTCGGCGACACCGACGCGATCCCTTAAATTGTGATAACCGAGGAAAGCAATTTTATATACTTCCACAATAAGAACAAAATGTTACGAATTGCTTTTGTAAAATAACAGCGTGCGCTTTCTGGCGCGCCTATGTCTAAAGGTCTACTTAAATAAAACAATCGATCGTGTTTATTTAATTCGTATAGCCTAAATCCAGCAAGACATACTACAGTCTTTTCATCTGTACTATTGTGTTCAGTGCTCACACCCAGCGCAGCGAAGACTGTTCCTTCAGTAAAGCAAAGCCTGCAATTTAACCCATAAGAAGAACGTGATGCGATGATTCAGCTAAAGATCATTTAATAATATTAAATCATTAATACATAATTAATATATAATCAGACTAAAGTATATCAAGGCCGCCCACACATGTGAAACAAATATTGAAGCAGCTCATTTGTTTACCCACGAACAAAAATAGGCCTACGAAAAATCTAGCTTAATTTGTTTGCCCGTTTTCAAACAGAACGAAATAATAATAATAATAATAATTATTATTATTATTATTAACCAATCAGAAAATCTCTTTATTTATCTTTGTTCATATTTCGATTTGTTGTTCAATCAAACTTCAGTCATTCAAATAAATAAATATTCCAAGCCCAGAGTCAATTATTCAAAAATAACTGTTTTGATCTGATCATATATAGCCTAAACAAGTCATGGGTCTGAGTGCTGTTATTGGATAATGTTGTATTGGACATTAATCCTAATAAACATGCTGCTATAATTAAAACCATTACATTAAATACATTTAAAACAGTGTATTTCAATTCAGCAGCGTGCAGATCCTCCTTTGTGTCAGACTGAGCAGCGCGGACACTCGCTCACCTCAGCCCTACCATATGTCGTTATTACGAGAAAAATATGTCGTTATAAGGAGAAAAGATGTCGTTTTAACGAGAAAAGATGTCGTTATTACGAGAAAAGATGTCGTTTTAACGAGAAAAGATCTCGTTATAACGAGAAACATATGTCGTTATTACCAGAAAAGATGTCGTTTTAACGAGAAACATATGTCGTTATTATGAGAAAAATTTGTCGTTATAACGAGAAAAGATGTCGTTTTAACGAGAAACATATGTCGTTATTACGAGAAAAGATGTCGTTTTAACGAGAAAAGATCTCGTTATTACGAGAAAAGATCTCGTTATAACGAGAAACATATGTCGTTATTACGAGAAAAGATCTCGTTATAACGACATAATTGAGTGGAAAAAATATTACGTGGATGGCAGCATTACGTCACCGTAATATCTCACGTGAGGGTGCTGCAGGTGGCGGATCATTTATAGCATTTTCTCACAGCAGCTGGAATGATTACACTTATTTTGATGGCGGATTGTAATCCAGAAAGGTCCATACGACAATCATCAGTGACAACTGGAGATCCACTAGTAGTCTGCAGGTAATGCTAATACACACGAAATGCTGATGTTAACATTAACATTTTGAGAACAAAGTTTAACAATAATTTGCATGGTTTAATGTGATATGAGTCAAGCGATCGTTAGATTTAATCGGCATTGGTAGCAAGATGATTTGTAATGCTTTTTTCCCCCTCAGTTAGTCAGAACAAAAGTGGCTGACGTTACTTATTTGTTCAGATGACATTTTCCGGTGAAAATTCTTATTTGGGTCATACTTCCAAGGCGTAGAATCTGTGATTCCGAAGTAAAGTGAATATCCACTCCGCCGCGGTGACTGACAGCCACACATAAACTCAAAACAGATCCATCCGCACACCTACATAAAGATGATAATTCTGCAAATAATTGCAATTGCCGGTTTCAAACTCAGATGGCGACAAAGAGGCACAACTTACGGACTGCAGCTTTAAAGAAAAATGCTTTGCATTGTGCAAAATTATAACAAATTAGTACTGATGCTTTAAAGTCCTTTTCTAATGGTATGTCTCATCATTTATCAATAATGTGAACATGAGTTCCATAAACAGCTCCAACAACTCCAGGAAAGACCCCATATTTTCCCCCAAGTCCAATAGTTGTTTAAATTCAATTGTTTTATTTGTGATAATGCAATGAAACATGCCAAATTGTGCGGTCATAATATTTGCCCATGCTGTCATACAAAGAAATTATGAACACATGCAAAAACAAGAAAGGACCAATTAAATATTAATGTCAATGCCAGTTTTGCCAATGTAATAATTTTTTACAAGATTAGTGACTTCCTCGCCGCTTTAAAAAGGTGAGGAAGTATTTCTATTTACTACACTATTTAAAAAACTTAGCAACAAAACAATTTCTTGGACAAACCTTATTTAGATTCCGAGACTCTCCCAATGATCTATATTTATATAGCTCAGTGAACTCGCCATAATGACGCCATCTAACATTTACTGTTTGCCCACTGAAGCTAAGCAGGGTTGAGCTGGTCAGTACCTGGGTGGGAGACCTGGGAGAACTAGCTTGCTGTTGGAAGAGGTGTTAGTGAGGCCAGCAGGGGGTGCTCACCCTGCAGTCTGTGTGGGTCCTCCTAACGCCCCAGTGTAGTGACGGGGACACTATACTGTAAAAAGCACCGTCCTTCGGATGTGACGTTAAACCGAGGTCCTGACTCTCTGTGGTCATTAAAAATCCCAGGATATCCTTCAAAAAAGAGGGATGTCCTTCTAACCCCGGCATCCTGGCCAAATTTCCCCATTGGCCTCTGACCATCATGACCTCCTAATCATCCCCATACACTGATTGGCTTCATCACTGTCTCCTCTCCACTAATAAGCTGGTGTGTGGTGGGCGTTCTGGTGCAATATCATCCATTATCTGCCATCGCATCATCCAGGTGGATGCTGCACATTGGTGGTGGTTGAGGAGATCCCCCCCTCCCCCTTCTATGTAAAGCACTTTGAGTACCCAAAAATCAGCAATATAAATGTAACAAAGTATTATTATTTAACGATACATTTTAGCTACTTTCAATAAAAGCATTTGGCTACGCTGCTCAGTGTTTTTTCCTTATTTATATATTTTGAGGGTTTAAGTGAAATGTAGGGTTATAAAAATAAATGTTGGCCATTGTTGTGTTTGGTGGGGTTAGTACCACAACAATGCTTTTTAAAGTGCCCCTATTATGGATTTTTGAAAATGACCTTTCATGCAGTGTGTAACACACAGCTCTAAGTGAATGAAAACATCCTGCAAAGTTTTAAAGCAAAGTGCACCATGTATAGTTATTGTCTCTCAAAAGAAAGAGTTGACGTCAACATGAAAAATTTGCCATTTTGCCCACCAATTTGTGTGCGCAAACCTGGGAAAACTTGATTTTCGCATTGGTCTCGCTGGAAAAATGAATCGTTGGGCGAATCGTTTGGGAGTCGTTTAGCAAATAAGGTAAAAATAAATACACATTATAAGAAAATGTAAGTGTTTTTGACCTTGCATGCATGTCAACCTGTTGTTGGGGACTCCCAAAACCAAAATATGAACCTCCCATAATTGGGGTACTTTAAAATCTTACAGCATAGCACCTATTCGGCTGCATTTTTACAAGTTATCCAGCAAAAAAAAAAAAGTAATTACTATAATGTCTGCAGTTAGAGCATTGAAATCAAAATGTAGTCAATTTGTTACTTTCAGAAAGTAAATTCCTGTAAATAAATGTCTCCCACAAAATATACAAAAACAATTGACATCTTGATTATCAAGTTTGTATCGTTTTATCAACTCCATAATCATCATATTACTCCAATACATCATATCTTTGTTGGAAAGTGTATGCAATATCCTCATATTCTATTGGAGATTGGTGAATGTACGGCAATGAAAGACATTAGGGTTGGTGGAGAGAATCTGGAAGAGGATCATAGTTTTTAAACCTTTAAGCACTCAGATCCTATCTGTCAGCAACATTAGTCGGTGCTGCTTCCTGCAGTTGCTCAGGGGTCTGACTCAGAGGTATTAGAGGCATCTAATGCATCTACACCCCTAGTAACCTGTGCATCTGCCAGACTGAGAGGACACTGGCACCATGATCAAGCTTAAACGCAGGAGGCAAAGCCTTTTCCCCAATTATAAACTTGGGGTCTCAGTCCCTGCTCCCAAGGATCCAGAGGATTCTGAGCTTCCTTTTGGTCAACACAACTGGGTAAAACCATGGAATTCGATGCAGGAATTAAGTAAGGATATATATGACATCTATGCCGAGTATGAAGACGACGAAGATGAGAGGGTAATGTCGACCCACAGTAAACTGCCCTCTCCGTATAAGAACTACATGCTGAACATCAACGTAGGAGGCAAGGTTTACCAGATCTCTTACAGGGTAGCAGCAAAATATCCCAAGACAAGAATTGGCCGACTTGCAACATATACAGACCACAACAGGAAACTCGATCTCTGTGATGATTACACTGTCCACAACAATGAGTTTTTCTTTGACAGGGATCCAGACATCTTCCACAACATCTTCAACTTCTATAGAACTGGAATTCTCTGGATCAAAGACGAATTGTGCCCACGCAATTTTTTGGAGGAGATCAACTACTGGGGTGTTCGTATCAAGAACACCCATCGCTGCTGCCGCATTTCTTTCGAGGAACGGCAAGATGAACTCAATGAACAGCTGAAGGTACAACGGGAACTTGAGGCAGAGGTGGAAACTGAGGAACATGAGGACTTGTTTCAGGATATGGCTTTCGGTCATACACGTTTCATCATTTGGAACATGATGGAGAAGCCCTTCTCATCGGTCACAGCCAAGCTCATGGCATTAGCATCCAGTTTCTTCGTGCTGGTATCACTCGTGGCAATGACTCTTAATACAGTAGAGGAAATGCAATATACGACGACCGCCGGCCAGCTGAGTGGGAAGACCCACTGTGAGTATGTTGAGACTTTATGCATTGCGTTTTTTACCATGGAATATCTGCTTCGACTTGTGTCCACACCTAAACTCAAACACTTTGGAAGGAGCGTGCTGAATGCTGTGGACCTGATTGCAATCCTTCCGTTATATCTTCAGATGATCTTAGAGTCTTTCGAGAATGAAGGCTATGGGAAACATGGTAGCGATATTGAGACTGTAGGACGTGTTGGTAAATTGGGGCAAGTTCTCCGCATCATGCGTCTCATGAGGATATTTCGTATCCTAAAACTAGCACGTCACTCAACTGGACTTCGAGCTTTTGGCTTCACACTCCGGCAATGCTACCAACAAGTGGGCTGTCTTTTCCTCTTCATTGCAATGGGAATTTTCACCTTCTCTGCCATGGTCTATACCGTAGAGCATGATGTGCATCAAACAAACTTCACCAGTATTCCACATGCATGGTGGTGGGCAGCTGTAAGTACATGTTTTTTCAAGTTCATTCCTGGGATAGGTGGTACTTTGGTGGTCCTTCGGTATTGTGAAGATAATGCAATGATACTTTAGTATATACCATGGTACTGAATGATTATCCATATATTATGGGATATACATGGTACTCCACCTTACTTCTATGATTATGATGGTATATCTAAGGTCCAAAAATCCTTGTAACATCATGATAGATTTTTCTTTCTGTAAAGTACTGACGGAACCAGAGTACCTGGTGTCTGTCAGCTATAATGCTATTAAATGCTTCCTCACAACAGTGATAAGTCCAAGTGGAGTACTGCATCTGTCATCACTGTGTCACTTGCCCACTGGGTGTAATCCCATTATGCTCTTCTTGACCCTTCTATTTATCTTGAGAATGATGTTTATTTTTGGCGTATGAGAATTCATGACTGATTTTTTTTACTAAAGACGTCATTAGTCATTTTACTGGCACGCTCAATTACTCCTCATGCATTTCTTCCACAGGTGAGCATCTCTACTGTGGGCTATGGCGACATGTTTCCAGAGACTCCGCTGGGCAGGATTTTTGCATTTACCTGCATCTCATTTGGAATTATTCTCAACGGCATGCCAATCTCCATCCTGTTCAATAAATTCTCAGACTACTATGCAAAGCTGAAAGCCTTTGAATACACATCCTGTATAAAGAACCGTGGGAAAGTGAAGTTTATGAAAAGGGCTTCAAAGAAGCTTGCAGGATGTTTTTAGGCTGCCATGTGCTGACCTACTCTTTCCATCAAAGAAGTGTTCTTTAATTCGTGGACTTGGTGGTCTTTTCAAAATATTCAAACCAACCAGACCATTTAAGTAACTGTCTTCAAACAAATTAGCCACTGCTTGCTTTTGTGTTGCTGGATACATGCATATTGGGGAACGTTTGTACTATGAACAACTGCAATTTCTTTTAAAACAAACCAATGCATTTAGGCTGCTTTTACAAGGACGCTGTTAATAAACACCTGCCTTGGCACAATTTAGTGGTCTAAGATCAATTGTTTCTTACTATTACTTTACGGCACAGTAAACATCAAGTTTTTTTTTTTAAACAATGTCATTAAAATGAACCATTGCGACCTCTATGGGCAATGTTAAAAATGAAAGTAATCCAGTGTAGACAAACACTGCTTCAAATAATCAGTTGAAGGTTTAAACATCTGGCTGAGCACAAGCTCAGCTTCAATACTTTTATTTATATATATCTACATATAATTTTGTATAGGCATATGTGTAAGTTTCAATCAAGAAAAGCCGATTTATGATTTACATCAACTGGATTTCTCTGGGAGAACTCTAAGCAGGACAGATTGCAAAGAGATTTCCTATAAGGTTAACTTTGGTATTGGCAGGGCTATTTGGCAAAAACTTACAGTGCTTTAAAAAAATCAGAAATGACATCCTCACTGCAATAGATTGGTGTGCTATGTGACAATTACAAAAACTTGACTTAATAAAGGGTGGCCATTGTGACGTCCATTATAATGTAGTCAACTAGAATGTAATTAAATCTGAAAAGCATGCTCATGCGGGCATTGATAATCCTTGAAAGATTAATCTTTGGGGATCATTGAAATCCCAAGGACAGATGGAAGTAGAGCAGGGCAACAAGATTAATTTTCAAGCATGCGTACATGCCTCCATATTCAAAGCTACCCTTTTAACATGTTTTCTTTATTTTCAAAAAAGAAAGATTGTATTATTTCTACTATTCTATTATTATAAATATTATTTAAATACAAGCGAACATAAAATATACTTCAAAAGTAAATCATTCAGAATCTGCATTAAATTTATTGCAACACTTTATAAACAAATATTGTATAGAAATCTCTGGATTATATTTCACCTCAAAAATTGTCCGTTAAGTATTTTGCATTGACATTTTAACAAGTTTCTCGTAATAGAAGTGAAAATCCGCTTTTACGGTAAAGGCCAGCTGAAGTTTATGCATGCTCTCTGAGTTATAGTTTACCGTCTGCAACTCATTCATCAAGCATTGACATTTTTTTTTATCAGCATATATAAAATGATGTGCAAGAAATAGTTTCAGGATTTTTAAATAGCATTTCTGTCCACATTATAACATAATTTTCATGAAAAAGTTTCCATTGATTTTGGGGTGAAACATAACCTGTATAGACATGTTCTTGTTTTCAAGAGATTAAAAAAACAAAATCAGATTCAGGTATTTTTGCATGTTTTGTATTTACATACATCAGCATATAAATTCACAATTAAAAATCCAAAGGAAAGAAAAAACAAATCTGATATGGCAGATCAGGCCAGTTTTTCAAGCAGAACCTCAACTCCTTTTGAGTTCTGGACCTTCTTTAGTTCAGGAATGATGGATTTCAGCATAATTTTCACTTCTTCAGCAACACTTTCATCTGCACTCTGGAGAAGGCTGTGGAAAGGCAATGAAAACCAAAAAAACAATCAAATACAATTAACCAATGCACAGATCCACTCATACGTTAAACGTGTCTCTGCATACAGCAGGGGGTTCATTTATTTTATTGGTGGGAAAATGACATCAGCATAAACAAATAGTCTAGGCTAAAAATATAAAGAAACTTCTCTCACTGCTTAAAGTCTTAGGGAGATTATAAAAGGTCATGCACAAAGACTGAGGCTGAGATGGGGAGTGGAAAGAACCCATAATCCTTTGCGGCATGTAACTCAAGGGTTTGTCTGCTTCAGTGGCAGCTGGGAGCCACAATTCAGCCCTTTATTAGCATACAGACAACAGCATAGAATAATGAAGCAGGACTGTGGAAGATGTTCTTAACCTAAAGCCCACCGCAGGAAACTCCTCCAGCTAATAATCATGGTTTAAAAGAGAGCGTGATGGAAAAGCAGCAAATTTACTGCGATAGAAAGCTTGGGATGTCCAAGTATAAGCACTTTTAGAGGCTTTGTAAAGCATGGGCTTTAAACATGAATGATGTTCTTCTGTGTGTATTCAGAGTATTTAACCAGAGCTCACAGAACAATGGCTGCTGTGTTTACGCCCACCAATTCAAAAGCAAGTTTTCTATCTTACTAGAGTGCATAAAAGGGAGTGTATTTTGTTATTTTTAGATCCGTTCATTTGTGGAGGTCATAAACTTACCAACAAAGAACAATGGCACCACGGTTGACTGAAGCCCACGTCTTGAGGTTCTCCAACCCCACCTTCTCCAGAAGAATCCTGGAAAAACGCTCTGGGGAATAAAAGAAGGCAGGAAAGGCCAGTAAAACATTAGTTCGCATTGGAAAACGGCTTAATTCATTTTTATTAGCAAGTTTCCATAAAGAAAATGACTTCTAAAAATGGAAATGGAAACCCAAAAGTATTCTCAAAATTCCCAGCATGCTTTTAAGCCCAAAGCGGTGACCCATGACGTGAGTGTCAGGGTTTGACATTCTGTACTTGCCTTCTCTCTCTGCCTCTTTCATCTTAGCATCCTGCTCGATCAACCATTTCAACACCAGATGACCAGCGGGATGTTCTGCCATATGAAGCTACAGGAGACACAATTATCAAACCATTACCTTTAACCGTTACCTAACTGTTCATTGTTAGTTCATGTTAGCTCAGGTCCATTAAATAATATTAACAAATACAACATTTGATGTTAATAATGTATTAGTACATTTTGCACTTAAAATGAATAAATTCCTTAGTTGTTTTTTTCCATTTATATTTCATGTCAAATATATATATAAATATATGTATATATAAATAAACACTTTATAATAGTATCCCATTAGTTAATGCATTAACTAAAATTAGGCAGCAAAAAGCAATACATTACAGTATTTATTAATCTTTGTTAATGTTAATTAATAAAAAAACAACTGTTTTTGTTAGTTCATGTTAGCTCAAATCCATAAAAAAATATGAACCGATAGTTTAGTTTTGGAGCCAATTCTCACTATTAACGAACTATTAGCTACAACTTTTGCATCAAACTCTTAATTTGCTGCTTATTAAAAGGTGCACTAAGCAATTTTTGAAAAAATGCTTTTGACCGCAGTGACGGACCGTGTCCCAAAACACACTTGCAGCCAATCAGCAGTAAGGGGCGTGTCTTGTACTCATAGAGTGAAGAGAGCGCTCAGTTTGAGATTTTAGCAGATCGACTATAGATAGAGAAATGGAAGATAAAAAGAGGAAAATATCTGAGTAACAAAACATTAAAAATAAGTGTTATGACCAGGCAAGAGGTAGGACCCGTGTAAATATCGGAGCAGGTATCCAGTAGGGATGGGTCACGGTTTTCGAATATTCAATTAAATGATAGAATATTGATTAGGTTGTGCGATTATTTTCTAAAGGTGTACCAGGGCTTGACAATAAAGACTGTCCCGATGGCGTGAAGGACGCTCGGATTTGTCACTTGCCAGATCGGGCCACTGCAGCGTCGTCACGAAATTGTATCGTTTGCATGCGTTTTTAAGCCTTGTTTAAAAATGTAAGCGATTAAAAAGCATTTGGGTGTGAAATACAACTCCTTTCAGTACATGCGCGCTTGTGTTCTGTTCTGTGTGAACCGCGCGGGCACAGACAGCCGCGTCTGACACGCGCGAGCCTCCTAAACGGGCAAACACATGAAGTAAAACTACCTCTCTTGGCAAGTAACTTTAGCAATAATTAATCTATATTGAATTTATATACTGGAGTACAGATGCACAGATTTAGTTTAGAGCATCTTCTGTTCCGTGCTTGCACACAAACTGCACTGTCGGCACTCGGGTGCGGCACACATAGCGTGAACGCTAACCACGCCGGAGAACAGAACTTCTGATACGTGCAGGCTGATTGCGTGAACAATAGACCTGTTAAGCAATATTGTGAGAGGGTCGTTTGCTACAGCGTCCCAAACAACTCAAAATAAAAAACCAAAGTTAACAAAACGATGCACTCCACTGCGGTTAGTGAGAGAGCATCTCTGCCACTTTCACTTCCTGTTTCCCACTTATGAAGCCGTGACGAGCTCCCCGCATTCAAATTATTTATTTTTTTATTGAAAGAATAATGTAATATTCCACTGGTCGATAACCATAAATATTTTTATGCAAAATATTTGTGTTGTTTTTCGTGTTAAATGTGAAGAATGACAGGTTGGATGCCACACTTATTTTTAAAAAAATTGGCAGAGTATACAGGTGTAATTTTAACTTTAACTGCAGGCAATGTAACATGATTTTATGATCATAATTTTGACTTTATTCTTAAAATATTATGACGATAATCTTATTTATATAGTTATTTATTTGAGAAGGATAAACCGATCAAACTTGCAAACTTTTAAAAAACAAAAACTTGAATTTAACCAAAATAAAATGTTCCAATCATCAGCAAAAATATCTTAATTTGTGTTCTGAAGATGAACGGTGAAGGTGTTACGGGTTTGGAACGACTTGAGGGTGAGTAATTAATGACAATTTTCATTTTTGGGTGAACTATCCCTTTAATGCTGTAAATATCGTCAGCATTTGGTCTGAAACCTGTAGATTAGTTACCTGGCCATCATCTCCTCCCGGTATGAGGGGTTCGGCTGCCAGGGCCGCCACAGCCTCCATAGCAGGTCTGAGATCTCCGATGGCGGCACCCAGGATGTCACTGACAGCCACGCTACACGCTTTATCCATGACCATAGACTGAGCGTTATTACACAAGTACTCCAGCAGAGGAGGAGACACGGCCTCCAGTAGCTCGTTCCTCCTGATCACGACATCCTTCTTACTATAAGAGGAGAAACATGTGCTTCAGCATTTGAGTAGTGCACTTCTTCATCCTTTATCTTGACATGGTTTTAGGGCTGTAGTTGGCCCTTATGACTCAAATGCAGTACGTCAATAGAAGAGAGGACATTTTCTCACATAACATACCTGTGTGCATTGCTGTCACCTTTCTCAAGCACCTGAATGATCTCAGGTAAGAGATGGGCAGGGTCTCTTGGGCTCAGCAGGTAAATCAGTACCTTTTTACCATATTTATTGCCGATTATTTCAGATAGGGAACTAACCATTTCCTGAGAGTAAAATAAACATTATATTAGAAATCTTAGAAATTATAAACCAGGTAAACTAATAAAGAAATAATATCTAACTTGAGAGAAACTAAAGAGCACTTACTGAGATGATAATTTGTTTAACCAACTTGGTGTCATCGATGCAATCAAATGCAGCCAACATCACAAGATAAGCATATTCACCCTGAAAATACATATATTTTTAATCTGATGGACTGAAATTAATCCATTAACTAGGTGATATATACATATATATATTAGGGGTGTAACGCCTCACAAAAGTCACGGTTCGATTCGACACGACACAGTGGTGTCACGGTGCGGTACGTTTTCGATACGGGGGGTGGGGCAAGTGGTTATGTCGCAATGTTGGAAATATTTCTGTTTTAAACCATGAAGGCATGCCAATGAATATCACAAAATCGGAATGATGGAGTAATGACGGAGCTTTCGGCATCTGACGCCGCATATTCTCTCAGAGACGACGAGAGACGAATCTACTTCAACATGCTGATAACGGTTTAGCCTACAGCTGTTTTCATTTTCCTCCTTTATATTTCTCTTGTGGCCCGTACATACTGAAAAAAGAGAATAAACATATTTCTTGTTAAACAGGTTGTTTTTGAAAGTTGGTGCTTGAAATAAAAGCCTTTTATTTCATTGATTTTTATTTATGATTGCAGTGTTAATATTTTAATTATAGGACTATAATACATTGTAGGTAGCCTAGAGCCTAATAGACCTGTTTTAAAAAACATTTTAATTGAGTAAATAGCCTAATTTTATCCTCCCAGCGCATCAGTTATGCGGTAATTATTCAGTATCAGAAATCTGAATCAGAAATATTGCGGTGCAAATTAATTGTACCTTTAATTTAATAATAAAAGTAACTTCATAATAATAATAGGCCTAATACAAATAAGAATGTAACAGGCCTACATTAATTGGAAATGCCACATCAGGGCTTTAGACTCATTCTTCCCACCGGTCGACTAACTTTCTCAGTTGGTCGCACAAGCACATCATTTTATTATTATTTATTCATGTTTTGCTACAATATGGGATAAATCAATGCATGCTGATGAACTTTTATCATAGTTTATAGTTATATGGTAACGAAAGTTATTTTTCATCATTAGTATTATTTGTGATTTGATACATTTTTTTCCTCTTTTGCTATATTATAAACCAGACTTCAGATGCTTTCGCTTTTGAATTTGCGATCTTTAGTCACGTTTTACAAGAAAATATAATTGTTTGTTTTGCTTACATCTATTCACCTTTCACGACTAAAACAAAAGATGGATTCATTGTTATTCTTAATTAAAAAAGCACAATAATAAAACAGCAGGCTACAATGACATAGCTTACATCATTTATTAACAAAAACTAATAAGATGAGGCATACACATGCTGTATTATATACGGATTATTGAATTACAGAACGTTTAGCAAACACTGAGGATTAAAAATAAAAGAAAGCCTTAAAGTGAGGTTAAGATAAGCTTTTTAAAAAGAAAACAAAAAGAAAAGCTAAACTGAACTGGCTGTCGGTGACCGTGCTTTCATTTTTTCCACAAGAATATCAACATGTTCACCTTCTCTGGTTTTAAGAATCTGACTTTTACTTTAGCGTGAAAACCAAATCCTCCGTCCGCTCTGATTTCCTCAATATTCGTATAATTGTTTTGCCACGCTCGTGCTGACATGCAGAGTTTAAACCAGGCTCTTCACCCGAACCGCTCGCTTTGAAAGCGTCTCTCTTCACGTGATCAGTGCAATGACTCCTGCAGCAATGAGCTGCGGCTCTACAACGCTGTATGGAGCAAGCTGCATTGTTGAATGCAGTGGCACTGATATTTCACACACTTTAAGCTCTTTTATTTTCCAAACATAATAGGATTAGTCCAACGAATCATTCGGTTTGTAATGCGTACTGAACCGAAAGCCTCGTACCAAACGGTTCAATACGAATTCGCGTATAGTTACACCCCTAATATACATATATATACTTTTATTTTTTAATTTTGGGATAAAATATAATCCAGCATTCTGTGAGATTCACCCATTCATAGCTTGTATAGATAAGAAAGCCAGCTTACCATTGCAAACTTTGCAATATATGATTTCATAGTTTTTACTATAACTTTTCGGTCCTGAAAAAAAAGAGCACACAGACAAAATAAAAGTCAAACTAAAAAGCAAAGCCAGCAATCATGTTGTCTACAATAATGTGTCTAAAGGAGAACTAACCTTGGGTGTGCCGTGCCATAAACAGTGCATGGTGACTCTGGCTCCGTCATGTGTGTGAGCCATGTACACGACCGCCTCTCTGATGGACTCGATCATCTCCTGAAAGGACATCACACCACAACATTCGACAGCAAGCAACGGTAAAGAGATTGGTGGACATCGCTGGGCACAACACTCACCGTTCTCTGTTTGGCTGGAGCGTGCTCAAAGAAGTCCAGAAAAACTTTGTGGACCAATGAATGTTTAATGACGGCCTCCCTGTGGAGATTAATACAACCAAAAATAACATATTAAGAGAAGACTGAATCACATGCCAGTACTGATGGACGATATGATTTATGAATATCTAATGTAAAAAAGAATTAAACTGGTTGAACATTAAGTACAAAGTGTAATTTTCGCATTACTCTTGTGGCATTTATGCAGATTTTAATTTATATTTTTAATTTTTGTTTAAATGTTAGCAATTGTACTATGTGCTTTGGACTTTTTTATTTAGAATGTTTCTATTTGGCCCTAATTTATTTCCGTTTTAGTATTTTAATACTTTAAATAACCCTATTTAAATACATTTATTTGCTATCACAACATTTCTAATTCACATTGATTTTGTTTTTAACTCAGGTGTTACATAATGCAACTTGTTGCAGTGATTTGAGAATTGTAATTTCTCTGTTAAATCATCATAATCATAACTTTTGCTTTGAGTTCATTAAATAAATGATATAAACTCATTTAAAAAAGAATCCAGACTTAAAAGATTTGTATTTAATTCATTAAGTTAACCAACTGATAAATAACTAGGCATTACCTTTACATTGGATTTTATAATACATAAACCACATTTTTTTTAACAGGATTTCTAGCAAAAATAACTTTGGTAGTGATGTATTCAGTCGCAGTGATCTAATATCTCGAGGGCTGTCGTGCCTCATAACCCAGACAACAAACTGACCACGTATACATAAATATAGTGAATAAACCACAGACAATAAAAAAAAATGCTAAACTGACTCCAGTAGACAGCCCTAAAAACTCACTTCTGTGCCATTGGTGTGAGGATCTGCTTCATTTCATCCATGATGCTCTCTAGTTTCCCTGGATTTGCTTCCAAAACCTTGTTTAACGTGGGACAGACTGAGGACTGAAACAAGAACATGTTATCACCATCACTGCGGACGACTGATCTTTCTATGTACTTCAGAAACCAAGCTTCAAGAGCCCACAGCTCAGAGCTCGAGTACCTTGCAGACTTGAAATGTGTTTCCATAGAGCTCCTCCGTGAGCATGAGCCTCTGGGACAGGACGGCCTTGTCGTTGTAAGCATACTCGACTACTGAAGACGCCTCGGCGTGCCTGAGCATCTGTCTGACGTTCCCTTTAAAAGCCGACATCACTTGCCCCGCCTGCTGTTTACTCCTACAGGAGAAATCAGTGTTATTTAACAACATCAAATCATTCGTTTCTCATTCTGAATCAAGCCTGAAGTCAAACACTTTTAGGAGAGAATGTGGTGTAGAGTAACTGCATTATAATTTACTGAGAAACTGACGTGACTTACCCATACATTAGAAACTTTTTCACAATGTTCCTGGCATATTTCGATTTACTCAACTCCACGATGTGCTCTAGAAAGGAAAACACCCCGGTAAAAAGACAATCACGTCACATTAATTCAGTTTCATTGCACTGATGAGAAGAGCAACCTTTGAGTTCATTGAAGACCTCCTGTCTCTGCTCATCACTGCCGAACTGAATAAAGCACTGAAGCACTCGCGTGGAGTCATGAGCAAATGCAATCTGGCAAAGAAAAGGCAAGCATGAGTGTTTTACAAGCAAATATCGTCATCTATTTTCAAACAGTGAATACTCAGTTTAATAACGAGTTTGTATTTACCGTTTTAATCTTCCCCTTCACAAGTCTCTGTAGCTCATTCATCAGTTTGCCTCTTTTTTGCTTGTCACAGTCCTTCCTGTATTTTTACACAACAAAACTCTTTAGAATATATCTTCAACGTTTTTCTTCAAAATTTTTGTCCTATGAGATTTATTTTTAAAATTGAATTGTTCATTTGTTACGAACGATCTTTGCTGACATTAAAACTAAATGATTTGAACTAAAATGTATGTATTTTTTTTTTGTTTAAAAGAAATCATATAAAAAATTTATTGTTTTATATGTTTCTTTTTGCCACTTTTGTTAAATTATTATTAAACCAACAACTATATAACTTCTACAAAGGGCCATACACATAAACCCCTTGAGAATTTACTGTCAAAATGATTGAATAAACAATTGCTATTTAAACAAATCAATTTTATGACAAATAAAAACTTTATCGGTACATAATCTGATCATGACAAGCAAGTGTCAGTGAGGAAAGTAGTAAAGGAAACAGAAAATATAAATAATATTTGCCAAAAAAAAATTATTCTGCATTGTTTCTTATTTATCAAATTATGCACAATGTGTGAAAATAGTATTTATTGTGTGCATTTAGGATGCATAAAATCATTACTTCCATACACAGAAATAAATGATTTAAATGTGAAGGAAATTACATTTGTTGATGAAGGTATGAAAAATAACTGCTACGTCGGAGATGTTTTATGAGAGATTGTTATTAATATTTAAGTCATTGTTATTATTAGTGTTCCTGTGTCTCAGTGGTAGAGCATTGCATTAGCAGCGCTAAAGGTTGTGGGTTCAATTCCCAGGAAACACATACTGACAAAAAATGTATAGCCTAAATGCACTTTAAGTCACTTTGGGTAAAAGCGTCTGCTAAATGCATAAATGTTAATGTAATATGTATTATTTGACAGCATCAAAAGGCCTTAAAAGACCCATAACAAAAAAACCACCCATAGACAACATTCCCCACGTGAGAAATAATCATAAACACTCACCGCCTTACAATTTCCCACACTTGCTTTGCTCTGCTTATAATCTGGTAACTCTCTTTTCTTTCATTCTGCTGGCGATTCTGCTTCAACTCTTTCTTCTTCTGTTTGAATTCATCCCATTTAGGTTTCTTCTCTTCAGAGCCTGTCAAAGAAAAAGTTATTGATTAATAAACCGCTGTATTATGTAAAAAACACATAATACAAAACTACTCCAGAACAAGACAATAGTGATATTTGCACCTCCATCTTTTTGGCTTGCCGGGTGTTTTCTCTTCTTTGTGAACTTTGCATCTGCTGGTTTTCTGTTGAGTTTCTGCGCTCCTCCATCTCCAGCGGGTTTAGTAGAAGTCTTTTCTTTGTCTGTGTTGTGAGGTTTGAATGGTCGTTTGCCTCATTAAATAAACACATATTAATGTTTAGTAAGCATATATCATAGTTGTTTAGATTTTTTGTCAATACATCCCTGCTGGACTGTTTACAATCACACTACAAACTTGAAAATGACGTCAGGTTAGAGATCTTACTTCATAATATATTTTTAAAGTATATAAAAAAGATACCTTTTGGCTTGAATGATGGTTTCTTCCCGTCTCTAGGAGTGAATGACTTCTTTCTTGGTTTGGCCTCCATTCTGGACTGCAAGGAGTTCATTATATTTGTTATATTATTGAATTAACAAATGTATCTTCTAATTCTAGAAGCTGAAATATTAAACGCATTATTGCGTTATAGAACCATGACGAGAAAATCCTGTCTGTATCGACATCTTGCTAAAAACGTTTTTATAGCAGCTTACAGATCATACTACTGTTACTGCCAGGCATGTCGTCTAATAAACATTACACATATACAATATTGAAACATTTCTTGTCCAAAAAGAGAGGCAATTTCGTTGTTCTTTAACAAAACGATGAAACACGTTTTCATACTTACCCATGTGTGTACAGACAAATCACTTTACGGCATCTAAAATTCACGCAAGTGTCGTAAGGAACTGTGAGAGTCTGTTTGCGACAATCTGTCGTAGCTGAAGGCAAATGTAGCTTAAAATCACTACCATGTATATTTAAAAAAAAAAAGTAAATTATTTTAAAATGAAATGTAATTTAATTGAACATTTAAGTTACAATAAAAGAGTTTCGGGTGTTTTTGTTAAGGTAAAATGTTAAAATAGCGAGAAGATGTCCGATTCGTGAATGAATCACTCCACTGAGTCGGTACTTTTGAATGAACTCGTCAAACGGGTGGTGATCCAGTATGAATCATTTACACAGTCTGAACACACTTCTGCAGGCAAAGGTGTAGCCTATATTAACTTAAGTGTAGCTTTATTTACTTAATTTAAAAATATGAATTAAAAATCTTAATGTATATATCTTTCAAAATAAACATAATATTTACAAAAACTACCCACACACAATTATTAATCAAGCTTAATAAAATATAAGTACAGTTATTCATTATATGTGGCAAAAAAACGAGTGATGAACATTTGAAATGAATTAATGTTTGCTTCAATAATTATATACAATACAATTATATAAAAAACATTATAAATGGGATACGTTAACAAAGAGCGTAAAATAGACACGAAGTTCGAACAAAATTGCAAAACTAAATAAATAAATCAGCCAAGAACTGTGCACAACCAACATATGAAATACATAGCCTAAACAGCAAAACATAAGTTGTCTCTCACCGTTTTAAGAATCATATTATTGTACATGCATTATTAAATCATAAACCAACTAATGCGGTCCTGTGTGAAGACACACTCTCGTGCAGTCCTGAACATAGAATAAGAGTCCTGGTGAGGACCACCTCCTCAGGTTTGGTCTTTTATAGAGAGCCATGATGTTGAGTTGTACATTTCCAACATATTCAGAGTTTAAATTATTTTGACAGATGTTCACTGATGCTCTTATATTTATAGCCTGGATGTTGTATAAATTAATTCAATTTCATGGACATAATGGGCAATGTGCTTTAAATTGTGTGGACAACAGAAAACACCTTCCATGAACAAAATCCATCGGCAAGCCAGTTAAGGTGATATTTCGCATGACATCAGACTAAGTTCCCAAACTTTCGTCAGCCAAACCCCCTAGACATAATAAAATAACATATTTAAGTAAATTTAACACATTCACTCATTCATGTTCTCTGATGTTGGCTAATGGTCACATGACATGCAAGTAAACAGATAAAGTACTACAAATATAAAAATACAGACATACATTATTTGTTGTAATGTCACAGGGTTATTGCAGAATATCAACAGCAGATTTAACAACAGCAGTCTTCCTTTTATTTACAATATACAAAATTAAGCAAAACAAAACAGCTCTATAGTCACAGAGTAACACAATGGAGTCATAATATCCAACCTACAACAAAGACAAGTCATAGTTTTCACTTGATGTCACACCCATTCAGAAAACACTGGACATTTTAGTACATTGCATTCACATTCTGGACTCATCTGCTCGCATATAAAATATACATCATCAATAAGGTGAACTGTATTTGATCATTTAATATCACTGTTTTAAATACATTAAAGGGATAGTTCACCCAAACATTTAAATTCTGTCATCATTTACTCACCCTCAAGTATTTCCAAACCTGTATGAATGTGTTTGTTCTGACGAACACAAAGGAAGATATTTGTTACTCAGCCAGAACACTGGCTAAGTAACAAAAATATGAATACCACACAAGGGTTAAATCAACACAAATTATTTACTATTTGATTTGGTCATCTTTTTTTCAAACAAATACTAAAGCAAAAGTTATTCTCTTTACTTTTGGATTGTAGAATTCTTCCAGTACTTGACCGTCTCCTCTTCATCTGTCAGTGGTGCAGGTTCTCCCTCTGCCTTCTTGCTGTTGACAAGTCAGTAGTTCATTTTATTACTCTAATTAAAAGAAATGTAACGGGTTGGATTATTTAATTATGTAAAAAGATTGTTAGACTGTGGAAAAAGCTGAAATAGACACTGAATGATATTTAATGTCAAATGTTTGTAAAGTCATTTAGCCCACACCTATGAACCTTTCATGCTTAAAGCTTTACCTTGATTGAATTGTGTTTTTATACCTGCTGCCACATTCTTGTTTCTTTTTACTGCCTTTTTTGTGGCCATGGGATACCATTAAAATTAATATTACTTCAATAATTTACAGCTTTCGCTTCTGATATTATAACAGTTATTAAGTTATTAACAGTTATTAAGAATTAAAGTTACGCATTGACAGAAGTACGCGCGCGGACGTCTTTTTGATAGGAGCTGTTGTCATGGTGAATCGTACTTTCGGAGCTCCACTGATCATGAATTTTCATAGTCGTGGTGCATGCGCTAAATTCAGAGTAAACCTACTCAGAGTTTAATAAACTAACACAATTCAGCTGTTCTGAAACAGAAAACTGAGTTTCCCATCTCACGGAAAGTCAACTCAGAGTTCAAGTTTAAACTCAGAGTTGGTTGAACCTCTTTAATGAAACGGGCCCAGGTCTTTGAGCCAGTCATGTGACTGGAAACAATGAAAACCAAACAAAGAGCTGAAAAGAACTGGGGCTGTAAATACACAGGTTTAATGAGGAAACTAACAAGACACAGGTGAACATGATCAGTAATTATATTGATAGAATAGCACACATACTAGGAAACTAGGGATGTGTACGAATTTCCGAAAGCTTGCTGACTTGTTGCCTCACTGCTTTATCAGGCATTGACTTTGCAGGCAGTGTTTGCGCACAAAGGCACTTCACGAAACTGATTTCAGAGAGGCTTCTGAGGCAGCGTAACTGTTTAATGATCTACAACAAAATAGAGCAGGCTTTGGTGATAAGTAAGCAAATATTTTATTTCGAAATGTTGTGCAATCTGTCTTTGATTCCATTAAATCCCAATAATAATTATATTATAATACCAGAAACACTATTGTGATTGAAGAGCTTACACATACTGGGGCTTGTACCATGAAGCCGGATTAGCTGACTAGCCAGATAAGTTTCAGTTTAGTTTGCACCAGTCCTAGGTTTTAGGTACCATGAAAGTGGCTTGGCTTTTAGCTGCGTTCATCGCCATAGTAACTTACACAACACAGCTAACCTGCTCCAGGGGCAGGTTATGTTCTGGGCTGCGTTCAGCCCCGAAAAAAAGGTGCAAAACGTTTATTAAACGGAAACGGTGGTGCGTTGAACACCCTGTTCTGATGACGCAAGTGTTGCAACTATGGCAGCTGAGAAGGCCATTCTTTTTGAAGAAGGTTCAGAGCCTGATGAAATCGGTATAAATACGTGTTTAATACTGCAAAATACGCTCGATGTTACAGTCACTGCCCTTGCCGTCCAGAATAAAACAGAACATCCCAATCGAGTGAAGGGATTTGTGGAAACTGTGGTTCCTAATTATTGTGATCCAAGATGTGCCTCGCATTTCAGGATGAAAAGACAAACATTTTAGGTGAAGGATAATCCACTTCTTACCTCAGAGACTGTGTTATGATTGATATGACTGATTATTGTGAGTATTAGGTTTATTATTGCTGATCACAGTTGTTGTGCTATGATATTGCAATATTTACCAATATATAACCAGAGGAGCATAGAAAAGTTTATAAAAGTGTCACGCCACAAAACAATAGCAAAATATATAATATGTATAGTATTTTTATATTACATTAATCAGTGTCTAGCACTCCTTCCTAAGGAAAGGATATGGACCAGAAGACATTGCAATTACTACATCATATTTAGACAGACTTTCCAGATCTATACTTGTGCTCTTATTATTTCAGTTACTTTGCCTCTAATGTAAATAAACATGTGAAAACAATGTACTTGCTCTTGTGAATTTATTTTGATGTTAATTACATTTACTTACAAATTCATCATCATCATGTTGATATGCTATGTTACTATGAAACTCTCATGACAAACATGTCTTCTAATATCTTCAATTGTTGCGTATACTGAGCTGCAGGGACACATATTAAATGACTTCACTTGGACACATTGTGCGAGCGGTCTCTTTAATACCGTGTGGTTTATATAGCCTACACGTTGCTGCTGATTGGGCTGACATTTCTGACACACCCACCAAACAAGAGAAAACGTATCTCAAACCCCGTTGCGCACCGTTTCCAGGAAACGTGTCGTTCAACTCGGAAACCGTAGCAAAACGTTGGGCACCGGTGTGAACTTGAACACCGAGATCTTTAGAGATCTCAAACCGAAATTGGACCAATCAGATGTGAGCAAAGTGACACATGTCTGACACAATGAAGCCACTCCTCCAGTTTCTCTTACTACTAATTACATGACGCTACATAGTAAAACATTTTTAAAGATAAAACCATCAGATTTTTAGAGATAATTATTATTTGTAATTATTTTATTATTTATATAATTACCATACCCTTAATTCATTACACAAGCTGGCTTAGTTAATAATAACTATTAATATTTTCGTTTAAATTAATATAAACATATAGATCATATGCAGTATAAATAAAGTTTTATAATCAATGGCTTCAAACATGATTACATAAGAGCTTAGATTTTTAATTGTGTTTATACTTATACTATTAACTCTATAACTAACTTATAACTTTTACTAGCACTGATATGGCAAGATGTTTTCTTTAAGTTTTCCTCTTTCATGGATAGATTGTTTCATCTTGTAATCTTTGGTATTGAATCGCACTGACTCTCACAGGAGAAGGGATTCCTAAATTCCAAAAAAAAAAGAAAGTAGCTTTTTAGCTTTTTTTTTAACAGCAAAATGTACTCATCCACATTAATAATATAAACACAAAACATGTAAACATAGATTAAAATGTAATTAAAAGGCATAAGGCAGATTGTGTAATTATATATAATTATATAAGATAAGATAGATTATGTGACAAAAAGCAATAACTAGTATGATATATTAGCCAGTGTATATAGCAGCTAGCCTACAATACCTTTTATAAAAACATGCACTTATGATATTATGGAGTTTAAAAAACGTGCATATTTTATGACTAATTTTGTTAAATTATTTTAAAAAAATTATAACATATCTGCTGATAGATTTGTTCAACTGCAGTTTTATGATTATAGCACGTGCATCCGCTGAAACGCGGTTTGTCCCTCTGTACTCGCCGTGAGCAGCTGATATGCAGGTCAAAGGTCAGTCCAGTGCAGCAGACAAGATGGAGGTCAACCAGGCAAAACAAGAGCATCTGCTCGCTTTAAAAGGTACTGCGGGTGTTTACTTTTTTACTAGAGTACCGAGGGCACAGCTGAATGTCTGATCAATGTTGCGGTTCATTCATAAATACCTCTGAAATCCCCGCTGTGGCTGTGAAGGATCATCTCTGCTAGCTGCTAATGCTAATTCTGCTGAATACAGACTGAATCTCAAATCTAACGTTACTGCAGCTCATGAAGTTCGTGCCACGGTGCAATGATTACCTTGTCCTTCAGAGTGCGTTTCTTAAAAACAGTCTATTAATTAGCGTCTAGTAATTTTCAATTGAGCTGTCCTGTAGTAAACAAATGACAGGTGCTGTTTTGTATTCTCAGACAA
Source organism: Oxygymnocypris stewartii (assembly GCA_003573665.1). Lineage (NCBI taxonomy): Eukaryota > Metazoa > Chordata > Actinopteri > Cypriniformes > Cyprinidae > Oxygymnocypris > Oxygymnocypris stewartii. The sequence goes on along the minus strand of QVTF01021702.1, from coordinate 152,701 downwards.
ACAGATCTCAGTCTTTTATTGAGTCTATTATTGAATTAGATAACAGAAAACAGTTGTGTATCTCTCATGTGTACTGGGGATCTTTATCATCTCTTCTATACTGAATATCAAATAACCTTAAATCTGTCATGTAGTTTTCTTGTGCATAATTAATGTCTGGGCGTAATTTTCAGACTTGCAAAATGTACGAAGAACAACTAATAATTGTATTATTAACAGTCATCTTCATGCTTGTTATATTTAGTTGGTTAGAAAAACTAGTTTAAATCAACAAACAAGCATTACAAATAAATAAGTTATATTTTGCATAAAGAAAATTAAGCCTTTTTTGCAACGTTTAAGTATTTTTGCATTATTCTCTTGATAATTATTAACGCCTGCTCATTTAAGGGTTCACATTTGTGATCCTCAAAAATTAAAACAGACTAACATCAATGAATGTAAGCTTTTTTTTAATTAAAAATGTGTGTTATATTTAGTTTCAATCATATTTATGCTTTGATATTTTGTATTTTGAGGGGATTTCATGGTGCTAGACAATATTCACATCTAAATTATTCCTTTATTTCTTTATAAAAACACAAATATATATATATATAAATAAAACGTAACATTGATGGAAGGCAGATTGGTGGTTGTGGCTAGAAGGGATACAGTTCCGACTGGAAACGAACAATGAAATACATTTTTTACCTATTATATTGTGTTTTATTAACATCTGCACACCTACCCCAATCCTAAACCTACCCCTTACAATAATGAAAAATAATAATTATTGTACAATTGTTGTGAGTGTGACAAAAATTAAGCTATTGTATGTATTGATGTGCACATTCCCAGTAGCGCCACACGTATCCCTTCTAGCCTTAACCCAGATTATTGAAAGACCGTTTAACTTTGTCTAATCATGTCAACAACCACTGTGTAACCACCATTTATGTGTGGTGTATGTATAACCACCATTATTTTTTCTTTGTGTGTGTTCATATATTAACAGGTGCCACAAAAGTCAGCAGGTTTCTTACTATTCCAATGAAGAAAAAAAAAAAAACATAAACTAAATGACTGAAGACCATTAACCACAATTATATGCACACATGTAGATACACACATCATGATAGTGTTGTAGTACCGAATTTAATTTAATGTAGATTTCAATCAGATCTATTAATATAGAGTATTATGTCTGGGTGATTTTCATTATTGTATGACATTTATCTACATACAGGTTCTTGACTTAAATAATTACAGAGTGCAAATGATCTTGTGCAATCTTGCTATGGTGAAATATTACTAGATCTTCATAATGTGGTTCTTTATAGCTGAGGACTTGCAGAGATATAGATTCAGGAAGACGTTGAACTACATATTAACATTATACTGAAAATATCAGGTTATTGGGAACTTTGCTGGTCTTTGAATCAACTGAGCATTTAAACTACACAATGAGTTGTTACTGTTACTCTTATCAACCTTAAATAAGTCGTATGTTTCTCTCTCCAGTGATGCGGCTGACCAAACCTACACTTTTCACAAACATGCCAGTGACGTGTGAGGACAGAGATCTTCCAGGTACAGAGACACTTACGTTAACTTAACTGATCAAGAAACATTTGAAGAAAACACACATTTTGTGATATCAAATACAGAATCATTGGTAAAAAATTTATATTAAAACCAGAGGTCCCCAAACTGTTCACTATGAAGGGCTGACATTTAACTAGATTGAACAGCTGAACCTAAGTGTTTTATTACAGTATACTATATGATATATTACATACAACAGTTCTTTCTGGACCCTGAATCTGATTGACAGATACGAGTGTGATATTAGTGTAATAACAGAGCTCCTCTTACCGCTTCACCGGCTGAATTTCTCTGCTTGCCGTATTTCTCACAGCGAGTCCGTGTCCTGGCGGACATCCAATCGACTATCATTTAAAAATAATACTGTTTTTTTCATGGAAGCTAGTTTTAAGAGCATTTTAGGCGAGAATGTACTTGTTTTATTTACTCTGGTGTCTCTATAGTGGTTAAACATGAGATATCATTTGTTTTGGGTCAATCTAATAGGCAGTCTTTGGTCTCATTAAACTGTTGTTTGTTCCAGAGCTATTAGTTTTGGCAAAATCTCACCACGTTTATGTAACTTTAGTGCTGTATATCAGAGCGCTGCCTTTGTATTTTTGACCGAACTGCTTAGAATTGAATTCAACTTTTAGGATGGCTGTTGTTGTTGTTTATTGAATATTATTATTCAGTAAATATTTTATTTAAATAATAGTAGTATTTAGTATTAGGAAACAGTGTGTGTTGATGGTGATTTTAGTTACATTGTTCCACCAGTAGATGGCGATAAGAGACCGTTTTACGAGTCCGTAGTAAAGACTTGAAATAAAAAAATACTGAAGCGCAGTTTTGAACAAGGAAGTTATTGTTTCTTTCAAAAGTCTTGTACGCAGCCAACAAATGCACAGAGCAGCGATGTCATCAGGAATCACACTTAAAGGGTTAGTTCACCCAAAAATGAAAACTAGTCCATGTTATACTCACCCTCAAGGCATCCTAGGTGTATATGACTTTCTTCTTTCAGATGAATCCAAACAGTTATATAAAAAATGTTGCTTGCTCTTCCAAGCTTTGTAATGGCAGTAGGCGGGTGTTTTTGTTCAACAGTAGAAAAGTAGACAAATAAAGCACATCCATCCATATTAAAATGTGCTTCTCACGGCTTCGGGGGGGTGAATATAGGCCTCCTGTTGCGAATTGATGCGCTTGGTAAGAAAAAAATCCATATTTAAAACATTATAAACACCTTTCTTTCACTTCTCCTAACTGTCGTAGGCGGACGGCGTTCCGGTGGATGATGTAGATGTATACGTCGCTCATGCGCCGGTGATTAGTGACGAACGAGGAAGCATAGAGGAGAGAGAACAAAACAAAACACTGGTCAGGAATTAGAAGCACAAAACGAGGATTTGTAAAGAAAAATGTAGGAGGATTTCAATATAAACCAAGATGAGACTGGTTTTCTTTTGGTAAAGTAAGGAAACTTTGCTTCCTGTAAACAAATGTTTGTTTTCACAAGGCTCACACGCATACGCTGCGCATACATGCTACGTCATCCGCTGCGCATACATGCTACGTCATCCGCCGGAAAGACAGTCTCTTGTGAATGTGCGTACAACAGTTAGCAGAAGTCACAAAAAACGATTTATATAGTTTTAAATATGGATTTTATAAAAAAAAAATTACAAAAACGCATCGATTCGCTGCAAGAGGCCTTCATTTTAATATGGATGAATGCGCTTTTTCACTTCTTTTGCACTGTTGAAGAAAAACACCCGCCCACTGCCATTAAACAGCGTGCAAGAGCCAGGACAATTTTTAATATAACTCCAATTGGATTCGTCTGAAAGAAGAAAGGCATACACACCTAAGATGCCTCGAGGGTGAGTAAAACATGGGTACATTTTTTATTGTTGGGTGAACTAACCCTTTAACACAAGGGTCTCCAACCCTGCTCCTGGAGAGCTACCGGCCTGCAGGCTTCAGCTCCAACCCTGGTGCAACACACCTGTCTGTAATTATCAAGTAGCCCTGAACACCTTGATTAGCTCGTTCAGGTCTGTTTGATTGAGTTAGAGCTGAAAGCTTCAGGATGGTAGGTGTCCAGGAGCAGGGTTGGAGACAACGGCTTTAACAGATGAAAGGATAGTACAAACCTATCGGACATTCAAACTAATTTTTTTATTATGAATATGAGATTGATCTGAAGAATGAATGCTGGATCAGATACAGGTAATCACACTCGCTGAGTCAATCTCTCTCATAATACTCTACTATACATAAAACATTAATACAGTAATACATTAAGCTTTTAATGAAGCAACTTAAAGGGTCATATGATGCGATTTCAGGTTTTCCTTTCTCTTCAGTGTTACAAGCTGTTCATGCATAGATAAAATCCCTGAAGTTGCAAAGACTAAAGTCTCAAAACTAAAGAGATATTCTTAATAAAAGTTAAGATTCATCCACGCCCCCTAAACACGATGCATGAAAAATACTAATCTCATGCAATAAAATGGAAGTTAACTATGTAAAAATCATACAATGTGATTTTCTGGATTTTATTTAGATTCTGTCTCTCACAGTTGAGGTGCACCTACAATGAAAATTACAGACCTCTCCATTATTTGTAAGTGGGAAATCTTGAAAAATCAGCAGTGTATCAAATACTTATTTGCCCCACTCTACATATGCTCTACAATTAAAAGCAAAAATAAATCAAAGTGTTACAACAAAAACATACTTAATGACAGGCCAATTCAAAGTTCATCACGGGCATCTCTTGTCTGAAGTATTATGTTGCAGTATTTGTTGTTGTAATGCAACACATCAGCCATTGCTGAGTCCAGTATTGAGCTTCTCTGAAAGCTATTAGCAGCAGCTCTGTGAGATCCCTGGTATAATGCCTTCCCCAGGATGGCCATATGATAGATCAGCAGTTTGTGATGACTCTGGGGTTCGTTCTTCGTACCTCGTTTAATACATCTGAGATGATATGAGAGATGCGAGATCTTCTAATCCTGATAACTGATCTCTGGCTAATTTGGTTCTTCAAACGAATTACATTTTAATGACTTTTAATGACATCATATCAAAGTCACCTGACAAATTTCTGGACTTTTATAAGAAAACAGCCAAGCGAACAAAACTACATAAATGCTATAATAGAATAGATAAATTAAATTTGTACTGTATTTTATTTCAACTTTTTTTACATGATTCCCAATAATTTATATTCACAATTTCTAGTATTTGTACAGGCTTTGTACAATGTGGTAATTACCATTTCCTTTAATTGTATCTTTGAAACAGATTTGTTATGTGATAGCATTAATTAAAGTTTCATTTAAATTCATTTCATTTCTTTTAAGCGTCAATATGAAGTTATCTGCATCTCCTGCACTCCATCAATCCACTCCCATAATATCTGTCATCACTCAAATTAATGCACAGCTCAGATTAACTGTATAGCATGCGTGTAAGACTCCTATACAATTATAAAGTCATATTTTATCATGAATAAATATTTCAATGAGTAAATCTGGCTGTATCTATAGTATTATAGACTACACAACATTATTATATTATTTTAAATTACTGTCCCTGAATCAGTAGGGTACTCTTGTAATAAAGTAGCAGTGGCTGGGACAGATTTGAAGTATTAACCTCCCGAGCTGGTTTAAGTTTACAGACCCGTTGCTCTGACAGCATGAGCTTTGAAGAACCAACCAATCCACGATCAAGTGAAATCAGCAACAATCAAATCCAGCCGAGTTAGTGACGTACGAATGACGGACCGCTGAAAGACAATCTCTAGCAGCCCTGCTCCCGAGCCGCATGTCACTGTGACAGTTCTGAGTAGCACTTCTATATATAAAAGGAGCTGAAATATGTTCCCCTATAAATCAGCATGGATGAGATTGTAATGTTGAAACATGAAGTGACCTTGTGTTATGCTTTTTTGCATAAATAGTCAGCAGAAACACGGCTTGCAAAGAGTTTGTTTGGTGTTATGTTTGTCATACTGGAGATGTTATACATCTGGAGATTTATACATGTTTGAAATTCACAGCCTTTGAGCTACATGTCCGAAATGGCTGCATATGCATGAATAAGACACAGATAAAATGATCTATTGATTTAGTCTAGAAAGATCTAAATCTAAGCGCCGACTGTCACTCAAGAGGTTTTACATGTCTGCAGGTGATTTGTTTATACGACTGATGAAAGACGATCCATCGACCGTGAAGGGGGCAGAAACACTCATCCTTGGGGAAATGCTCACGCTGCCACAGAATTTTGGGTAATGTTTGTTTAATGAAATCTCATTGTGTATTGATAACTGAAAAGTTTCTGAATTATTTTGGGATTTGTTTGAGTTAATGGCACTTTCCACAAACATGGTACACTTTAGTATTGCATGACTTTTTAAAATTGAACCATAATCTAACAAAATGATCTTTCATTATAATATGGTTTAAAACCCATGAAATGTCTGTATTGCCCAGCCCACATCAGAAATTTGACAATTTTCTAGCAAAAACAAAGTAAAGAAATAATTCTAGAAATTTGCAAATGCAATTTTGATACAATTTTTAGATAAAAAATTGTTGAAAAATGTTTAAATTAACATTTAAACTTTATTAAAAATTGCTTTAGAAGTATTTTTGTTGGTAGCTAATTGTTAATGTCAACACACAGAACCTTATTGCAAAGTGTTACCAAAAATGACAGAAATATAATAAAATATAATAGACAACGGTTTACAAAAATCACAAACATTACATGAAAGAATAGAAATAAATCCGCTCGTATAGTATTTCAGCTGACCTCCTGAGGGCAATGACCAGCATGTTCTGCAGGTTAAGCACCTCCGGTCCTATTCACGGAAAGTGTCACATGCCGTTTGAATATCTCAGTGCTCCAGCGATTCGAAATATGCATTCTCCCCATTTCCTGTACAGAAATATTTTCCTTGGCGAGACCTTCTCCAGTTACATCAGCGTGCACAACGACAGCAATCAAGTGGTCAAAGATATTCTTGTAAAGGTAACGGCTCGTGTGAAGTAATAGAGTATCTTCTGTAGTTGTGGCAGCTGTTTTGTCTCACTGCTATCCCATGATTCTCTCCTCTCACAGGCGGACCTGCAGACGAGCTCCCAGAGGTTAAATTTATCTGCTTCAAACTCTGCCTTTTCAGAGCTCAAGCCCGAAAGCTGTATCGATGATGTCATCCATCACGAGGTCAAGGAGATCGGGACACACATGTATGTGACTTTTGATGGTCTAAACCAGCGCTTCTCAAAGTCCACAAGTGCACTCGTATCATTCAGACCTCCGTGGCACACACACGGGGCGCACGAACCAGTGTTGCAGTGTTTACCAACTTTTTTGTAAGACAGTGCATAGCAACTAACATTTCGTATAAACCTTTCATTCAGTAGAATAATGTCACCGGTTTCACCTTCCCGACGCACCTCGTCTTTCTCGTTAGCATCACATTCAACGGCCCGAACCACTACAGGCTTGAATGAAACACTGTTGACTGTCTGGTATATGAACATGAATGCAGTTCTGTTCTGTATAACAGCGTACTGCAATTCGGTTGAAGTGACTGCTGGTTACATTTCAGAAACAGAAAACATGTCAACGAGAACTGCTTTATTTGGGCATTAGTTTTATACAAATAGAGCTGAAATAAAAGACACAATTAATTTGAAAGGCTTACACTTAGGAAAAAAGTTTTAAACAAAAATGAGGAATATTTACTCGTGAACTAAATGAAGCAGGTAAGCTTAAAGTACTAATTGACTTAAACTAATAAAAATACAATTAAAGCGAAACCGAAATATAAAAAAATTACAAAAGCACTTAATAAAATGACTAAAATTAAATAGAAAACTGAAAATATAAAATAAAATACCTCTACATTTTTATAAACACTTGTAAATAATACTTGCACACTCGGATCTGGCCACTTTTGACAATCCAGTCAATTCTACATGGAACAATTCTAGTCCTGCCCCCACTTTTGTTTTGTTTTTATATCTCTATAGAAGCCTGTTTCTGCCACTGAATAAAAAATTTAAAAGAATTCTCAAAAAAACTCACAATTCTAATAACTCTTTCTGGGAAATAAAGATGCAATTCTGAGAAGTACAGTCAGAATTGAGAGATATAATGATATAATTGAGTGATTTTATCAGAATTGGGAGTTTATATCTTGTAAATGTGACTTTGCAGTTGCGAGTTGAGTCAAGATTGTGAGATACAAACTCTCAATTCTGAGAACATAGCAGTGTTTTTCCCTCAGAATTAGACTTTATACCTCGCCTTGTGAGGAAAAAAAAGACAGAATTGCACGTTTGTCTCAATTCTGACTTGGAACTTTTCAACTTGCAATCATGTAATTTTGACTATAATTCGCAGTTGCGTGTTTATCTGAATTGTGAGATAAAAAGGCGCAATTAACTTTTTTACATTTTTTATTCAGTGGCACAAATGGGCTTCCATACCCATAACTACTTTAAGATCAGAAACATGTGACGTTACCGAAACCAAATGCATTACAAATGCTGTGACTATTATATTGCTACCAAAACCATTTTTCGATGCGTGTACAAAAGGCTGTTGTCCTCACCATACATTTATCATCTGCTTCCAGCTTGGTCTGTGCCGTCAGCTACACCACTCAGACGGGAGAGAAGCTTTACTTTAGAAAGTTCTTCAAATTTCAGGTGAGCTCATTTCCTCCTCTGCTCAGTCATTCTGCGCTGTGATTGGACGCCGGCTCCACGCATCACTCGTAAGCCATTTCACACAGAGCCGAGACTTTTAATTTACACTAAAGCTTGACCTTTGAACTCGGTACATCAGAAGATAGTCAGCAGAGTGTTGTGTTGAAGAACTGAAGCCACGTCTTGAGTTGTGTGATGAATTGAATTAACATGGATTCTGTTGAGGTGGAATCAAACTTCAGTTTTAACTCTATTTTGAACCAGGTTCTCAAGCCTCTAGATGTAAAAACCAAATTCTACAATGCTGAGGTAAGTTTGCATTTATATGTGTTTTATAGCGTTTAGAGAATTATGCATAAGCACATTAAACACTTATTATTTAAAGTATTTTTCACGGTCATACAGTTTAACCTTCTTTTCTGCCCTGCCTCGCTGCTTATGAATCATTTCTAGTGAGGCTATGCTTTTCAAGAACCCATTTTTATTTGATTTAATTTCATTTTCTTTTCTAAGTAGTGTGTGTTTCATTCATAATGAGTTGTTTTGTTCACATTTACGCTGCATCGAGAAGAAAACTGACGTTGTCATTTTCTGGTGCATGTAACCCTCACTTCTCTAATGTTTATTTTTGTGTTTTATTCCTCCATTAGAGTGACCTCAGTTCAGTGGTAATTGTTTTCCCTTCTCATTGAAACTTTTATTTCAGCATAACCCGTTTCTTTCCTTCTCTTTAAAGTCTTTTGAAACAAGCAAGAGGAAAACATGAGAAACGCATTTGGATATTCAATAGATGAAATCATTTTTAGCCCATTAGTAAAACTTATTTTTTTTAATTTGCCATTTTTTGCCATTATTATTGCCATAACTTTTACTGGATAAAATGTTAAATGTCACTATATTATCAGTTGACAAGATTTTAGAAAAGTTACACTGCCTATAACAGCAGCCTAAAAAAGGCCTAAATAGGTATTTGGCTATGAATGCTTCATTAATATTAATATTAACCAGTAGCTCGAGAGGCCAAATTAAGTTGTTTAAAAAGAAGGAACAGACAGACCGAGCAAAAAGCTACAGTAACTAACATTTATTTTCTCAAATGCATTTATTTGTAAATGTTAATTTAGTGGATAAAGTTGATCTCAAGAGTCTGAAAGTGAGATTTGTCTTGTTTTCCTCGACTTGTTTCCTCTCAGTGCTTTTGCTTCACCGCTCGCTCATCTGACCAGCGCTAAACTAAATCAGTTATACATGTCTGACTCCGAAGAAAACAGATATTCACTCTTTTGTTGTCTTATACTGGGAGAAATCGATGCTTGTTTTTGTGTGTGTTGATTTTCTGTTTTCTTTGACAGATTTAAAACGTTTCACATAACACCTGTACACGTGTATGTTTCATTAATATCAGTGGATATGAAGAGTTTAAAGACATACTGTGTCGTGTTATAGTCTAATGTTAAATGCATCCTTTCCAAATGGTTGTTTTTGTATTATTGAATGAATCAAGCTTGGCATGGGATCTTTGCTTCATGCTGCAATAATAACAATACTTCTGTTGAAAGGTGCTGTTGATCCACAGGCACGAACTAACCTCCACTTATAATACCAACCCAAAATAACACTAATCTACCGGCCGGAGATCAACTGGCAAAACAGCTGCTTCATGGCTCTCTGCAAAAATTCAACTTGAACTTGTCTGAAGAGCTTGATTTGATGGGCCGCATTCAAAGACTTTTACATGATAATGATTCAGATTCAGCAACACTCAGATCTGAAATCATATCAGGAACACACACTTTTGATCTTTAACGGTAAATGTAATTAATCATATGCATCAAGTCTTTATGTGTAGCCCTTCAAATAAAGTATCTCTCCAGGATACGTTGTATAAAATATAAATGTACTGTACATACAGTTCAGTACTGCATGAAATCTTTCCAGGGCTGAATAAATGATTGGATCTCAGCAGCCGGTCTGATTTGATGTGTTTGACCTTTGACCCTACAGACGGATGAGGTGTTTCTAGAGGCACAGATCCAGAACATCACTACATCCCCAATGTTCATGGAGAAAGTCTCTCTGGAGCCTTCTATGATGTACAACGTCACTGAGCTCAACAATGTGTCTGCTAGCGATGAGAGGTAACATTTACATAGACGTGTACCATTGGCTGGAGCTTGTCCATATATTTGTGATATACGTTCAAAAGTTTGAGCGTGGTATTTGTTTTTTTCAGTAAGGATGCGTAAAATTAATAAAGAATACGTGTTACAAATGTTTCAAAATATTTCTGTTTCAAATAAATGCTGTTCTTTCAAACATTTTCATCAAAAAATATGACTTATCACAAAAATATGAAGCAGCACAACTGTTTTCAACATTGATAATAATCATAAATGTTTCTTGAGCAGCAAATCGGTATATTAGAATGATTTCTGACGATCATGTGACACTGAAGACTGGAGAAATGATGCTGAAATGACTTGATATCATCTGCAAACATTTGCTGAGTAACAGTGACAGCACCTTTAAATGGTTCGGCAACATTATTAAACTTCAGTGCAACATTTTCTTCTGTCTCTACAGCGAGTCAACGTTTGGGAAGATGTCGTATCTGCAGCCGCTGGACACCAGGCAGTATTTGTACTGTTTGAAGCCCAAGCCTGAGTTTGCGGAGAAGGCCGGGGTCATCAAGGGGGTGACGGTGATCGGCAAACTAGACATTGTGTGGAAAACCAACCTTGGGGAGCGAGGACGTCTACAGACCAGCCAACTCCAGAGAATGGTGCGCTGGATTTAAACATAAATAAAGACTTCCAGCATGTTTTATCACATGAATTATTTCATCATCTTTCCACACAAATCAGCAAGAAAGTTACTTTTAAAATTAATGCATTACAATATTGCTTTCCTCCATAAAAGTTACTGATTGCATTACTTAGGTACTCGTTATAGAATATTGTGCATTGTTACTTTTGCATTACTTTTTGTCATATGAGCAAGGCTTGCTTATTAGTCCCAAAAGCTATATTTTTGTCAACTGAAAAGGCTCTTTTAGAACAAAAGTGAAATTAATAAGACTCAGGCTGAAGGAAGTGCTTCTGAAACTCACTCACAGATTATTTCAACACGAGGTGTCCGAGAATAAATTGGAAAACGAAGTAACTCAGATATTGTTTGTAAATTTAAAAGTAATGAATTACTAGTCACTTGAAAAAGTAATCTGGTTACATAACTCATGACACTTGTAATGTGTTACCCCCGACACTGATGTGATTCAGATCTTCTGTTCTAGGCTCCTGGTTACGGTGACGTCAGGCTTTCTCTTGAGTTGATCCCAGACACGGTCAGTCTAGAGGAGCCCTTCGACATCACCTGTAAAATCACAAACTGCAGGTAAGAGCGCTGCTGTGAGTCTGTCTGTGTGCGTTGGTTCTGTAATCTGTGAGTGTTTTCTGTCAGTGAGAGGACCATGGATCTGGAGCTGGAGATGTGTAACACTCGCTCCATTCACTGGTGTGGGGTGTCAGGCAGACAGCTGGGGAAACTCAGCCCCAGCGCTTCCCTCTCCATTCCTCTCAAACTACTGTCCTCTGTCCAGGGTTTACAGGTACATGCCAGATTTATTCATGCATATATAGCATAGGCAATATGTAGAAGTTTAGAAATCCTTTTCTGTCCACAGGATGTTAAAATAAAATCAGAATCGGAATGATAATAGGATTTTACTCCATTATAATGCCCAAAAATTCAACAGTCCCACAACAGAGGAATTTACTTAGTCTCACACAAGTTCCGTGACAGATGTAACATAACTACATTTTTAATTTTAAATGTATAAATTGTAACTATTTATTAGTGGTCGACCGATATATCACGAAGGGTGATATATCGGCCGATATTTGGAATTGTTCAAATATCGGCATCGGCCATTAAGTTTTTCTGTTTGGCCGATGCGTTTGAGGCAGGAACCTTTATTTTGACGTGAATACTTAGTTGAATCTTAGTTGAGATCTTGTGAAGTGTGCATTTGTATCCTGCGTGATGGCGTGTTCTGTGCGTGACGGTCGGTCCGTGTGAATTGAATGCTGACAGGAGAGTTTAGCTTCACTGGAGACGTGTGATCAACAAACTTTAAACCCGTGACTTCAGATTATGCTGCGCTTGTGCATGTACCATTTTCACAGTGTGCTGTATGTAAAATGAGTGTTACCTTAGCTTTATTTAAAAAAATATGATGCACACAAACTTCCCACAATACAGTGTTTAGTTCTTTTTAAATTATATTAAATATTTATTTGTGATACTTTGTCATCTAAAGTATAAGTATGTTTATTTTACACTTATTTTTTTTAAGGATTTCAAATTTCATAAATATGAATTCAAATAAACAAAATTATATCTGCTTTATATCGGCCATCAGCCGCCTTGCTTTCCAAGATATCGGCATAGGCGGTCAAAAAAACGATATCGGTCGACCACTATTATTTATGCATATTTATTCAAATGAATCAACATATTTCTCTAAAAAGACAATACTGTCATCAAAAATACTTTCCTAAAAGCTAATTATTTCCTAAAGCAATGCAAAATGTCAAACACAGAATTCTGTTCTCAGAATAGTTTATAAAAATAAATATTGACAAAAAATTGGTGGATAAATTTTGCTCTTCCACAATGGCTCTTAAATAGAAAGTTAACATTTTACATGTCAAACATTTATTATTAATATAATCTCACGTTTCAAAAAAAAAGTAATGTTAATAACGTTTGAGTAATCATATTGAAAAAAAGGTTTATTTTTTAAATGACACTTAAACCAGTTATTACTTTCTGTAAGTTCTTTATAAAAAAAAAATTGAATTCCATTTTAAATCTATATTCTAATTAAGTTCTATGTAATATTTAGCAACTTCGTATGTGAAATTACGGACAACACCTGCTATAACATAGAGGTTAGCCAGTCATAACATCGGTCATTTAAAGATTTACGCTTCTCCTAAAGGTACAGTATTTAAAAAAAGAGACCATAGAGAAGTTGGCATGTGATTTCTGAAATAATCTTATGAAATTAAATCATTTTTAAGCACTGTAATCATATCATAATTGGAATACTGGGAGGAAATAAATTGATTTAAGTGTAGCAAATGACCTCTTTAAAAACATAAATGAATTGTGCTGTATTTTTCCTGTTTTAGAGCATATCAGGACTGAGGCTAACAGACACTTTCCTGAAGAGGACGTATGAATATGATGACATCGCACAGGTCTGTGTGGTGTGTCCTTACACCAGTCCAGAGAACTGAAACCCTGTGTCAATGGACCAACTCCCATCTGTTCTGCATCTATTAATATAACACCTTCTGCTCTTTACCTTTAAGCTTGTTGTTTTAAAATGACATTTTTAAGCCCTTCATTATTTTATCTGTTTGTCAATGTAAATAAAATGTAAATAAAAACTTGTGTTAACAATTATAAAGGCTTCCTGTGCAAGGAATAATAAGTACCAAATATCATAATATTTAACACAAAGGACACTGATATTTTTAGATTGATTTCAAGACACATTTATTAACTTTTTTTTTTTTGACAAAAACATTATACTGCTCTGTTTTATAAGCATATTACATAAGCTTCAATCACTCATTTGACTGCAAATATCAGATTATGGAGCATGCAAAAGAAAACTGCAAACGGAGAGGTTATGCATATGCTTATTGTAGCAATATTTTGCTGTCATTACCGGTGAATCAAACGACTAAACAAACAGGACTGGTGAAGCAGCCGATATAGTGATTATCGCACACAAATGTCTTGTTCCTAAAACGAACAGAATATATAGTAAAAATAATCAGAGTATGTGTTAAAAGGATAGTTCACCTAAAAACGACAATTCTGTCATCATTTACTCACCCTCGTGACCAAACAACATGAGTGAATTGTCTTTTAAGGCCTGAACTATCGCTAAAAATGTCCTTGGATATTAATAACCATGGCCCCAAATCTAGTTAATAGGCACAAACGTATGATCAGTCATTCGGTTAGTAAAATAAACTCAACTCTGATGTGTTGTTATACCAGCTACATTCATAAAGAGAGGACTGAAACGTTATCTACACAGACAAACACAAAGAAACCTCACTCGGGTATTAAGATAATGTTCTCTGTGTATTAGGTGATTTTAAATGTGTTTTCTCCTCTTCTCTTCTGATGCTTCCATATAAAGTGCCATGCCCTCCATCTCGGGTTCGACTAGAATAGAAGAATGATTTAAACGATTGCACTCCGCCTGCCCTCCTTCAGTTCTTGATCCTGTATAGACCAGAAGACAGAGATTTATAGTTTTCATAATTCTGCAGGATACACAGTTGCATAAACATTTAATAAGAGGCGTGAAGAGAACCTGAAAACCATACTAAAAATACCGATACCTTACAGCAAAAATGACTCCATTACAAGTCACCGGTTTCAGTACGATTTGAATGAAAGTCTTTGAATATCTGATTTTAAAAGCTCTTAAGTATTTACTTGAAACTAAACCCCTCAAAATGGCAACAAATCAGCTAAATGCACATGCTAAAGTACCGTCAAAGCCCTGTAGATGGCGATATTTCTTTTGTAGCAGAAATAAACTGCTACCTAAAAAAAGTTAGGTATCGTGCAAAGTGTAATAAATAACAGCATTGCTCATCACAAGTGTGTTGGAGAAAATAGAACATATACTTGATCAAAAATGTAGGCAAGTAAAGCGTAAAAGCTACTAATATCTTCAATACATAAAGATACTTAAAGTAATCGTTCACCCAAAAATAAAAATTCTGTTAATTACTCACCCTCAAGTCGTTCCAAACCCATAAGACCTTCGTTCATCTTCAGAACACAAATGAAGATATTTTTGATGAAATCCGAGAGCGCTCTGACCCTCCATAGACAGCAAGAGTACTACCACAATCAAAGCACAGAAAGGTAGCACGGATATCGGTAATATAGTCCAAGTGACGTCAGAGGTTCAATCGTAATTTTACGAAGCTACGAGAATACTTTATGTGCACAAAGAAAACAAAAAGTGCGTCACCCTGGTGCCATTTCAGAGAGTATCATGACGCATGCGTGTTTAATCATCTGAACGTAAACAACGTAAATAAGTCGCAGTGAATGTGTGTTCTGTGTTAACACTACAACACGCGTATGTTGTTCACGCGCAGATCACACACTCGGAGGAGACAAATAGTTGACTTAAGTTTTTATTTTTGTTTTCTTTGCACACACAAAAGTATTCTCATAGCTTTGTAAAATTATGTTTGAACCACTGATGTCACATGGACTGTTTAACCGATGTCCTTGCCACGCTTCGGGCCTTGATCATGTAAGCATCCTTGCTGTCTATGAGAGCTATCATCAAAACTATCTTAATTTGTGTCCTGATGATGAATGAAAGTCTTACGGGTTTGGATGAATGACACAATTTTCTTTTTTTGGGGTGAACTATCCCTTTAAGTACAGCAACTAATTACATTTACTCAAATACTTTACACCAACTGCATTTAATGAATTTACAGCAGTATAAATAAATGAAAATTCCTCACAGTTGCAGACAGTGAAAAAAGGAGTGGTAATAGTAAACTTAGGCTCACTGGAAACGCCTGTCGCGACATTTCTGCAAAATGATATTAAATTGCTTCTTGCATGTTTCGCAACACTTTCAAAGTGAATGGTGATAAAATGTGTTAAATTCCATCTGAAACAGATGAACGTGAATCTGGCAACGTTTTTTAAAGTAAGTTGATGTTCGTATTGCTGCAGTTCAGAAATGAAATGAAATGGTGAGAGCGCTAAAAGGTTTGAACATTTCATATCACATATACTCGACTCAAACGAAACCAATAGTTTTACAGAGATAATTCACTCAGAAGGGAAAATTCTGTCATTATTTACTCACCCTAAACATTTATGAGTTTCTACTTTCTCTTGAACACAGAAGAAGGTATTTTAAAGAATGTTGGTAACTAAACAATTAAAACCATTGACTTGCATAATATGGAAAAAGTACTATGGAAATCAGTCTACTGTCAGCTGTTTGTTACCAACATAAATAAATGTGAATAAATGAACTCATACAGGCTTGGAACAACATGAATGTGAGTAAACGATGACATAACTTTACGTTTTGTGTGAACCATCCCTTAAACAAAAGCAAACATGAGATAAAAACAATTGCTGAAACAACCATGCCACTTTGTTTTGCTTCTACAAGGCTTTGAGCTTCTTTGAGTATTGTGACTGGTATCTCACAGGACTTGAGCGCTGCGCATTGCAAGTGCAATGCTGTACCAGGTGTGCTACTGAGCAAGTTTACTACATTAGAAAAGCCATAAATATGGAAAGTGACGTGACATACAGCCAAATTTGGTGACCCATACTCTGAATTTGTGCTCTGCATTTAACCCATTGTAAGTGCACACACACACACCGTGAACACACACCCGGAGCAGTGATGCTGCGGCGCACGGGAGCAGTTGGAGGTTCGGTGCCTTGCTCAACTTTGCAAAAAAAATTCTGTTTTGTTTTAAATTGTGAAAAAAAAGTCCGAATTGTGAGAAATAAACTTGCACTTGTGAGTTATAAAGTCAGAATTGCGAGTTAAAGTCCAGTTTTGAGGAGGAGGGGAGGGGGGGGGGCTGATATGTTCTTACTTTATAGACTTTATTGAGTTTGTATCATGCAATTATGAGAAAAAAGTCAGAATTGTGAGAAGTCGCAATTAACTTTTATATTTTTTATTCAGTGGCGGAAACGGCCTTCCTTAGCCTCTAGTGTTCAATTCCAATGGAAATTGCAGTGAAAGTAAAGTAAAAATGAAAGTAGAAGCTCATTTTTTCATTGAATCTGGGTATTTGAACATGAGATACGCACATGAGCAGCACAGCTCAATCTGTTGCACTTTTGTGTAAACCATTAACTCACATCTCCAACTCTAACGAGTGCATTTACTCCCATTAAGACTTCATGCAAGTATACAGTTGTTGAAGCAGCATGAGTGTGGCGTCTCAGACCTGCTGGGATCAGGAGTGTTCCTCGGCGCTGCCGCTGAAAGAGCGACTCCGGATGTGGTTCCTCAGCTGTTCGATCAGTTCTGGATTCTGCTGCTGGATCTGCTGGGCGAACTGCTGTCCACTGAGAGAGACACAACACACAGAACATCTCAAACCACAGTTTGGGAGTAATGTGGAACATTAAAGCTCCATCATGCTATGACACATCACCTTTGAATATCTGTGAAGCACATCATTCTTAAAACCGCTAGTGTAACACATGTCAAGTCAATCAAATGTCAAAGGGAAGATGCTCACGCTTCAATGAGACTGGATATGTCAGATAATCCACCGACTCCGGCTGCAGGCCCCCCCACCGCGTTAGACATCATGCCCGACATGCTGGTTTTGGAGAGTTAATCACAAACACATCGGGCCATGAGATGATATAGTGTGCGTGACCTATATTAAGAGATAGCTGTTGTAATATTAGCTGCTTAAAGGGATAGTTCATCCAAAAATGCTTTCATTAAGCAAACAGAATCCCAGCTGTGTGCGCTTAACATGTAAAAACAAAACTAATTTTTCACATTTCAAACAAGTACGGTTGAGTTTCCGTTTACCATATTTGATGTGCTCCATGTATGTGTGCTGATATGTGAATAAATCTGTTAAACCTATTAAGTGATCGCTATTCTTGGATTAAACTTCTCAGTTTATATGGACTACTTTTATCATGTTCTTCTGTACTTTTGTAGCTTAAAAAAGTTGATTACCAACAGATGGACCAAAATGGTGAGAAATAAAAAAATATCTTACCAGGCAAAAATCGTACAGATTATAAATGAGCGTTTGAGAAAATGGTGACCAATTGTATTTTTTGTATAAACTATCCCTTTAAATGATCAAATGTGCAGAGTCAAAACGATTAAACGTACAGTTGCTGCACCTGCTGGTTTTGCATCACACTGGCCGCCTATAGTGAAAAGAGAAAGTGTTTGAGTGGACATAAGCATTCAATTTAGTCTTTTAGTCAATGTTTATTATCTTACAAAATAAATGAATACTTCTATTCAGCAAGGATGCAATACATTTATAAAAAATGACAGTATAGAGATTTTTAATGTTACAAAATATTTATGTTCTAAATAAATACTGTTCTTTTGGATTTTCGATTTATCCTGAAAATATATCAGTTTCGTCAAAAATATGAAGTAACAAACTGTTTTCAACACTGATAATAATCATAAATGTTTCTTGAGCAGTAAATCAGCATATTAGAATGATTTCTGAAGACTGAAGAAAACTAAGCATTGGATTAATACATTTAATTTTACAATATATTACAATAGCAAAATTTGACTGTGTATTGCATTATTAATCAAATGCACGCTTGGTGAACACGAGACTTCTATCAAAAATTATTTAATGTGCTATCTTTAAAATGGATTCTAGCCTACTGCATATTTATCGTCTACAAATGTAAAAAATGATAAGTATGCATTATGCAACAATAAACAAATTTCAGTTATCACCTCAAAAATAAAAACGTATTGCGTAATGCATACAATTTCTTAAATCTTGGCAGTTCGTTAAACTTAATAGAATAAATGGCACCTGGCATAATGGTGACATCAGAAATTGAAGCTCATTTCAAAAGCACTGCATTGTGGGATACAGTATTCTGCACAGTATGCTCCGTTACAATATATATTCAATAGCTCATCCATGCATACAGAAAAACGGCATACTACATAATATCCTGCAGAAATACTGACAGCACTACTGCATGGAAGTATGCTACTCCGAACTTCTAAACCTTAAAGCACATCCAAAGCTTTCAGACCCTGTCTTAGATTTTGCGCGAGTTCTTTTTATGAATGTGTCCTATTTTCTAAAGTGCTGCAGTGTGCTAGAAACCACACGCTCACGCTCGGGCCTGCGGCTGACTGGCCCTTTAACTCTGGCATGGGCTGCATTCCAGACAGATGAAACGGGGTCGCAGGGGCGATTTATGACCCTTTTCATAAATACTATTAACAGAGAAATGTGAAACCACCCACTTGTGCATACCATGCTAATGAAAGCGGGGTTATTGATGAGGCTGGCCATGTCAAACCCCAGTCCTGTGGCCGTCTGCAGGAAGACAACATGTAAAAGCTAATGTTAGGAGTTATTACTGGCTAGCTCTCATATTTAATCACTAACTGGCATACTCAATATACATTCATATAAAAACTAAGATAGACTGATAGATCAAATTGAAATGCAATGATCTAGAGTTCATCTTTGACTCACAGGGCTGGACGCTTCTTTGTGTTTCTGCTCTGCAATCTTTAGGTTGGATTTGTAGGTGTCGTTTTCAGGATCTAACACCAGAGCTTTATTAAAATATGATATCGCCTCGGGATACTTGCTCATAGAAGTTAGTGCCAATCTAGAATCATAAAGATAAAGTACCATCATTTTGATAAATTAATAACTATAATATACTGATAACAGCTAAAAGAACATTTTACATTAACTTTTCAAATATGTTGTATAATTTAAATATGTTTTATAATTTAATTCTGTAGAGATGGGAATAGATAGGCATGCACTGATTCTGATTCATTTGATTGATTGTGTTTTTGTTCAGTTTTTTTGCTCCAAAATTATTCCATAAATTAATTTTAGTACAATAATTGTTCCTAACCAAAAATACTAAATAAAAAGTACCATCGCAACCAAATATTCAAGACTCGGGGTTTAAACTCATGAGACTGTTTCTTTAAAAAGAGATTTGTTTGCAGTTACTAACTCTGTTGTTGTTATTTATGGCACTCGGTTTTTCTCTTTCATCATATTCTCTTCAACGTTGTTCATGTATTATTAATGCAATGTTCAAGAATAAAACCAAATCGGAATATTTTACAAATAGAATTTGTTCTGAACACAAATTTGATCTCTAATTTAGGCAAATTGGTAACTTTATGGGAATATTAATAAATTAATGCTAAAACAACAGCTGTTTAGAATCATATGAATTAAACAAATAATGAAAGGACCGTATATTTAGTATTAATTCTATTCTATTATAGTATTTATTAACCAATATTTAACTTTAATTTTAGTTTACGTTTTAGTCATTTTTGTATTTTTATTATATTTTTTATTAGCTTTTATACATTTTTATTTCAGTTTTAGTAATATTGATACTTAAACATATTTGTTTTGTTTAAGGTTTTTGTTTATAGTTAGTTGCCGTCGCAACATGTCTAGGTTTTTTAAGTTAATATTTTTATTGAATATTTAGAATTTTTTCTAAGATTCTATACTATTTCTATACTATTATTTATATAAGTACTTATTTACTAATATTTTAAATTAGCATTTATTTCTATACTTTTAATTGTTCATTTTAATTTTAGTTCAGGTTTTTGTAATTTTTCTTAGTTTTGGTTTGTTTCTTTATATTTCTATTTAGCTTTCATATTTTTATTTCAGTTGTATTAATAAGAATACTTAAACGTATTTGTTTTGTTTATAGTTTTTGTTATAGTTAGTTGCCATCGCAACATTTCTAAGTTATTTAAGTTAATGTTTTTCAGCAAATATTTCTTAATATTTAGTATTATTTCAATCAATTCTATTTCTATAAGTACTTATTTACTAATATTTTAAATTAGCATTTATTTTTATACTTTTAATTGTTCATTTTAATTTTAGTTCAGGTTTTTGAAATATTTCTATTTAGCTTTCATATTTTTATTTCAGTTTTAGCATTAGTAATTGTAATACTTATTTTATAATTGTATTTTATTTGTATAACTTTTTATAGTTAGTCTTCATGGCAACATTTCTAAATTTCATTAAAGTGAATGTTTTTCATCTAATATTTGTGTTTTACATAATTCCGGCATTATTTCAATTAACAAAAACAATTTTCACCCGTTTTAGTTCTAGTTAACAATAACAACACTGAGAGTAATAGCACAAAAGTTAAAGCATCTCACCCCATTCTGCCATAAGCTTTACTGTAGGACGGGTCGATAGCGATCGCTCGTTCACAGTCTCCCGTAGCCTCTGTGTAGTTTCCCAGTTTACTATGTGCCGCAGCCCTGAGAGAACAATCCCAGCAGTCATCACCACACATAAAAACATACATGACACATTCTCAGCGCACTCACCTGTTACAGTAATACACCGCATTTCTTTGGTCCAACTCAAGGGCTTTTGTATAACAGTCCACAGCGCTGCTATAATTCTCCTCTTTCATGTGGTTATTCCCTGATAAAGACAAAAGATAACAGCATGTGAGTGCACAGAGCATCGGGAATACATCATTCTTCAGTTTTTATTTGCATTATCACAGAGGACAAATGTGATGACAGATGCCATTTAGTTAGACATAATGCATTCTGAGAGATGGGTCTAAATACAGAAGGAAAGTGTGACATGCCCTCATTTTTCAGCTGCTCAGCTCTCTCGATGTCCTCGGGAGATGGAAACGTCTCAGGTAATGAAACGATATCATTCTGTAAACGACAGCATAATACAGTGAATAATAACAACTAGTCATCAAAATAATGAAAGAAAACAGGTAGCTGTGTAATAAATGTAGTTACTTTGAGGAGGGAATTGAGGAATATCTCTCTCAGCGGCTGAGGGACGGCAAGATGGTTATCACTGGAGCTGATCCTGAACGTCGTCTCCAGACACTGTACTGCAACTGTAAACAGGAGAGCAATGTAATCATATTTTCAATAATTAGTTGTCACTGCTCAAGCAAAATGGTGTTGTTTTATCGTTGGGTGCTATTATATCCAGAAAGAGTGTCATTACAGTGTTCATCATTTTGTGTTTCTTCAACAATGAGCACTTTTATGAAAACTAAGAGTTCAGTTCTGTGTTTTTCTTTCAATCGTTCTGTGAATATAATGTAAAATGTTACTGTGATGTTATGATTTACTGAGATAATTTCTGTATTTATTTTGTAAACATTAATGATACCCATTTTTACTTTTGTTGCACAGTTGTGATGTCATTTCTCTCATTTTGTCAATAATAATGTGAATATTTTACATATATTTTTATATCAATAATTAGTGTACTTGGTACACGGTCAGTGAAGAGCATGTATGAGATGAGACGTGATGTGTAATAACAGATAAATATTACTCATTAACATCATTTCCAGTCGAATTGCACTTTAGTTAAATTATGCAATAAGTACGACATTTATTAATTTATTACTAGTTTAATACATATAATGCTCGGTATGCAAACAGACTAGTAGTTGGCCATTTTATTATAAAAATATTTAACATTTAATTTAAATGAAACCGAAATGTGATGGATCTGATTTAGAAAAGACAACAGGATGCTCCTGTAATGCATGTACACACACTTTTGGACACTGTTGGTAGATGAATGAAATAAACTAGTGAGTGTGTGAAAAGTGTGTGCGAGCTTATTTTCTCAATTTCTTCCATTTTTATTTTATTTATTTAATATTAATTTAGTTTATTTTTGTATTTTTTGGGCCACTTTACTTAAAATGCCCAAAGTTAAAGAGGTTAAAGATCATAAAGATTATTTCATGTACACACAAATTAATCTAATAATTACAAATGATATGTACACAAAATTGCTGAAATAATAATAAAAGATAGAATAAGAGCAGAAAATCTCTTGACAAGTCATTCAGATTGTGGAACTGACACAAGGGTTTTAGCTATCCGCTGTATTAAAGGCCCGCGCGGACACGCTCTTGTGGAAAAAAGTACAAATAAATGAATGTAATAATAATAATAATATAAAAACTAGTGCTGTCAAACAATTTATCGTGGTTAATTGCATCCAAAATAAAAGTTTTTGTTTACATAATATATGTGTGTGTGCTGTGTACGCATGCATGTATATATTTAAGAAAAATATTTTGTTTATATATTAAATGTTTTTATTTATAATAAATATAAATTATATGAATATAAAAATATAAATATAGACATGTAAATAATTTCGATATATATACTGTATAAGTGGGTATTTATATATACATAATAAATATACACATTACACACATATATATTTTGTAAACAAAAACGTTTATTTTGTATGCGATTAATTGTTTGACAACACTAGAAAAAACACTAAGAAATATGAAAAGTGCAAACTGAATGTAATGCTTTTAGACACTTAATGGCATGTTATTTACAATGAAATTAAAATAATATTGTAGTTTAAATTTATATTAAATGCAATTTGCTGAGCTTTGCAGCACTTTTTCATTATCTCTTGTATTGTTTATGAAATACAGCATGATTAACGTGTACCGCTGAATGCACTGACAACAAGCATTTATGATAAACAAAAATATAATGTTACTTCTGATGAAGTGTCTCATGTATATATTAGTAAATACACATTTGTTATGATGATGAAGTTGCAATTTTGTCCATTTATATGTTAACTTTAGATGAAATTTTGTCAAAATAAGAGTCCTTCTTTAAAACACAACAGAATATTTTTAAAACATAAATATTTAAAATATACTTTAAAGTCAAGCTTAAATAATGGTTATCATGTCATACCGATAATCTCACCAAATATCACCCAGCTAGTATAAATCATATATATATCTGTAATAATAATAATGTCATTAAACAGGTAAGTACAATAGTTTTCAGTGCTTTGATCTGACAGTGAGCTGAATCTGAACAGTCAGCACAAGAGTAAAAATCTCGGTGTCTTTAAATGTTTTAAACATGAGGGTGACCTACCTTCAAGACTTTCCTGTTCATCTGAATTCAGCGTGCCACGGTGAGTCTGATCTCTGAGGAACTGAACGATTGAATACGCCAAGCGCTTTTCCACTGCCATTTTGTCTGGGAGAAACCCGGGGAAAGATTAGTTGGAAAAGGATTGCTGAAAAAGCTCCTTTTTTAATTGAATCAGGCAGAACATTACAGGAAATCTGGCATGGATGGGTCAAGCTGAAAGAGCAATAATCATATAACAAGAGGCCAATAGAGACAGCATTGTCCACTTCCAAGATATTCAATAAAACAGAAAACATGCTTTATAAATTGTCAAGGCTGTCAGTACATTGTGCAAATAAAACTATCCGATTAACCAACTTGACTATCTATAACTAAGCATATTATACACGTCATGTTGTTGCAGGGGTTAATTACATAACATTCATCTATCAGTTACTTTATAAGCTTCTGCTCACCAAAGCTATGGTTGGATTCTGAAATATAAATCATTACAAAGTACATAGAATATTTGCATGCAACTGTAACACACAGTGAGTTATTTATGGATGAATAACACAAGCCAAAACACATATGATGCAGTTATGATGTAATGCTGACAAAGGAATCAGAATTCCCTCCCTAAACATGAAATATGATTTAGTCTCAGGTATAACCCCGTCAACTGTAGATGAGCCTCACAGATGGGGGATGTTTACATTGGTTTACACAGCGGAGATTGCAGGAGGCTGCAATGGCTGAACACATTCGCAGTTTAATTAACGGAGAGAAGGAGAAACCTTAGCAAGTCTAAGTCTCTAGTGCTCTTCAGGACCCCCGCATCTCATATTCAGCGCAAAAAATATCAATACGGTTATATATTCTTGTGGATGCTGTGCGCGCCCCCGCCCACCTACCTGGAGAAAGAGGCTGCAGCGCTCGCGCCAGACAGCGTCGCGTGAAACTGACGCTCCATACTGCGCATGCGCCGCAGCGCCGGAAATATGCCTGCTCAGACCACAACGAAGATTTTATGAATTCTACTACGGAAAAGGGGCTAATTTTTATAATGTGTGTGCGTGCGTGCGTGCGTGCGTGCGTGCGTGTGTGTGTGTGGTCATTATTTATTTAATTGTAATAGTCTTAACAGACTCGAATTAAATTAACTATATATATATATATATAGAATACAGTGGCAAGAAAAGGTGAACCATTTAACATTTTCTGGTTGTCTGCATAAATTGGTCATGACATTTGATTTAATTTTCACCAAAGTCACAAATATCAACAAACACAATATTTCTAAACTGATAAAACACAAACAATCATCATCTTTCGTGTCTTTACTGAGCACACTTGTTAAACATACAAAGTGATGGTGGAAAAAGTAAGTAAAAAACTGGGCTCGGTGTCAGTAAATGCCAACTGGAGTCCGATGTTAACAAACCAGGCATTTCAATGAAATGAGAATAAAGCTGTGGTTTAGAGCTAAACTGACTTATATAAACTTCCAAACAGTGTCAGTGTGCTATTCACAACCCTGTTGAAAAAAACAGCATACTGTATGTTTTGAAGCATGGCTGCTGGTTTGAGATGGTCCTGAGCAGGAGCTAGTTGCTTATGAGAAGCTTAGGACCAGCACATGACCAGCTAAGAACCAGCTTAACAAGCTCAAACCAGCAGCCATGCTTCAAAACATACCTAATATGTTTTTTATTCAACAAAGAAGCAGCATTAGCTGATGTGAGCAATGCATCGCAAAAAAGAGATCTCAGAAGACCTACGATCCAGAGTTGTGGATATGCACAGAAAGGGTTGCAGAGTACTCTCAAAGACTTTAGACATCATCAGTCCCAAGTTAAACTAGTTATCTAACTAGAGATGATAGAGTACTGTGGCTACTCTCCATAGAAGTGAGTGCCTAGCCAAGATCCCGCCAATGGCACAACGCAGAATTCTCAATGAGGTGAAAAGACCCTAGAGTAACTAAAGACTGGCTGAGTCAACCAAATATGTAAAACATTGAACAGGCATGGTATCCATGAAGGAAGCAACTGCTCTCTAAACAAACATTGCAGCAAGCCAAAAGTTTGCCAAAAAACCCCTTGGCACTCCACAACACTATTGGTAAAATGTATTGTGGACAAATATAATAGTTTGGGAAGAACATGCAGCACGAATGGCGCAAACAGAAAACAGTAACATGAAAGCATCATCTCAATAGTGAAGTATGGTGGAGGGAGCATCATGGTTTGGGCTACTTTGCTGCCTCTGGAACTGGACCGCTTGCCATTGTGGAGGATAAATGAATTCCCAAGTTTATCAGGATAGGATAATCTCAAGATGGCTGCCCACAAGCTCAGGAGAAGCTGGGTGACTCAGCAGGATAATAACCCTACATTTTTTTTAAGTGAAGCAAATCAGAATCAGAATGAGCTTTATTGCCCGGTATGTTTACACATACATGGGATTTGTTATAGTGACAGAAGCTCCACAGTGCAACAGAAGGACAGCAACAGGACATGACACAGATGATAAAAGAATATTATACAAATAGGCAATGTACAAAATGGCAAAAACAAAATATCACTGAAAATAAGGATTAATTGAATCTACTCAATTTTTTAAAGGTAAGTGGTTGCAATCAATTTATTTCTAGCTACATTTAAATAAACAAATTTAGTTGACTGACTTTCAACATATTTTTTTAATTAAATGTTATTGATCAGATCACATTTCGTGACCAATTTAAGCAGAAAACCAAGTAATAGAAAATGGTTCACTTACTTTTTTTGCCACTGTATATATGTGTAATGTGTGTAAAATAATATACAATATGAAGTAATAATATCAAGAAATTAAATAATAATAATAATAATAATAAATATACTGTTAATTTATATACCTAATAAGAATAAAGAAATTAAATAAAATGACATACCAATAAGTATTAGTGTGTGTGTGTGTGTGTGTGTGCGTGCGTGCGTGCGTGCGTGAGTGTGTGCGTGTGTGCGTGCGCATGTGCGTGTGTGCGCACGAGTACGTGTGTGTGTGTGTGTGTGTGTGTGTGTGTGTGTGTGTGTGTGTGTGTGTGTGTGTGTGTGTGTGTGTGTGTGTGTGTGTGTGTGTGTGTGTGTGTGAAACTCTGCAGAGCTGTGGTCCTCCAGGAATTGAGTTTGAGACAAATTATTTAATTATAATTATCTTAACTGATAATTATCTTATAATTAACTGATTCGAATTTAATTATCACCTCTATATAATTATTTATTTTTATAAATAATTAATTTTATAAATAATATATAAATAATACGTGTGTGACCCTAATATTTAATAAATATACAGTGCTGCGCAAAAGCATTAGGCCACTAGTATTTTCACCAGCTAAAACAAGGTTTTAAATCAGTTTGGGGCAGTTGTGACCTAATGGATAGAGAGGGTGACTTACAACAAATTAGATGAGCTTTATTTGTCAAAGCTATTTGTCACATACACAATTATAATGAGAAGTGAAATGTGTTCTCTGCATTCAACCCATCCAAGTGCACACACTTGGAGCAGTGGGCAGCCAACATTGCGGCGCCCGATGAGCAGTTGGGGGTTCGGTGCCTTGCTCAAGGGTCTCATCTCAGTCATGGACACTTCCTGCCAAAGCCAGGATTCGAAGCCACAACTTTGGGTTATCTCGGGTTTCAAGTCCAACGCTCTATCCAATAAGCCACAACTGCCACGACTCGTAACTCAAAGGTCGCAGGTTTTGAGGTCTGGGTGTGTGTGTGTGGGTGTGGGTGTGTGTGTGTGCGTGTGTGTGTGTGTGTGTGTGTGTGTGTGTGTGTTTGTTTGTTCACTACTCTCTACTGTGTGTGTGTGTGTGTGTGTGTGTGTGTGCACAGTTGTATCAGATTACATTTCCAAACATTAATTGTAATAATCCAGTGAGATTTGATTGCACAAGGAGTTTGACAACAGCCAGTGCTCCACACAGAGATCTGATCTGATCATCATCCAGTCTTTCTGACATGAAGAAACAGAGTAAACTGAGACAGACTAAATCCAGAAGAAATGTGGCAGCGTTTCCAAGATGCTTCAAGAAACCTGCACCGCTCCCTGAGAAACTCTGCTCAAGTGCACCGAGGGCAAAAGCTGCTTTAAACTCAAAGGATGCTCACACCAAATGTTGATTTCATTCAGTTAAGAGAAGCGAATTGATAAAGAAAATCTATTTATGACATATTTTTTTGATAGCATCCTATTTTTACAGCACTTGTACATAAATGTGAAACTTTTAACAGTGCCACATCTTTGCAGGTTTCTTGAAGAATCTTAGAGACGTTGTCACAGTTCTTCTGGATTTAGTCTAAGTTCTTCTTGTCATAAAATAATATACACATTTATGGAATAGTAATATCAATGCATTAAATAATATTAGTATTTATAATATAATTTATTTATACAAAAAATATAAATAAGAAAATGAAATAATTATATATGCGTTTCAGTGCCCCTATAATATATGAAATAATAACAGAATAATAAATAATTATATCAATAAATTAAACAACTTTTAATTTTTTTTATATGTTGTTCATTTAATTTTTCATGTTTATAATTGATCTATATTTGGTTATAGAGTTAAAAAAGAAATAGGACATAATCACTGACCTATCACAGAATCAGCTCACATAACTAAATCGCTTAAATTAATTTATCTTGTTTTAATTAAATGAACGGAAGGAAAAGGAACCCTTCTTTTGAAGTAGTTTTTCGTGTAATGTGTGTGTAAAATGGAGAGGGGGAAAAAAATCACCGTTATCTGTTTAATATCCATAAGCCAATCTGTCACCGCATTAATTAATTCGCCAGCTGACCAGCTCCCGCCTACAAGCGTATACCTTGTAGCCAATCAGAATGCTCTGTCTGGAGAACGTCAGGTTACGTAATTAATATTCACACTCCCATCCTTCATCGTAGTAGTATAGAAATAGTAGTAGTATATAACAGTCGAGTCTGACGGTAGTATAGGCATGCGATGTTTATCCTCGACATTTCTGTGACACGAGCGCTTAGAAGGTATTGTGAACTCTGTTATTTATCACACTTTATGCTGTGTATGTTGTTTGGCTAGGTTGCCATTATTACTAATTTACTGTACCATTAACCAGCTGCATGAACCTGACTGGGCTCACTAGACAAACTATAAATGCTCAGACTAACTCAGTCTTACCATAGAAAGCGTTAGAATGAGAGGATATCTGGTTGTAAGTCAGGTTATCTCAGCTTCTCTGAAAACTAGGCAGTGCAACTGGCAGATGTAAAGTAGTGTAGTTCAAGCAGATCAGGTTCACATTCCCTATTTTGAAAGACATGTGAAAGTGCCCATCGTTAGTACGGAAAACATCCACAGCATGCAGCCCTGCACAGCACTCAGGCTTCTCTTCTTTCAGTAGTATGTATACTATACAGCAATGTGCAGCTTTTCTTTTTCTAAAGTTATGAGAAGCGACATACAAGTGCACATGCAATGCATGCAGGCTAATGTTCACTGGTTCTGTCTTTAAAACATTGCAGAGTAATTTTATCCAGCTCAATGCTCAAGATGACACTTCAGAATGGATCAGTCATATCCGCCCACAGCTGCTCCAACACAGTTGACAAGAACAACACCCTGCGCTGGGACCTGACCCCAGAAGAGATCAGAGAGCAGACGCAGAGACTGATCCAGCGGATAAAGCAAGCCTATGAGGCAGTGGGCTCGGTGGACATCGGGAAGGTGTGCTTTGAGAATACACTGCAAGCCATTGCAGATGCAAAAGCAGATTATTCCGGTGAGTGGTGGAATAATAACATATATGCTGTATTCATGTAAAGCTGTTTTTGTGTTGTCTTAATCAGTGTTCTGTACTTTGTTCCAGCTTCACGGCATGTGTTGGACTTTCCTCAGTATGTCTCTCCATGTAAAGAGGTGAGATTGGCGAGCACCGAGGCTGACAAACGCCTGTCGGATTTTGATGTGGAAGTGAGCATGAGGGAGGACGTGTTTCAGAGACTTATAGCTCTGCAGGTACCACACTCTAAACTACTGAATAACTAATTATTCTGAATCATTTTGCTAATGTGCGATCATCCATTTAAGTTAAGTTAAATTTTAATTTAATCTTTTCTGTATTATCCTTCTATACTATTTTTATTTTATTCTATTTAAATTGTATTTATTTTACTCCTAGTACAGTAAAAAGAGAGCAGGAATAGGCTGAATTATTTCGATTTTACTGAATGGCTGATTTTACGTCACCTCTTTGATTGCCACAGCTTAACGTATCAGAGAATGTGCACTAACCTCTAGCCCTCCATCCGAATATGTGTTCTCTCTAGTTCTTCGTATGCAACAAGCACTATATCAAAATGATTAGGATGTCTAAATATGCAGTGTTCATTTAACAGTATGCAAACAGTCCCTGGATGATTCTTTATGGGACAGTTATCCTCAACATCATGTCGTTCCAAACCTATAAGACTTTTGTACGCAATTGAAGATATTTTTGTTTTTTAAACCTGAGAGATTTCTGTTCACCTGTTGAAAATCCATTCTATTACTATTTTCAAACTTCAAGAAGTTCATAAAGTCATCGTAAACAGCAGCTCAAACCTGACCTATTGTAACAAGACTTTGATAAACCGCATTGTTTCTTGTGTGTTAAGTACACATGTTTGAATCTGTTCACCATATTTGATGTGCTGTATGCATATACGTTGATCTTTGTTTATAATATAAAATATAAACATCTAAACTTTATATGTGAATAAAATTATATCTGTTCTTCAAATACAGAATTGTGTTTTTTCAGTAGACTTGCACCACATATAAATACATTTGTGCTCTATAGTTGTTGAAACTAAACAGCATGTGATAATGTGAGAGAAATAGTATGTCTGAATTCATAGTTTTCATGAAATAGTACCGGTGTGACAGAATGGTGGATAAAGGACGACCATGTTTTATTCATACTAAATACTAACCATATTCAAAATATATAGAACATACTTTTTTAACAGACACAAGATATGTTTCAAACCACATGTAGTACTCTACCAGACAGTATGTGATTTTGGTCGAAGATTTGGATTAAAAACACTTTTTTGAAGCATAACAGTTGTGGTGTAATACACTTTAAATAGAGCGACAGAAATCTCAAGTTTCATTCAAAATATCTTTATTTGTATTTCAAAGATGAGTGACTCTTGCGTTTGGAACAAACTAATTTGATTTTTTTCCATTCAAGTTCATTTAAATCAGTATTTTTAAATGTCAAAACCCTTTTTATTAATATCATCTGCTTATTACGTGATTTAGTGTGTGATTGTCTTGAATGAATGAATATGTGTTGTTGTTTTATGATTGGAGGTCATTACTATGGGATCATATCAGGTCATTAATATCTGTCAGCACTCATCATTGGAGAACTTGATCTCTGGGTCTTAAACATTAATCTGGCAAGTTGGCTGCAGGTCCAGTTTTACAGAGGAGACCCATAAAATGAGGCATTTGGCAGCGTTGGCCGAGCCCATTGAGGCTTTTTCCAAAATAGATTTTATATTGCTGATTTGCACATTCAAGTTTGATCATTTGAGTGGAGATCTCTCTTTGGAGAGAACAAGACGCTATTTTCTGCGGTTCTACTCTAATTTGACTCTCCGGGGAGTTTATTGCCTGTCTATTTGGGCTGTAATGAAATGATCGCACCATTTCTGAAGGCCAGTATGGTCTGTCCTCATTGTGACCCTGTGGTAGACTCCATTCACAGGAAAGCATGTGACGCGAGTACGGTTTCGGGCGATGTAGTGTACATTTGGCCTGGTGTCAGAGCCGCAGCAGTAAACATAACTACAGGCATTCACAGTGCGCGCCTCAGCATTTCCCACTTTATCTTTATAGGAAAAACAATCCGGTGATTTATTGCCCGAGTCGGAGAGATTCCTGGGACGACTCATACAATTAGGCAAACGGAACGGATTGCACTTGTCCAAGGATGTACAAGAAGTAGGTTTGTTTTGTTTGTTTTCTACAAACTTGCATTGTGCGGATGAATTTGAACAAACTCTTAAAGCTTACTACTGAACTTTGGTGTATAAATGGGCTTATTATACAAATGAAGAGCTCTTTTCCAAAACGCGATAAACGCCAAATGTAAAAAAAATGAGTTCGTCATGCCATTTTGCTGTGTACTGAACCTATTCACTGCTCCATCAATGTTTCATGCCAAATCGCTATATTTCCTTGTTTAAAATGTACCGGAAGATGCAGTTCTTTTCCAAACCGCTATAAGCGCCGAACCTGTTTTTAGCCTAAACGCGATATATCCTCATATGACTGGACAAAGAAAATCACAAAAAAACAACAAAAAAAGAAGGTTCGTCACTCAGGTGGCGCGTTAATACCCACTGTGGGATGTCAATGTAACAGATGTGTATGCCAGTAATGGTGGTGTGTAAACCTCACTCTCCTGACCTCAAAAAGAGGCAGCTCTAGCGACTGACGGCTAGAGGCTGTAGCCTTTGGCGTTCCTTGTTAGAGCGCCCGCCTCCCGCGCCGGAAACCCGGGTTCGAGACCCGCTCGGTGTGATGGTGCGGACCCGGGGGAGTTACATCAACACAAGGCTGGTGCGACCGGCTTATAGTATGAGTCCCATATGTTGCATGTTCTCTCTTTTTTTTTTTTTAAAGACATAAACCAACATAAAAAAAGGATGGATTTGTAGCGTTTTGAAAAAATAAAAATAAAACTTGGAATTTATACTCGACAATATTGTTGTTTATTTTAACAATCATTGTTTAACATGTTCAGACTGAGCCAACAGACCATTTTAACAGGATAAATTGAATATTAACAAAATGTATGGGTCTAGGTAAAAAAATGTCCTTTTCTCTAAAACTATTAAAATGGATTTATAGCGTTTTGGAAAAGAGCTCTTCAAATGGACACCCAAGCATCTGCTTCTAAATACCATACACCCCACACAGAAAACAGTGTTCATTTTTGGACAAAGAAAACTTGAGCATTGAAAAAAAGGACATTCATGTGTGAAAAATGCATAATAATAATAATGCATTTTAAATAATAAATGTACATTTAAAATCATATATAAAATATTTGTTTGTACAAACAAACAATATCATTTCTCAAATAAAGGCCTAAAAAGGAAAGTCTTAAGTTCATAAAGTCAATGCATTACATATGGCATGGACTGCAAATTATTAATATATTCCTCGATTGTTTTGTTTTCCAGTGCAAACATCCTTAAATAAAGATGCATATATTTGAGATGCAAATGGAACATATGAAGTCTCGTTTTATGAGAAATGTAACAAAATTAAGTGATTTTAAGCTTTAAACAAGAACATTTGTCAGCGGGGCATAATTTTTATTAAGATTTGCATGTATTTTTTTTGTTTTAATCATAAACCCTCTTTATTTTGATCAATTTATCAGAAAACAAGACTTCATATTTTATGTCATTTTGCTTCTCAAGTAAATGGATCTTGATTTAAGAATCTGGAAAACCAGACTACTATGAAGAATAACACTTTGTATTGCTTTCCTGTAGCTCAACTGGTAGAGCATGGCGCTAGCAACGCCAAGATCATGGGTTCGATTCCCAGGGAAAGCAAGAGCTGATAAAATTTAGAAACTGTAACTTGAATGCAATGTAAGTCGCTTTGGATAAAAGCGTCTGCTAAATGCATAAATGTAAATGTATTGTACCTCAAATTGTATTTTCAAACTCTGAAATAATGCTAATATAAGACATTTACAGCCTTAGACCATATTGTATTGCATTTAATTCATTCCTTAAATGTCTTTGTTTTACATTTACCAACATTAAATCTGCAGAGATCTCTCGTGTTCAGCTCGTGAAAAGATGAACAGATTTCAGGGCATGTAGAATTGTGATGTTTTGGCCTCACTGAGCAAGCAGAAAAATCCTTACTGTTGAGCTGGAAAATGTCAAAGAAAATCTAGTTATTGCTTCTTTTTATTGCTCTTGATGTGTTGTCGTTTTTACTCAGGAAATCAAGTCAATCTCTAAGCAAATAAGTGAACTCTCCATTGATTTCAACCAAAATCTGAATGAAGAAAATACGATGCTGTTGTTCTCGCATCAAGAGCTTGGTAAGCACGTTTATCTATAGATTTAGTGAATTCGTCTTGTACACAGTTTTCCTCCTTCCTTTCTCAAGTGGGTCTTGCGGAAAGCTACGTGAACGGTCTTGAGAAAACAGAAGATGGGCGGTATAAAGTCACCCTTGCGTATCCGCACTACTTCCCCCTGATGAAAAGATGTCATGTTCACGAAACCAGGAGGAAGATGGAGATGGCCTTTCACAGCAGGTGCAAAGATGTAGGTTCAACTCGTGCATGCTTTTAATCAGTCTTTGCATTCGGTTCAGCGTAACTGGAATGAATGCATAGCTGTTGAAACTGTCATGGATATGAATCCTAAAAGTCACGTTGCAGTTGCACTGTTAACGTTTGCTCAATGTTTCCAGGTGAACACTGCTATCCTGGAACAGCTGATTGAGTTGCGGGCAAGGCTAGCCAAACTCCTGGGCTTCAGCAGTCATGCCAATTATGTGCTGGAAATGACCATGGCCAAAAATTCAGAGAATGTGGCACAATTTCTGGGTATGTTTCTTCTCTTTATGTTTGGTTCTTTCTGTTCAGGATCAGCGCTTGCATTGAGGCACGCACAGGTTAAGTCTGGAGTGACAGTTTGGTGACCCTTGTCATCTCTGTTATTAAAGGGATAATTCACCCAGAAATGAAAATGTGATGTTTCTCTGCTTACCTCCAGGGCATCCAAGATGACTTTGTTTCTTCAGTAGAACACAAACAAAGATTTTTAGCTCAAATGAAACCCTGTGGATCGTGACGATACATCGAGGTCTAAAGACACGAAACGATCGGTCTTGTGCAAGAAACTGAACAGTATTTATATCGTTTTTGTTTACACTGGATCAGAGGTGTATATAATATGAATAAATAAAAATGAATCATTATAGAAAATGAATAAATAATGTTCAGTTTCTTGCACAGACCGATCGTTTCGTGTCTTTAGACCTCGATGTATCGTCACGAGCCGCAGGATTTATTATGGTTTTGTCTGTGTATGTTTTTTTATCTCTCAAAGCCGTGAGTCCCATTGACTGCCATTATATGACTGACAGACTGCAACGGATTGAGTTAAAAATCTTTGTTTGTGTTCTACTGAAGAAACAAAGTCACCTACATCCTGCATGCCCTGGGGGTAAACCGATAAACATCACATTTTTATTATCTCTTTAAAGTGACATGACTTTTATGATGCCGTCATCTGTCTGTGGTGTTGCAGAGACTCACCTCATGGATATTGGTTGTGTTTGCTGCCGTTTATGACTTTATTTATTTGTATAACCATATAATGACAGATACAATATTACGGGCAGTTTTACTGATGCTGATGCACAATACATATACAAACAGAGCTGGGTAGATTACTTACATCTTGTAGTCTGTTACTGATTCCAAATTACATTAGCAACACAATCCATTACATTATACATTTGAAGTCATCTAATCAGACTACTTTTAGATTACTTTAACACAACTCGTTTAACACATTGATTTAAATAGCATAATATTATACTATACTGATATTAAAATGCAAAGAAAATATATAAATTTGTTGTTATTAACATCATAAAGTGAATTAAGCATCATGTCAAGGTTTCCCAAACTGGGGTTTGTGAAGGAACTGCAGGGGTATGTGAGTTTAATCAAATGCTAATAATTCATTCATAAGTCCAAAAAATGAAAATAAATAATTTTAAAATAACTTAAATCTAAATAAAACACTTGCTAAAAATGAAATAGTTTGTTTAACTGCATGTCACATTTTAGAAAGAAAAAATAAGACAAATAATTAGGGAGAATCAAAGTATTAATAATGTATTGCTATTGTGTGAATACGTGTAATCAAGTAATCAATAAAAAAGTAACTAGTCTGATTGAGTATTTAAAAAATGTAATTTAATCTAATTACGAGTACTTAATTTTTGGAATCGGATTACATAATCCAGATGACATGTAATCAGTTACTACACAGCTCTGTATACAAATATACATGTACACTATTAAAAGACTAATATATAGGCTTTGGCCAACTAGTAGTTTCATTTATTTTTTAAGTATAGGATAATTTTGAAATTGTTTATTGAATTCAGTAAAAATTGAATATAATACATTTTTGTTTTATTTCAGCAATTTAGTAGATATTGGCATCAGCATCGGCCATAATAAACAATATTGTTTGATGAGTAGACAAAATCGCTGAAATTAAGTAAATTATTTGAGTGTTTTGGCAGCAACCGCGTTTGGCAGGTGCTCATAGTGTTTTGGCTCATTGCTGTATGCTGCAGTTTTGCTCCTGTCTACATGATCGTTATGTAACCTAAATGTTTTTGGTGATTAATAGATGAGTTGTATAAGAGGTTAAGACCGGTGGGCGAGCAGGAGCGGAAGTACCTGATGTCACTCAAACATGCTGACTGTGAGAGGCGGGGCTTGGTGTTTGACGGACAGCTCAGTGCGTGGGACATGCCGTACTACATGAACCAGGTGGAACAAGTGAAGTTTGCAGTGGATAAGGACAAGCTGATCGAGTACTTCCCTCTGGAGGTGGTGACCGAGGGCCTGCTGAACATCTATCAGGATCTGTTTGGGCTGAGGTTCCAGCAGGTGGAGGACGCTCACGTGTGGCACGACAGCGTCAAACTCTACTCCGTTCTGGACTCTGTGACTGGAGAGGAGATCGGACAGTTTTACTTGGACTTGCATCCCAGGTAAACCATTCAAGACATTCATAAAAAGTCATGTGGTGCAACCACATGCAGAAAAAAATGGAAATTATTTTATAAACAGGAGACCCTCTTGACTGTCTATCAAGGTCAGTAAGCCTTTTATATATCAGACAATTTGACCTTTTTATGAGAAGGCAATGTTCAGTTATAGAATGTCATATGGTGCAACTCCCAAAAGCATTAAGATATTTATTAATTACAAATTTGCTATGAAATAAAGAAACATTTTTTATTATATATATATGTGTGTGTGTAAATATATATTTAAAAACAAATTTGGACATTTTTTATTTAACTTTAAAAAAATGAGCAGGATGTTTTAAAGGTGTATCATAAACCACATTATGTGTCATTGACTCATAATCAGCCAGTGTTGTTATTGTTAACTAAAACTATTAAAGATCATTTTAATCATGCTGATTAAAATAAAGCTGAAATTAAATATAATATTAGATAAAAGCAAATACTTTAATTAGAAATTAGAATTAAATTAGATATTAAATTAGAAATTTTGCTTTGGCAACTAAAATAAGATTAATTCAAGTCGCAGTAAATACAATTATTGAAGCTAAATAGAACTATAAAACAGAGATATAAAAAATGACAAGCACATAACAAAATGTATCAAATTTATATTAAAACTGAAAATAAAAAAATATAAGCTCATTCAAAATATTACTATAAGTACTATACTAGTACATGACTGATACTAAATTAAAGCTAAAACCAGCCTGGAAATTCATGCTGATCTAAACTAAACAGGGTTCGTTGACTTCAACTACTCCAATGCATTTCTCTTAAGAGTCTGCAGATGAAATCTGATGAATACTTCTCTAAGTAACTGGCTTATTGGGATTTAATGTAATGGCCAGATATAGTCCTGATCCAGTTTTATTGGTCTGTTTTACTCTTCAGGGAGGGTAAGTATGGTCATGCGGCATGCTTCGGGCTCCAGCCAGGATGTCTTGGGCCTGATGGGAAACGTAGGATGCCTGTAGCTGCCATGGTGGCTAACTTCACAAAACCCACAAGCAGCTGGCCCTCCCTCCTGCAGCACCATGAGGTGGAGACCTTCTTCCATGAGTTTGGACATGTCATGCATGAGCTCTGCTCCCGGGTACATCAATATTCTCACACATAAAGAAGGTCCAAAAGTCTGAGACTACACTGAATGAAAAACATTAAGGAATGTTAATGGTGGAACCAGATGTGATTTTCTGTGTCACCCTGCATTGCTCCAGACCCGCTACGCAGATTTCAGTGGGACGCAGGTGGAGACTGATTTTGTGGAGGTGCCGTCTCAAATGCTGGAGAACTGGGTTTGGGAGAAGGAGCCGCTCAGGAGGATGTCCCGCCACTACAAAGATGGCAGCCCGATCCCAGACGGTCTGCTGGATAAACTCATTGCATCTAGAGTGGCCAACACAGGTCAGATTCACCACATACTTAATTATCTATGTAATATAATCTGTGTTCTAGAAAATGTGTTTAAAATGCTTTGAATAAGTAACATATATAGGGCATCACATTTAATTAAATTCATTTTTAAAGGTTAGATTGATAAACCTATTTAGTGTAATGTTTGGCCAGTGCGGTTTCATTTGTGTTTACAGTATATTGGTGACCAAAGTGGTATTGGCCAGTAACCAAATCGTTTTTGTTTAAATCACCATTGATTGAATTATGCCAATATTGAACACATATATGCTATTTTCTGAGCTTTTTTATTTATGTAATTTTGGGGGTTAGTTTGCTTAGTCATTACAATGTCACAATGCAAAAATATCATAATGGTCTTAAAATAGTCTTCCCTTTCTTAATACAACAAATGCATTCTTGTTGCTTTCTGTTGATTTTGGCAAGACAATCTTTTCTGCTATAATTTCATAATGTTTTGATGCCTGATTTCAATGTATTTCTTTACGAAGTACACTCACTCAGGGACTTTAGTAAGATTTTACCAGAAAAGATTTGAGATTTTTCATCATATGTCAATTGTAAAAGTCTTGTATGTTTTTAATAGCTGTATTTTTGTGTTTGCTTGGTTTTTATTTTGCGTTCATGTAACTCCTGTATTATTCCAACTCAGTTTTTGCCATGAAGATAGCCGTAGATACTGACATGGCAATAAAAATAAATAACTACTACTGAACCCTGCGGGGGAACAAAACATACAAACACGTACAGATTTGTAAAATAAAAGTGGTTATTGGCCTGTTATAAAATATTGGTTATTGATATTGGCCAAAACTTAAAAGTCTCTGTTTCATTATTGTAACAAGTCAATTCCTTTAGTAACCGTAACTGTTACACTCACAACACTTAATTACTGAAACGTTAGTTTCTGAGATACTGACAGTTTTTGCTATTACTTTAAAAATATGCTCTAGATATCTGTGGTAAAGTGATAATTCACTCAAAAAGTATTGTTTTTTTCAAACATCTGTTTGTATGTCCTTGTCCACAGGTCTGATGAACCTCAGGCAGATTGTTCTCAGTAAAGCTGACCAGACGCTCCACGCTAAAGACCGAGCGGATACTGCAGCCGAGTTCGCCAAGCACAGCAAAGACATCCTGGGAATCCCAGCCACACCAGGTCATAAACACTTACACAGACACGCTTATGACACCTCTACTATGAGCACATTAACACTTTACGATTACTACTCAGCATTCAGCAGCTTGCTGTGAACATAGTCACTCACTCATTTCACATGCAAAGTAGTTAGAGCTCATCTGCATACAGAACGTGTTTCTGGAATTCACTGCACTGCCTTTCCATTCTTTTTCTGTGTAAACATGCACTAGACCAACTCACAGTGCTCTGAACATTTTTTTAAATAACTACGTGTTTGCATCTGACACAAGACAGTAGGGGTATAAATGGGAGGCTTTGTCACGATATGATATGATATCGATTCTCATAACCACCGATACTTTTTGCAGATACCTCAAAAAATTATATGATACGAT
This sequence comes from Oxygymnocypris stewartii, assembly GCA_003573665.1. NCBI lineage: Eukaryota > Metazoa > Chordata > Actinopteri > Cypriniformes > Cyprinidae > Oxygymnocypris > Oxygymnocypris stewartii. The sequence continues at coordinate 112,758 of QVTF01021702.1, read as the reverse complement.
TTCGATTCAGGAATATGTTGATCGATGTATCTATGTTATGATATCATGCACCTATTTTAAACAACCATCTACATTTTTCTAAACTCACAAATGCAACCAAAATATACAACTTGAACATTTATCTGAAATGTTCACATCCTGTACCTCAATTGGGACATTCGCTACAAAACAAATGCCTACAAAAGAAAAATAAATAATTGAAACAATAATAAAAAACTTAATCTTATGACATGAAAGCAGTCAAGAAAATCTTGATGCAATTTTGTCTGTATTTGTTCATCCATACACAAAAAAGCGGAAGAGAACTGAACTATTCGCACGCTGTCAATGTCCGTGTGCGTGCAGAAAACTCCGTTCTATCAATTGTCCTGTGCGTCTTTTACACTCGCTTTGTGCCTTGAGGTAGTCCTTACATCGAGTCGTGACACATGAGTTGGAATGAGAGTGCACACGTTTGCGGTAATGCATAGATGGACATTGCGTGAAAATGTGTACGGTGCCAAAATAAGGTGCCTGTTTATACTACAGATATCGATATTTTACGCATGGAGTCGGTACATCGTGTGGGTAGAAACGTGATCAATGTATCAATCGATCCATATCGATGGAATGTTACGCCCCTACGAGACAGGGTGGTGAAATGAAACCCCCTCTCTGCAAAGTCTAGAGATATTTTTTAAAGTTCCAAGTAAACGGCCACAGAATCTTGTTTTTTCGCAATCTACTGCACTAATTTTCCAAAGTGTTTCTTCTTAAACGAGATCATCAGAATCAGCTTTATTGCTAGGTATGTTTACACATACGAGGAATTTGTTTTCGTGACAGAAGCTACCGCAGTGCAACAGAACAACAGAACAGGACAAAACCACAGATAATAAAAAGAACAAGTAAATAAGGAATAACAATATATAAATTGACAATTGTATGTACAGGTAAATAACAATGGACAGTTTTGTATGTATATTATGTATATTATGTGCAATTGAAGTGTAGACTAAGTATGTGTGTTAGATAAATAAATGTAAAGGTGTATAAATAGTGTGTGTACCATAATTATTTTCAAGTGTTGATGAGATGGATTGCCTGAGAGAAGAAACTGTTTCTGTGTCTGGTCGTTCTGGTGCTCAGAGCTCTGTAGCGTCGACCAGACGGTAACAGTTCAATCAAGTTTAAAGAAAAGGCATCTATAGACCTTGACTTTTTTCGTTCCACTGCTGTGCGTCTCACATTTCTAAACAAAACAGCGCATTCATTGTGAACACCCCCTTAAAGGTACAGAAGTCAAATCAATCTGTTTAAGACTAAAAGTCTGGTAGAATGTGTTTGATCGTTGTAATCACATCTTTTGCAGTGTCTCACACGACACGTCGTCCTAAAAACACTTGTGTTAAAGTTAAAAGAAGTTCAACTTTTAAAAAATGCATGTTTCTTGAGTTCTTTATCATTCAGCTTCCCTGTGTCTTGCATCTTTTAACACCAAAACATGCTGTGTGTAAACAGCCGCAGAAAGTGTTTTTGAAATCCACTGCACTGCTTTTCTTCCTCATGAATATGACACAGCATTATAAAAACATGATGCTCAAGCATAAAAAAACATCTCTTGAACTTACTTCTTTTGATTCTGCATTTGATTTTAAACACAAAACGCATTCTGTGTGAACGACCCTTTATAGAAGCAAATTCGTCTGTTTAGTTCGACAAGTCATAGAGAGGATGGAAAATAGTCATACACTAAATTCTAACTGTTACATAAATAAAGTGACACAAAATTTTAACTTTGACTACATGTAGTGAAATATATACAAATACATTTTTGTATTTATTTTTTAATGTTATTTAAAAGATGATATGACGTCAGATAAATGTTACTTACGTTTGTTCCTAATATGTTTAATAGTAACTTTTAAAGCAAAAGACTTGTGTAATCAGCTCTTTAATGATAATTCAATTCATATTTCGTATTTCCACATGTTTTCTGCAGGCACTAATATGACGGCTAGTTTCAGTCATTTAGCCGGAGGATATGACGGTCAGTACTACAGCTACCTCTGGAGTGAAGTCTACTCCATGGACATCTTCTTCAGTCGCTTCAAAAAGGAAGGAATATTGAATCCAAAGGTTTGAGAATTGCTATTTGACTTTTTCCTTACTGAGCATGAATAAACATTTGATTCACATTTTTGTGTCATAATGACAAAGTGCGTTTTAATAGAGAAGCATCATCAAGAACTGTATCAGAAGATAGTTAGCACATGACTGATTTACCAGGGCTACTACAGTCATATTTCCATTAATAGCAGACTCTTATTAAGAGTGACGCACGTGTTAGTTCACATGTGGAACTGCTGTGATGGCAGTCATGTGAATCTGAGTGATTATCTGCTAAGAATAGACTAATATTATTTATATAACACATTCCACAGATATAGTACAAACCGTGAGTAAAACTATTAATGCAAATGAGTTTGTGTGTGTCATAATTAGTCATAGTATTGTTGAAGGATGAGTCTGCGCTGTGTTTAGAGGAAGTTGATTACACAGAGTACTTAGATTTGACTAGAACAATGCATGTATTATAATCCCAGTTATAAATAACACCATCAGGTCATTATTGAATCATCTTTTTTATGATTATGTGTCATGTTGTTGTCTATATGAACGTGTATGTGTGTATTTGACAAAATAACACCATCAGGTCATTATTGAATCACCTTTTTTATGATTATGTGTCATGTTGTTGTCTATATGAACGTGTATGTGTGTATTTGACAAAATAACACCATCAGGTCATTATTGAATCACCTTTTTTATGATTATGTGTCATGTTGTTGTCTATATGAATGTGTATGTGTGTATTTGACACGCAGGTGGGCAGGCAATACAGGCGTGTGGTTCTGGAAGCCGGAGGCTCAGTGGACGGTATGGATATGTTAAAGACGTTCCTGGGTCGAGAACCCTACCAGGATGCGTTTTTTCAGTGTAAAGGACTCACACAAACTATTACAGAACAAAACTCGCATTGACTTTGGACTGTGCACTACAGGAAGTGAACTTGTGAATTTACAGTAACGCAATGACAGTTAGTTTTCTTTCTAATTTTACTTACAGTGTTATGTAGAATGAAATGTATTTGTTTTGCTTGTCAAGCTGCTTTATTTCTTGTCAGTGTTTTGTTGAAGTCGTAATCAAATACAAATTTTGGTCCTACTTTATATTAAGTGGCCTTAACTACTATGCACTTACATTTAACATTGTACTTGTATTTTTTTAAGTACCTATATGTAGTTATATCTGTAATTACGTTTATAATTACACTTGACCCACCCATTAGACCTTAACTCACCCTTAAACCCACCCAAACCACCAAACCTGTCTCTAACCATACCCATATCACACCTCAATAGCAGCAAAAGTGTTCTGCAATACAATATGACCGCAGTAAGTATATTGTACGTATTGTTTTTAATGCAAGTACATAGTATTTAAGGCCACCTAATATAAAGTGTGACCCAAATTTTAATAAACGTAATTATTTGCTTTTATGCAACTGTATTATCTTGGCCTCTTCATTTTTCAAATATGCACTAATAAAATACAATGCTAGTTATATATAAGGGGAATGACAATGTAATGTGCAATTATGTAAATCTGTACCTCGATAATTTTAACGGATTTGGAATGCAAGCATCATATCGTTATATAAATATGTAAATTCATTAATATGGTACTACACGCATGTTATTATATACTTACTAGAGTTAAAATTCTTCATTTAATGCATTATGTACAAAAAGATCCTTGCCATGAAAACTCATAGGCACTTTAAAATGAACACTAGGGGGAGACACACATCACCTTTTGACTTCTAGTAGTCTAATACTATTCTAAATGTATAGATTTACCATTAAAGAACACTGTTTTCAGACATGGAAATTTGTTAGAAATAAAAAGTTTTGTCACTATTGCATAAAATATGAACTAGAGCCTTAATACTACTTTTATACGAACTCATTGTAAAACAAAGAACTATTTTTTTTTTACAGATTAGCTAGTTCGCTGCAATTGGTATTCTCTTCATTCTTTTTGAATGAACTCACTTTTAAAATTACACCTCAGAGAAATGCAGCCAACCGACCTTCCGACCGAAACGCGACCGAGGTTCCTCCCGTCGCCTTCAATTGGGAGAGAATACATAGTTACCAGGGACTCACTCGCAATTTTCATTGGTTATGGCTTAAACTGTACGCCTATCAGCTGTTATACTCTGTGTTGGGGTTCCATGGAGGCCAACTGGACCTGATGCTTTCCCCCCCAGCCTAGCACTAGCGTATTAATTTGATAGAGTCGGTTCGTTCGAACGAGTCATTTCAACAAACTGAGATTCACATGCGATTCACTAATGCGTTGAATTTCTCACGCAGTTTTACCTAAAGGGAAAGTGAATACATATTACAGTTTGTAATAGTGTTTTTTTCTCCCCAAAATAAAAAATAAATAAAATAGTAATACTATTTTGGACATAGCGCGTAGTACCGTTTATGATTTTAATACATTCTTAAACCCCGATTACAACAATCACGATAACAACAAAGAATCAGTTATTACAGAAAATTACAGAATCAGTTCGATCGAATCGTTCAAAAGAACCGATCAGTAGAACGATTCGCTGGCGAATCATTAGCACAACTGTAGTGCAGTCTGTCCAGTGCTTGAGCGCTGCTTCACTGCTCCATCACTTCACTGACTGCTCCTCAGAGTCTCAATGTAAATTAATGATCTCGGCGACCTTTTTGGTCGCTCTTTTTATTACACGGACTCTTTTTTTGTAATCCTCTTGTCTCGTCGAAACATCTTTGTTTTGTATCAGCAAGAGAACTTCCCAGCAGCTGTGGGCAACTTTCCGTCGCGCGCTGAGGTGAAGAATGCATTAGCTCGCTCTGCTAGCAGCAGCTTTCTTCGGCTTTCCAGCATCTAGCGCTGCATTTCGGAGGGGGTTTGTGATGTTTTTCCGTGTCTCCAGTCGTGAACTAACCCACATGGATTAGCTGGATGGTTTTTGTCCCTCGTAAATGACAGGAAAATAACGGAAAGGTTCAGTATAAGGTGAGTACAAGACATATTATTCGTCCTTCAGTGTCTCGCCTCAGTGTTTGGTGTCTTCCTCAGTGTTAGCCAGATCATGCTAAGAACGGTGGCGAACGTTTTTTTTTTGGTTTCGAATTCTCTTCCTTTCAAATTCAACGTTTTTCTGTAGCGTTACATAATTCAGGTTTTGTTTTGAATTTTTACATATTCATACACCCGCGGGTTTTTACAATATAACGTTAGCGAATATCAGACATTAACGTTACTGACTAACGTAACGTTAGACGTGAGTATGTTTACAGTGCTCTGTTTAAACATGTGTATATCACAACAACATCACCTTTTAATGTTTTTAATCAACATCAAATGTGTTATCTTAACAATATTGTCAAATATGAGATTTGAACGTTCGCTGTTTATTAACCACCATCTCTCATAAACATCCTGTTTTGTGTTCTGTCTGCTTCTGAAAGGACTGTGTGGTTAACGAGGCATATCTGCTGCAGTGTCTCATATATTGTATTAGAGGAGTACTTTCATCGTGTCTCTTAACATCTCTCGGAAACATTAGCGTTTCGTGCCTTTGTTTCACAATCACTTCCTGCTCGGAACAGGTTCTGTAGGTGAAAACAGGGTTTCTGTTGATACCTGGCGATTACGAAGTGATCTGATTAGTGTGTCAGTGCTATTAAAGGCTTTGAGAGTGTAATGATGGAAATCAGTGAATGCTGAGGAATGCAAATCAGACTTGACCCAGAGGGAGCTGTTGTTACTCTCTCATAGCTTTCATTTGTACCTTGTAAGAATTATGTCGGAGAAATATAAACAGTTGATTCGATCTTGTAAACGTTTCGTCAAGTTTATTGTTGTTCTACTAAATTTTCTGAGCGAAATCCAGTCATTTCAGTGAGTCACGTTGGCAAGGTGAATTTCACTTGGTCTACACTGCATAATTTATTTACAAACAATTTTCATTCAGAGATTGGTAAAATGTTTCATAGAAAAATGTCAAAGAAACCGCAATTAACACATTGGATTAAGCATGAAAGTTTGAAGTTGAAAATCATATTTTCTTAGAGAAGAATGACTTTGGATGTTTATATAGCTGTCATTATTCCTGTATTATTTATTGTAGTTTTCACGTACAGTCTCGCTTTCTTTTGAAATGTCTGCTAAAACCTTTTATGCAGTGATTGTGGGAGAAATATTGTTAATTTTGAATAATGAGTTCATATTGAAATATCTAACATTTGATTGCAGATACTTGTATCTTGGCAAATAAGCACAATTTGAGACACTGAGAAAACACGAGGGAATAAAAAAAAAGTGATTTCCAGACCTGGACAAATTACGTTTTTTAAATAGTAGTTATTATTAAAAAAAATAATAATACACTCTAGAATAAAATAATAATGTAGCAATTTCTAAAACAGATGTTTATAGTATTTTTATAAAAAAATAAAAAAACATCTGGCCTGAATTATTATTTTTTTAATAGTATTTCCCCCCCCCTAAAATAAATAATAAATATAAACAAATGCTTTCTTCCCACCTAAATGTCATATTATTTAGAAAAAATGTTTTACCGGTTATTGTGAATGACTGTAAAAGTAATTTAAATTTACCGGATGAAAAATGTGGGAACCCAGCGGTGGTCTCTCAGGAGAAAGTAAAGATACCCATTTAACATCCTTGCTGTCAAGAGAAAACAGTTAAGATATAATAGAGCTCCTTTGTGGTTTTTGGTTCCTATGGGTATTTCTATTGATTTTACCCTGGATATCAGCAGGGTTCTGGTTTGATTGCTGTTGGTCCAGCGGATCGTTTTAGCAGGTGATAAATGGAGCTAATAGGATAAGATGGCTTCAGGGAGATTATTGCCACTTCAGCTCATCTCCCCAATGGCTAATCCCTATCTTCTACATCCAGTAACAAACAGATTGGAACGGATCTGGCGAGAGTGAACCTTAATCAGGAGCGTTCAGGGTTTGTCTGTAGGTTACACTGGATCGTTTTGAGCTTGGATTGGGTTATTTAACAGACCTGCGCTGAAACCCTGCGCTCTTTTCTTATGGGTTGTGATCTGCTGGATGCTTAGTCAGTTCCAGGGCAGGTGTATTAGAAATGCAAACAGAAAAACTCTCTCGTCTAAATAAAGAGTAACACATGTGCACCTCAGATGGCTCTTTATTCAAGAACCAGATCTAACAGTCTTGAGAAACGTGTAAAGCTTAGTGTTCAGTTTAATATAAAACCTGAACATCACTTCATTTCGAAAGTTTCATTTATTTCGTGTGCATGGGTGTTCATTATCTTACATGTTTGGCAGTGACAATAGCCATATTGAGCAGACTGTGCAAAATACCGTATCCCACAATGCAATGCACTCCACATGACCTTGCTTTTGCAGTGTGACAAATGAACCAGAAGTAATATCAGCTGTGATTTCTTTTCTTCCGTCTGAGAACATCTCCTTTTTTTACTCTGGCAGAAGTTTATGCACAAAAATAGATTATAATAACCATATTTTCTTCTTGATATAACAACCACAACTCACTGGATTAAGTATGCAACGTGGTGAGGTTACTTGACATCAGTCTACTACACTAAAGTATGTTTATAGTTTCATAATGCACTTTTTGCATTTTCTCATGTTTTCATTTGAGCAGTAAACCGCTGTAGGTATTTTAAAATATTAATTAGTGTATTATACTTTTGTTTGATTACCACAGTTTTGGATAATACATTTGTAATAAGTTCTAAATGCAGAAAAAACCACAGGGCCCATAAAAAAATATTGTTGTAAAATTGTTTTCGTTAAATTGTATTATTCAATATTTCAATTAATTAGGCATGCTTTTTGATTACTAAAAATGTAATTGAACCATTAAAAGAGAAATTCAAATATAAAATAATTAGGGGAATAATGAAGCCTTTATTAGGGCCCTATGTAGGTGATGTAGCCGGCTGTATAGGATATATAACAGCAGTGTGTTATTTTGTGAACAGAGGCTCACAAGGTGCGTTTGAACTAAGCCAGTAAGTAGATCCTGAGATGATCGCTGTATTCTGAACATTTTAATGTGGATGTATTTGTAGCTCATGCATCTGAGGTCCAACGAGAAATCATTTTCATATCTCCTCAAAGATTGGCTGTATTCATACTGTTGCTCTACACACGACACACTCATTCATCTGAGTCATCATGAAAAAGTGTTCTCGCTGCACCACTTTATCTGGTTATTTTTAGAGTTGAATAATAAAACACCGCTGATACTTTACAGTATGGTTACATTTGTTAACATTAACCTTGAAATATACTGATAAAGTGTTCATGTTATTTAATTTACTTGAGCTAACAAATGTATTGGTCATAGTTAATGTTAATTCATTCATTGGTTAATGTTAACTAATGGGGCCATGTTGTAAAGTGTTATGAAAATCCTAATATGAGTTTGTACTTCAGCACTGGAAGCTCCTGTCAGATAACTTGTTAAAAAAAGCTCTTTTGATCAGATTTGAAAATATTTATCTCAGTGTTTTTTGTTAGCCGACAGTCTCAAATATTGTCTGTTCACAACGACCCTGTTGTGGTTTATTGACCTGTATTGTGGTATTACCTTGCTTTTTGGGCTTTGTAGCACAATCATACCATGCTATTCTTTGAATAACTTTGGAGTACCGTGTAATGATTTACCATCTGATACCATAGTGCCACAGTGCTTTCTATTGTTATTATTCTCCCACCTCACAGTTTTACTTAGAAACAAGGTTCCGTCTTACTGTCTTTGAAGCACTTTGAATCAGTTCGATTGAATCTTCCAAAAGAATAATTTGTAGAGAAAAAAATAAAGCTTTTGTATCGCTTTATTCAGGCTGTTGAGCTCAATAGATTCAGATCAAATGACAAGGATTTTAACAATGGAAAATAAAGCGCTTGAGTCAGACTCATTCTCCTCATGCCAAACTGCACAATTAGAGATTTATTGTGTCTTCCACGTAACCCGTCTTTTCCTCTTCAGAAATGTGTGCTGCTGCAGAGAAAATATTTAGACTGATCTTCTAGATATGTTTCACTGGTGTGTGTGAGACTGAGATACGTGGAAGTGTTCTGGAATGTCTCCATTAAAGTCAGGCGAGTGAGAGCTGAGTGTTTCTGCACATTTAGAGCCCTTCACAGCACCAACACTTCTGCTGCGCCATAGATTTGTTCCCTCACCGAGTGTCATGTGATTGCTCTGTGAATTGCACACCGGCTTTGCTTCGTAAATGACTCACACCGCTCGTATACAATGAGTTCCCATCAGGCTGTGGGCAAACATTTCATTTAGAACAAGAAATAGATTTTCACTGTTAATACTGTGGACGTGGTTTCTGCTCACAATGGTCACCTTTGAGAAGCGCTTCTGTGTGTTACGGTGTTAATTTTGGCAGGCATTTTTGATTTAGTCTTAGTCTTTATCTTGAGATGAAAATGCTTAATAGTCTTAAGGTGCTTTTACACCCACCTCATTTAGTTCGGTTGAGTTCGTTTTCCCTCTTGGTGTGGTTCGTTTGGGCAGGTGAGAATGCCGCAATCGCACTCGGGTGCGCACCAAAAGCGGACCAAACAACCGTACGTCTCGGTACGCATTCAAACGAACCCTGGAGCGGTTCGTATGTGGTAAGAACGCGATCCGAACTCAAACAGACCCAACTGCAAAAAGAACTGCACATTTATGGACTAAACCAGCTGCCGTAGTCAGCTGCGCTGTGCATTATAGGATGAGGAAGTGTTTGTTGACAGTTTGCAGTTTTGCATTGCAGGTCACGGACAAACTTGGGGTTGTGAGGAGGTGCGGAGAATCCACCCGTGTAGTTGTCTCTCCATAATAGCAGTCTGCTGTCTGCTGCTTTTTACTCCTGTCTCTGTTTACTTCCGGGAGCACCGTTGGAGTTTTCCCGCACGCTCTTTCTGACCAATCGAAAAGCAGTTTAGGGAATACGTTTAAAGACACATCTAGCCAACAAGTGAAGCGGATGTTGTCACGTGACTGCGTTTCGGTTAGTTTCAGCTGGTTCGGACCAGAGCAAACAGTGTGGTGTGAAAAGGAACAAAAACGGCAAAATATAAGAAAGATGCAGACGGACACGACAGGCGTTAATGGTGCAGACCCAACTGAAAACCAGACCCCGTCGTACTCTGCTGAAGTTGAACTCGAAGGAATGAAGTGAACCCCTGGCCATATATTCATGCTCTATTATGCAGTGTAAGCTGTGTTTGCCTCGGGAGACCGAACTAGCAGCTTATAACATCTCGACATCGCCCTTCGCAAGCATGTAGAGGTAACGTTAACGTAAGGTAAATACTTGCATCGTTGCATTGGTGGTTAAAATTAAGCTTTGACAGTTTAACAAAAGGTTTTGCACAAATGAGCCAAAAAGACAGTGGTGCAGGGTGTGCAATATCGTCTGTGATAATATAGTAATTGTTGTTTTAACGATGTGCGATTTGACATTATCAGTATTTTGCCAAAAACCAAACAAAACACTCTGAACAGTGTGCCATGAAATCAAGTAGATTAGACTAGTGCATGCGCGAGCATTTAGGGGCCGCTCACATATCGCGTCTTTTGCGCGCTCAAATTCGTTATTTCAAATGTAGACGCGCGGTATGCGCGCTCATAATGGAAGTGACGCGCTCGTTTTTTCCAGGCGCGTCCGCGCCGCATCGATATAAAAACATCTCAACTTTTCAGAATGCCGCAAGCGCACCGCACGTCATGTGACGAAATTTCCTTCTTGTGTAACGGAGAGCGCAGCTGATGGTTGCTTAGCAGCGACAAACGTTTTCCACGCGTTTTTAGGCGCGATATGTGAACTGCGATATGTTGAACTGCGTGATTCAGTCTGTTAAAATGCGTTTAGAATGATCACAAAATTGAAGATATAGAAGCAGAAAATGTATATATTTATATAATTTAATATAGTAAGTCAACATCACATGAAGAATGCCGTTTTTCGCAAAAAATCACCATGATTGCATAGGCCTGTAGTTTTTCTTTTTACAACAGTTCAAAAAACAAGAAGTTAATTAAGAGACTTAAGTTTTAGACACCATATTACCTGTTTTTGCTCTATTTTGACAACAAAAATAATTCCAAACACAGTTTTGCGTCTCTGACTCTCTGAGCAATGACGTGTTTCATTCCTTGAATTAACCGTTTAAATGATTTGCTCAACCGCAATGACTCACTTATCAGTGACTTACTGACACCTACTGGTGGTTCTAATTTAACATTTAAAGTATCTTTTGATTTATTTATTTTTTTAATTTCAAATGACTATTTAACATTCGTGACCCTGGCATGGAGCACAAAACCAGTCTTAAGTCGCTGGAGTATATTTGTAGCAATAGCCAACAATACATTGTATGGGTTACAATTATACATTTTTCTTTTATGCCAAAAATCATTAGCATATTAAGTAACGATCATGTTCCATTAATATATTTTGTAAAGTTCCTACTGTAAATATATCAAAACTAAGAGCTTAATTTGAACAACTTTAAAGGAGATTTTCACAATATTTTGTTTGTTTGCACCCTCAGATTCCAGATTTTCAAATATTGTCCGATCATAACATACCATACATCAATGGAAATATGATTTATTCAGCTTTCAGATGATGTATAAATCGCAATTTAGGAAAATGGACCCTTATGTTTTTGTGGTTCAGGGTCACATTTTATGTCTTATTTATCAAAACATTATTTCTGCATTTGTAACTGCAGGCTAAATGCATTCATGTCAGTGTGTAATACATCTAAATGCCACTTCAGATGAAGCTTCTGCGTTTCCTCTGCATCGCAAAGATGAATTTTGTTGATACTGATTTAATTTGCCTGGTAACAGCCCAAATGTCTTATTATTCTAATTAACCGATTCATTTAATTAAAAACACCTAGTTTGAGATTTATAGGCCCATATCCCAGGTGTGTCAAACTCTGGAGGGTGTTACTGGAGGGCCACAGCCCTAAAGAGTTTAATTCCAATCCTGCTCCAACACACACACACACACACCATGTAGTTTTCAAATAAGCCTAAATGATTAGTTTAGCTGGATCAGATGTGCTACAATTTATAGTTTTTGCCTTTGGTCCGGACCAAAGCAAGTGAATTATCAGACTTTCCTGGTGTGAATACACCCTTAATCACATTTGATGTCTTTCATAGTTTTAGTCGACGGAAAGTCATTGTATTTTTTGTCAACTTTTAGTCATTACTTTTAGTCAAACTGCAGTTACCAGCATTTATTTTGGTAGCTATTTTATATGTAGTATTCAAACAAAAATAGTTATCAATTCTTGTCTCTTTAGACCAAATCAATTAAGCTTTTGATAAATTTGAATCAAGGATTGAATTTGGAAAAACTGGAATTTTTATTTTTTGTTAGAGATACAAATTAAACTCATTTTTCAGTTTTTTACTTAAGTATACATTTATTTAACATCTTTTGTTTGTTAACATTGACACAGATAATTAGGAATGCTGTCCCTTTAAGACGGAAGGCTGGCATGTAATACTGACATGCATTCAGTTTTCACGTTTTACGCTCAATTAAAGGGGTCATATGATACGATAATCGTAATCGAACCGAACCATAAGATTAGTGTAGGTTCAAAACCCCTAATACATATGAGTAAAAAAATATTTAATATAAAAAAACACTTTTTTATGCTTTTAGTTTTAGTTAACTATAATAACCCTGCACTGTCATCAGTGTAAACAACAAATTCACTTCCTCTCAACCAGCTTTTGTATTCTTATGGTGTCATATGTAAATGAACAGTGTGTATTCTTTTGCCATGTTACCTTACCCATATAGCACATATAAAAAAACACACACGCATTGTTTTTCTTCTGCATAAACAGTCCAGTTTTATTAAAACCCCATCTTGCCAGCTTTTAAATACCCCTGTAATGACACTTTTCTTTTATGGTCAGAAGCTGAGTTAACACAACTTATCCTGCTAACCATCATGAAATGTGATATGCAAAGCCGCACTGTTGAGCCAAACTGATTTTCATAGCTGCATCTCTTCAGGCCATTGTCATGTTCAGCTGTACTGGGTGAACACACACGTTTACTCTGCCTCCATGATCAAACATCTGAGACAAATGCATGCTGTGTTGTCTTTCAGAACAATCTGCATTTTGCATTTAGTGAGTTACGTAAATAATGATGTGGGCCTTGTAATTTATTTCAGTTAAATCTACAGCAAATCATTACGTGAGTCTTTGCTTGCCTTTAGAGTAGAGCTCAAGTTTGCCATTTCTGTTCAGAGGAACACATTTGAAGTCATGGCCAACTACTCTCTTACGTCGTCAGCTGCTTTTGTACAGCGAGGCCATGTGCTTGCGATTTGTTGTCCAAACACACTCATTTGCGTACTTGTGTAAGTACATTTCTGGCCTTGGATAACTCGCTCTCTTTATTGAAAAGATTTGCCTGAAGTGATGTGTGAATTAGTTATAGTATGGCCGTGTGTGAGTGTGTGTGGCACACGCACAGATTACAGGCAGATGTTGTTGTGGCTGGTGCTTAGAAACAGTTTCACACAAAACATATCATTATTAAATCAGAGGGAGGACAGAAAGAAATAGCCAGATGTATAATGTTTAGGTCAGATGTGTAATTTGGATTCATCAAGTTTGTTTGGAGTCACAACTGGCGTGAGTGTGATTTTATGTTTGCACCTCTCGCGTGTTCGTTTGTCATCGGCGCTGAGGGGGTTTGATGAGGTCAGCTAATGATGTGCAAGTGCTGATGACTCTGAATGAAATGTTAAAAACACTATATGAAGCACATATATTCTCTGTTGTCTTTTTAAATGCAAAAAAAGTAATAGTTGTCATTTATTCGTGTTATTTAGTTTCAAAATTATATTATGTTTCTTTTTCATACACGCATTTTCTTTTCTTTTCAACGAAAGTGAATGTTGACGGATGCTATTAACACATTTAATCCCACCGGTCACAATAGTGACTGTAAAAAAGGGTTTTCATTTATAACGCTCTAAAAACCTTACTGACTGATGTTTTAGTGCACTTCCTGCAAATATGGAAAATTCAAGGGTCTCAAAATGTGTAGTTTCACATGATTAGTGCAAATTGTCACATGACCAGAGCTGTTTATTTCCTGTTTGCAGCTTGAGAAGATGAAGGCTGCATCAAAGCTCCAAAATGAAAGACTAGTAAATAATGTTATCATTAAGATATGACAAAGATTGTTGGTACACATTATCTTTAAGGTGTCTAGTATTAATATATGAATTCACACAATCAGTTTCGTTGAGTGTGGTCATAGAACGAGTAAAGATGTTGACGGTCACAATTGTGACCCGTGGGATAACCGTGTACGTAGGTGTACAATATAAATGCAATTGCAGTTGTTAGTGAAAATTGTAATGAAATGTTGCAATGACAAAATATTACACTAAATAAAAAATTCAAATATATTTGACAAAAAAGTAAATATTTTGAAATACGGTGATGGTTGTATTTTTTTGTCATTTATCTCAGTGTTCCTATCAGTGTTGTATAAGGTTTTCTATGCATAATAATAACCCTAGAATGTGATCAAAGTGTTTAAAATAGCTGGGCTAAGATATATACAATTTATGACTGCAGAAATATGTCATTTCAGTACACACATTATCCCACCGGTCACAATTGTGGCAGACCATAAAACAATAGTTTTTTTTTTAATGAAAAAAATTAAATTGATTATTTTAAATTGGTTACTAATGACACATCATTTGGATATCTTAATTTTTGGGAATAATTTGTGATTGAAAGGGTTAAGCTTTAAAAATGACTAAAAGCACCATAAGATAGTCCATACAAAGGAACAGACTGAAATATCTGTAAGATTTCTAATTGCTTTTTGTCCTCATCAAGGTTGCATTTATTTGATAAAAAATACAGTGATATTGTAAAATATTATTACAATTTAAAATAATTATTTTCTATTATATGTTCAAATGTATTTCATTCCTCTGATCAAAGCTGAATCTTCAGCATCATTCTTCAATGTCACATGATCCTTCAAGAAATGCTGATTTGACAGTTTTTGCTGCTGAAAATAGACATTCAAAATACAGATTCCTTGAGGAATATACAAAATCTTTACGTGGTCACTTTCAATTAATAGAATGCATCATTGCTGAATAAAAGTATTATTGTCTTTCAATAAAAACTCTTACTTACCAAATGCCATTGGTTCTCGTCTGTGGTCAGGCCATTTAAATGAGATTTGAGAGGTTAAGAGAAGCAGACTTTCAGTGCATGGCGATTAAAGTTTTGTGTGAGGAACCGAAAAAAATTACCATATGACTTCATGAGACTTGAAATATAAGCCTTTCCTTTTATGGTGCTCATTTTTGCAGCTTGACTTTATATCAGTTTTATTGAATTAAAAAATCAGCTAGGATATTCTGCTAAAATCTTTTAATGATGTGATTGCAAGTAAGTGATGGCAGTTCTTATTGTCAAGTGAACTTCCTTAAATTCCCACAAAGCTAGATTATTGCTTGCAAACAGCTATTTTTAGATTACAATGTTGACAGATGTCTTTCTTTTAAGCTAGTCGTGTTTTATCATTATTGTTTCGTGTAAAGTCACCATGTGGAAACCATTTTTAGAAGCAAAATAAGCTCACTCTGCTTGCAGACCTGCTGAATGGATGTTTATATTGCAGGAGGCCTGTAGCATTTACTGGGCGACATCAGTTTATGTAACATTTGACATTTGAGTCTGTCCGGTAAATCTCACATCTGCCGACAGCTTTACTCCATCGTCGGTACGCCTGTCTCTGTGACCCACTTCCCCCCACATCTGCCTCTCTTTTCCCTACCACGCGGCTGCTTTGGCATCTAACTCAAATCCTGCTTATCGTCAGCCTCTTTCAATGCCGTACAACACAAGCAAATAAAAGCTAATGTGACGATCTCACTTTTATGACTGTAAACACGGATTTAAGATTGAGCGGCATGAGCGTTTTCCTCTGTGATGAAAGGGCTTTGTGGTTTTATGCTAACGTTTGTTTCCGCGTGTGAAAACACTGGTTGGAGTTTGCCGGGTTCCGGTTAAAAGGCTGGCTTTCGGTCTTTGTCTCACACATATGTGGGTCAGTGACGTGATGCTCATTGTATCCTGTTTGTTAATCAAATCTCAAAATTATCTCGCTTGCAGCAAGGTCTTTGCTTAAAGATAATTGCGAAACCAGTTGTAAAGCCACATTTCTGCATTCTTGGGTTGTGTAATATTAAGATACAAGTCAGATATATTGCTTAGCACAATTTAATTTCTCAAGGGTTCGGCACTGTGATCCAGTTACTGATCCGGTGCGCTCGTATGTGTGTGTACTGACAGTAAATCTTTAACGCACAAGAGGCTGATAAAAGGACACGGGAGGAATTAGAGCAGAAGTAAGTGACTGTCAGACAGACCAATCGCTGCAGTTTCAGCTCTTCCTCCTTCACAGCTGTGCTTCTTTATGCACCGGGGCCATGCATGCATGTCGTATATTACGCCGTGTTTAGGTATGACCTGCAGAAATGTGCACAGGACTCTTTTGTTTAGCTTTGAAGTTTGACTCAGACCAACCGGTGGTATTTAACTGTAGATTTGCGTAGAGACTGATTTAGAAGTGCCATTTCCTGTTTCTCATGCACTCAGTAGCTGTATTTTCAGCAGGGACTCTTAATATGTTCCTCTGTATGCGACAAGTCATAATCCGAATGAGAAGTGAATGGGTGGTCGATTGAATTTAGCAAGTAATAACATTCACTAATGGACTGGTTGTGTTATTAGATGTAGTTTTAGATGCGTGCCTAAGATATTTAAACCTTTCAATGGGTTCAAATATTTGCAATTTGTTTGTTTAAAAAGACTTTGTTTAAAAATGAAAATCTGTCATCTTTTACTCGTCTTATGTTCAAACCCATATGACTTTCCTAAGTTTGTCCTAGATTTTTTTTTGTTAAGAATATTAAATGTAGTGGCTGCTATCTGATTGACTTTCACTTTGTGTTGTTTTTGAACCATGAGCATATTAAAGAATGAACATCATAACCTGACAGTGGGAGGATAAAGGGTGTTTATTTACGATCCATGTAAGATTGTGATCTTAATGCTGCTTATTGCCTGGACTTGGTACTGTCAGCAAAAGCTGCATTCAAAACAAGTGTGCAATCTGTTCGTCTTCCATTAGGTCTCATGGACTGAATGACAAGGTAATGTTGATCATGGCTCAAAATAGAGTCTTTGCTGTGAGTTTGCTATCACCATTTGTATAGGATGTGTTTTATAGACTTTAAAAAGTTTTGAGGGTGAAGGGAATTGAGACGTGCCCAAAATCTATTTCTACTCCGAGCAAGCATTTTAAAACCCGCTGATGTAAGTTTTGGAAAAGCTTCAAGAAAATAGTATCGTCAGTATTTATAGCAGGTGTTATGATTCATCACTGTTGCTCAGTCATCAGTTCAGGAGTAATTATTGCAGTGTATGTATTGATTTGTTTGCATAGCCATTGATCAGCTTTGTCGATCAATGCAAATTCAGAAATGAACTGCCATTACAGTCCATATTGTACAGTAATGTCCATTATCGCAGGTTCAGATCACATCGCTGAAAAAAATGAGCTTGTTGGTGGATTGTGTTTTCTTTGGTCAGCATTTGCATCGTCAGCGACGGCTTGTATTTCCAGGGTGAGAGAAACAGCATGTCTACAGTTCTGCTTCTGGCTATACTGTAACTTATGAAGGAACATCAGACCCATGATATTTTTCCTCATTCCAGATCCATTCAGCCAGCATTTCTCATGACCTATCCAACAGTCTCTTAAAAAAATAAGTGTTTAACCACATCAGCGCATGTCCCTGGAGCACTGTTGGTACGAGACGTATCGTTATCGTCTGATCGAGATGCGAGACGTTACAAAGCAGAAACGAAACCAAGCGTAAGGACGCAGTCTCCTGTAGAGCAGTGGTTCCCAGGCCTGGAGCTGCAGGGTTGCCTTGACCTTTGACCTCTCTGTGGTCATTAAAACTACCTTTCTAACTTAACTTGACTTCTACTGCCCTCAAGTATTTTGGATTAATGACAATGTCTGTAGACAAGACAATGACAGCTATGAGTAACGCAACAGCGCATGCCTCACTTTTCCTCGAGATCTGGTTTACGTAACGCTGTGGATATGAGAGAGTGATGTGACGTGAAAAATCCACACCACGACAGACACTGTCTCATGTTTGCAGTGTAGTTTCAGTTAGGGCTTGTGACGGTGGCAGATTTTTACCACTGCTGTGGTAATGGACCAACTACCGCCGGTGACGCAGTGTTGTGATATGTGTTCAGGTACATCTCAATAAATTAGAAAATGTATTATTTATAATATAATACATTTATAAAGGAAAAGTTCATTTATTTCAGTTGTTCAACTCAAATTGTGAAACTCGTGTATTAAATAAATTAAATGCACACCGACTGAAGTAGTTTAAGTCTTTGGTTCTTTTAATTGTGATGATTTTGGCTCACATTTAACAAAAACCCACCAATTCACTCTCAACAAATTAGAATATGGTGACATGCTAATCAGCTAATCAACTCAAAACACCTGCAAAGGTTTCCCGAGCCTTCAAAATGGTCTCTCAGTTTGGTTCACTAGGCTACACAATCATGGGGAAGACTGCTGATCTGACATTTGTCCAGAAGACAATCATTGACACCCTTCACAAGGAGGGTAAGCCACAAACATTCATTGCCAAAGAAGCTGGCTGTTCACAGAGTGCTGTATCCAAGCATGTTAACAGAAAGTTGAGTGGAAGGAAATAGTGCGGAAGAAAAAGATGCACAACCAACCAAGAGAACCGCAGCCTTATGAGGATTGTCAAGCAAAATCAATTCAAGAATTTGGGTGAATGAATGGACTGAGGCTGGGGTCAAGGCATCAAGAGCCACCACACACAGACGTGTCAAGGAATTTGTCTACAGTTGTCATCAGAGGCGTCTTACCTGGGCTAAGAAGAAGAACTGGACTATTGCCCAGTGGTCCAAAGTCCTCTTTTCAGATGAGAGAAATACAAAACTTGCATTTGGAAACCAAGGTCCTAGAGTCTGGAGCAGTGGTTCTCAACCTTTTTTTCCACCGGGCCGCTTTATGGTCCAAGTGCAAGTCTCATGGGCCGCACGCATGTCATTTACATAGTACGTTATCAATACAAACCGACCAGATTTATAATATTGTTTATAGCCTAAATATTATGATATCTAAATGATTACATTTATTTAAATAAATAATTTACTCCCCAATAATAAAACAACTTATGCTGTCGGGAACCAATTTTGTTAAATTCTGCTGGAAAGGAGTATAACAGCACAATGAAGTTGAGATTGTAAGTTACAGTCTGTAAGACGCGAACGGAAGCGTGACACGTGACATAGCAGAAAGTGTGCGTTCACAAATGTACAGAAATGTAGCCTATGTTGATCCAAATATGGAAAGAATTTTCAAATTTTATAATCTGAGGTTCTCTCCAGAGATGTTTTGTCACATTTCTGTAATAAGGATGATTGCTGCGTAGTAGTATATGTTTCTTTTTTGCCTGAACCTCTTTCTAGTTGGTTGCGAGGCAAACCGAAAGTAAGTCCAGCACTCTCATCACCGCTGATGCGAGTTTGAATGCATCCGAAGGCATTTCTTCGCTGGCATTTTCAAAATTTCGTTTTCCCCCTTAACAAATTTGTCCATGTTGATGCTCAATTTTACAGAATTAATGGCTGCTGATGACGATTTTAATTGAATTCTGCCAAAGTGCACGCTTGTAAGTGTTCGTTAAATGCGTAACATTAATTACGTGAGTACATAGGTCTGCTCATGTCTGAAAATAATAAGTGAAAAACAAAATAATTTTACATAACAAAAATATTAGCTTATATTTGTTTAGTAAATTTTTAAATGAATGTAAAAACCAAAACTAATTGTAAAACTGAAAGTTATTTTTTTATTTTGTTCAACAAGACTTTCAGCATGGTGGGCCGCATTCGGATTCGTGACGGGCCGCATGCGGGGTTGAGAACCGCTGGTCTGGAGGAAGGGTGGAGAAGCTCATAGCCAAAGTTGCTTGAAGTCCAGAGTTAAGTTTCCAGTCTGTGATGATTTGGGGTGCAATGTCATCTGCTGGTTTTGGTCCATTGTGTTTTTTGAAAACCAACGTCAGTGAACCTATTTATCAATACATTTTGGTGCACTTCATGCTTCCTTCTGCTGACCAGCTTTTTAAAGATGCTGATTTCATTTTCCAGCAGGATTTGGCATCTGCCCACTAGGGGTCGACCGATTATCGGCGCCGATATTAAGCATTTTTACGATTATCGATATCGGCCATTTTCAAAACAGATTTGCCGATAAAAAAAAAAAATATATATATATATATATATATATATATTATTTTTTATTATGCAAACAAACATACTATTTACAGGTGACATTATTTATTGGTGAATAAATAATACAGGAGAAATTATTTAATGTTTAAATGCACTATTTGGCTCGATGTAGCCTGTCTGAGCTCAACATTCTGTGTAAAGCAATCACCGCCCACCGCTCATCTGATATGTAGAAAGTCACGAGTCCGACCAATCAATGCGGAAAACTGAAGGCAGTCTCACACCGAAAGCACTTGCTAACTGGAGCTGCGTCAGTGATCACGCATCAGTTGTCTCTCAAAGGTAAGGCAGCAGCAGACGTTGCAATAAATCACAATCCACTATGATGTCCGCGATGCGGAAAATGCGGGCGGAATCGCGGAATGCAGTCATATAATGGAATTTACCGTATAACGCGGAATGTCATGGAATTTGTCGAAGTTTGGATGAATTAATCAGCTCAGCTGTTACTTTATTTTGAACTATTTTCGTTGATGAAATGGAACAAAATCATGCAGAACTTGTTTATTGATCTTTTGTATTAAATCAATATATCACATTTGCAAACTCCCCTTATAATTATTAAAAGCTCTCTCCTGATCGCGATCTGTGGGCGCACAGAAATTAAGAGTGCGTGAGTGAGCTCAAGAATCAAAAGCACGTGCAAATGTGATGCATTCTGTCGGAACCTGTGGGAATGAGTATAATTATTATTAATAGCCGCAATCCCGCGCCGAAATTCAAGTTCTGCTCTCTGCTAAGAACCCGACTGTGAATGATGCGAGTGGCGTTACTATGTTGTTTGCCGAGGCGGGGATGATTTTTTGTGTTCCGCAGAACAACAACAGTGTGCTACATGATTCCTACATGTTTCTTTCCCCTCAGTAATCCCCGATAACGTTTAAATGGAGTGAACATGGAGCAGTTTTTCCGTGAGCGGGAATGTAAAACCCGGAGTGGATCCAGAGCGGAGTGATTACAGAACGCTTAGAGCGGAGAGAGGAACGTGCTTTAATCCACTCCAGGCTTTGATCACACCCCCCTCAACAGACTGAATGCACCTCGTCTTTCCTTCATTTGACACCTATTCAAGCTAAAATCAAGACAGTTATAACACTATTTGAGAACTGTAAGCGTATTTACGGTCTTAAAATTATGAAAAGTATATTTAAGAAGGCGGGAACCCTGCAATTGACGGGAATCCGTCGTATCGGCGGAGAACTTTAGTTTGTGAGAGACACGGGAGCTTATGCAGCGGATGGTGGATATTTGTGGCGGTCGATGTGGATATTGTGGATGACTTCTTCTCTCTCGTCACATTCTACTAGTGCTTCAGTTTCGAAACTTTCACATAGTAACACATACAGCTGTATCCTCGCCAAAATGCAATAGTGAAAAGAGACCCCTCTCTAACAGTGTCGCGTTTCAAACGTTATTTAAATGACACCGGTATTGCGGTATTTTAAAAATTCATATCGTAAGAAAAATAAACACCGGTATTCGGTATGAACCGGTATACCGCCCAGCACTATTATGAAGTATTCTAATTTGTTGAGAGTGAATTGGTGGGTTTTTGTTAAATGTGAGCCACAATCACAACAATTAAAAGAACCAAATAATTAAACTACTTCAGTCTGTGTGCATTGAATTTATTTAATACACAAGTTTCACAATTTGAGTTGAATTACTGAAATAAATGAACTTTTCCACGACATTCTAATTTATTGAGATGCATCTGTGTGTGTGTGTGTGTGTGTGTGTGTGTGTGTGTGTTTATTTTAGCACTTACATCTAGTCAGTGAACACAGCTTGCAAAACACTAAAATAAATATCAAATAAATAATACAGTTAAATAGGAAAGTAGCCTTGAATAAGAAAGTTAAATACACCCCGTCTACCTCATGCGAGCGGTGCGGCAAGAACCCATTATAATCAGTGAAGCTGTCTACACCAGATGCGCGATACAACATGACAAATCCCTCACAGTAAACTGCCTCGTCCTATTTATGACATACTGACACAAGGTTCAGATGTCCTGTAGACAGACTCAACCTGTTGTTTTGTGACGCGGCTTCCGGTTTAGACACGGTTCACTGTTCCGCCACCGAGCAAGCGGGCGTGTTAACTCCTCGTCTGCTGCATGCGCTCTCTGTGGAATAGGAATCGCAGCATATGTAGCCACATTTCTTGTTAACATCTTCCATTTACCGCGGTCTCGTTCGTATTTGGCCAGTTTGGAGAAAGCCTCACCAATACACACCTGACCAGCCGGGCGTATACGATCACGTGAACTTGAATAAACTTGTGCAAACGCGGATGGGTGACATGAATGGAGATGATTCCAGATCGGCGATTTAGTATTTGGTTTCCATTTCCCAACAAGGTCCATCGTTCATCACGAAATAAATATGCTGAATGCAGAATAAACTGTATTGTCCTGCACTCAAACCTGCCAATCTAAAGTAAACGCTGTGTAAGGCTTTTGAGGTGATTTGAGAAATAGCATAGATTTATAGTCTCAATAAAACAATTTGCAACTGTTACTAGTATTACACTTGTTTACAAAACTTTGCATTATGCTTGTTATAGAGTGTGTGACGTCATCACACACATTCAACAGGCACTTCATGTCTCTTGGGAATGAGATTATTTGGATAGAGTCGTTAGTAATGCAATATGTTATTGCTCTTTTCCAAATTCTCTTCCTGGCATTGACTTTCGCTTTCTTGTTTGCACTACACCACCATTTTGTACATCCGCTCGTCTTCCAGACTCCTGCTGTAGGTCTTTATGCAGCAGATCCAGGCAGATGGTAGACATGTTACCCGCACGTAGTCAGCAGGCTGAGAGACTCCCTCTGTGGCCGGATTTGGCAAACACAGCGCTTTCCAAAGGCAAGGGAACGCCAAAGCTTAAGATCACTGTGCCAGCCTGAATCGTTTCCCTGTTTTCTTCAGTCTGCCATTTGAATTTGAACATCGTTGAATTTGAGATTTCTGACACATTGTTTGGAAGATATATTATTGGTGTTTTTTCAGTGGCTGATGGCAATGGAGCAGGGTGTTTGAGATATACTACAGTTTAATTACAGCATATGAAGTAGGGCTGCAGCTAATGATTATTGTTATTGTCGACTAATCTATCGATTTTATTTTTTCAATTAATCTATTTATTATTTTCTCATCAGTTGATGAATTCTTTAGTTAAACTATCAATAAATAATATCAGCCAATTCTGCTATTATTGCATTATTTTGTATAATCCTTTTTCTATTTAACTGTTTTAAATTTCATTTTAAATCAATTTCTATATCATTTTAAAATTCCTTGTTTTATTATTTTTAACTCCTTGTTTTTATTGCTGTGAATGATTATTTCACTTTCTTTTATGTAAAGCACTTTGAATTACCACTGTGTATGAAATGTGCTATATAAATAAACTTGCCTTGCCTCGCCTTGCCTATTAATCTTTTATTTTATTCAAACCTTTTCTCATAATTAATACTTTACAAAAAATAAATAATAACAACAACAAAGAAAGAAAATAAGAAAAGAGAGAGAAAAATAAATAACAACAATAAAGTAATACAAAATAAAATTTAAAGAAATAAAAAAAAATAAGAAAAGAGAGAAAAATAATAACAATAAATAATTAATAAAAATTAAGAAAGAAAGAAAGAAAAAGAATTACAGGGCAGTGATAGTCAATAGAAAAGCACATTATGACTGCACTCAGTTCTGTTTGGGACTGACAGCAGTTACAGGTGAGAAACTTGAACTGTTTTATTTATTCAGCAGATTAAAATATGTGCTTGAATACATATCTGTATATGAATGAACAGCTGAAGACACAACCGCATTCAAGACATGAGAGCGACAGAATCAAAAATAGCATCATAACACCGGGAAGTTTTATCACAGCTGAGCCCATTTTTAAATAAATGAGCCCAGTCGAGGCTTGTGCTATCCATCACAGTTAAACAACTGACAATGACATTAATGCTTTGTTGGCGAGTGCAGCGAGCGCGTTTGGTGCGCGTCTCAGAGCTTGCGCAATCGCGTCCACTGTTTTTTTTTATTTCACAATTCTAATGAACAGGCCACGAAAATGCCATTGTTTTCATGATGGGAATGTTGCTGAAGGAGGAAGAGGGTCGGTTTTATCTTGGGATGGAGTGGGAGCGATGATGTCAACCTCCTCATTCCTGCCAGTGTGGGCAGCTTAGATTAGATCCTCCGAAAGAGACCGAACACATGAACATATGCTGGTTTCATTAAACACAAAACTTCAGCCAGGCTACCACATAATGCTCAGCTGTTTCAAATAATATTGTTATTTTCATCATGTAAATCTCTCAAATAGTAGTTTACCCCTGTGTCGTTCCAAACCGGTGTGACTTTCTTCTGAGGAAAATGAAATTAGATACTTGTGTGCTGCGTTAAACTCTAAGAATGACAAAAATGCACTAAAATAGTCTTCTGAAGTGCCATTAAATCACATTTTGCGTCCAAATATGAGAATAAACTACTTTGTTGTTATCAGTAGCAGTTCTTTGTTGCTAGCAGTGCAGCACTAAAGAGCATTGGCTGTTATTACATGTGTGAATGTATCTGGAGTCTGTGTTTTGGGAGATGATCAATGGCTGTCTTTTCGATGATGAATTGCAGGCTGTTTTGAAGCCCTGTTATGGCTCAGGCTGTACTCTGAAACTATTTTTCCATAGCAGGGTGGTTGGTGCTGTTGATTATTAACTAGACAGATTTAATGTCGAGTTGTTTAGTGCAGATTATTATCAGCACACCTCTGGTACCTCTCAGTTCAATTACCGGATCCGGTAGCCTGCAGTTGTCCAGTTGTAAAATAATGCTGTTTTGATGTTTTCTTTCATGTTAAGCATCATTATTATTATTCATATGAAGTATCTAACATGGCATGTACACTACTGATCAAAGGTTTGTTAGAATTCTTCTTTTTTTTTTTTTTACAAAAATAAAACCTTAAAATTGTAAAATATTACTACAATATAAAATGACTTGTCTTGTGCTGTCATTTATTTTAAAATGTAAGTTATTCCTGTGATGTAAAGCTGGATTTTCACATCATTATTCCAGTCTTCAGTGTCACATGATACTTCATTTTAATATGCTGCTCAGAAAGCGCTTATCAATGTTGAACACGGTTAATAATAATTTTTAATTTTAACTAGTTTAATGTATTTTTTTTAATTTAAAGTTTTATGTTTTTGCTTTTTTAAATATCTTATAAAACTTCATAATTTTCTTCATTCTAATTTATTGTAATTTTTATCAATTTAATTTGTGTTTTCTGAATGAAAGTAATAATTTCTTTAAAAAAAAAAAACAATCTTAAAAAAATATTAACTCAAACATTAATAAAAAAAGTTTTTGAGTTGATATTTAACCATTAATAACAGTTGTTTACAGTTCAGTGATGCTGGTTATGTAAACATGGATTTTTAGTTTACAGCTATGTCTTTTAATTGTATTTAATTATTTCTAAAATTACTTAAACATTTTAATTGTTTTTTTGTAATAGAGTTATTTTTGTATGTATTTTAAAATTACTTATTTTGATTTCTTTGGTTTTTACATTTTTATTTTAAGTTAGTGATTTTTTTCAGTTATTTACTTAAGTTACAATTTTGAGATTTAATTATGATTTATTTGAGATCGAAATCTTTGAGATAGAAACTTTGCATTTGTCTTTATTGTAAGTTATTGTCATTTTGATCAATTTAATGGGTGTTTTCTGAATAGAAGTAATCATTTCTTTAAAAAAAATTATCTTTCTGACTCAAATCATTAGCATGCTAGTTTAACTCATTGCTCATTGAAAACCACCTAAAATAAACATTAATAGTAACACATTAGCTCTGAAAATCTATTTAGTTACTTCCCTTTGAAATGTGGGGTAACAGGGCTGAACCCACTGTTGTTAGTGTTCGGAATGAAGTATTCCAAGGGCAGTCGTGGCCTAATGGAGCGTTGGACTTGAAACCCGAGGTAACCCAAGGTTGTGGGTTCGAATCCCGGCTCCGGCAGGAAGTCCATGACTGCTCCCCGGGCGCTGTACAGTCGGCTGCCCACTGCTCCAAGTGTGTACACTTGGATGGGTTAAATGCAGAGAACACATTTCACTCCTCATTATACTCTGTATAATTGTGTATGTGACAAATAAAGCTCATCTGAGCTTAATTTGTTGTAATGAACGTTTAAGGACCGTTGTGTTGTGTTCAGTCCCTGTAGTTTTGTATTGGAAAGTTCTGGCCCAGAGTGCTGCTCTGTTTCACAGCCAGGATGAAAGCAGCACTGCTTGCGGTATGAAACTGTTTATGGTGCTCAGGGCAGGAGACGTTTCTCAATGCAGCCAGTAGCCACTTCTGGTTTTCCTCTGCTAATCGTCCTGTGCTTACAGTGTGCAGATCTCCGTGTCGAGGGGTAACCAAAGCTGCTTTCTTCCACTAACACGCTTACTTTTTCCAGCAGGCAGTTGTGTAGCGTGACACAAGTGCTGTATGTCCCTGCTGTTTTTGTCACGTTGTATTGTCCACACACCGCTTCACAGCTGAGCTGAAAACACTTTCTCCTAAAATGTCTTCTCTTTTATGTTAGGTCCAGTCAATGTTAATTCGGCCGGTTTATGTGAATAAACGGATTTAAAAATGTATTTTTTTTATTTTGTAATTAAATTATGATTTTAAATTAATCTCTAAATTGTCTCCTTAACAAGATAACATTATTTATAACATTATAAGATAACATTATTATATAGACCCAAAGTCTCATCTCCTGACCCACTGCACAAAGGAACACAATATATCTAACACAATAAATCAGTGCAAATAGTTTTCAGTTCAAATAGTTTTCAGTTTGCACATCTCAGGCTACATTTACACTAGTGCGTGTTCGTTTTAAAAACGCATAGCTCAGACAGAGCTATAATTTCTATTAATTTATTCTAGGTTGTTATTAGGGGTGCGCCGATACGATATTCAGGATCGGTATCGCTTCGATACTGCCATTTTCTGCTGGATCGGGGTATCAGTCTGACGAGACCGATCCAAATTCGATATTCTGCATAGCTAATATTGTGTTATTGTTAAGCTCCACAAAAGCCACAAACACATTTTAAAACAGCATAAAGTTTTCGTGCACTATATTTCAAGTGTTCTGAAGCCGTTACATAATTTAATGTGAGGTACAGATGAATATTTAAGTCAAGTTCACGTAAACACTTCTCTCCGCTGCAGCGGTCTGTCATCCTCCATTCAGTGTTCAAACTGCGCTTCACGTTTAGTTACTAGAGTCAAGACAATAAAACTCTCTCCACTGTTCCTATTATACTTGATCTGCAAATAAAGTTCAATGGTTTTGCATAAAAGGATTTTATCTAGCTAGATTCTCGTGCTGTTTCTAAATCATGTTACTTTCTACCAGGTGTCTGTTAGATCAGTGGTTCCCAAAGTAGGGGTCGCGACCCCCTGGGGGGTCGTGAGACGATTTCCAGAAATCAAATAAATGTTTTTAAGTATTAGAAATAACATATTTTATCCATAACTAACAAAAAATAAAAAGTAGTAGTTAATGGTTACATTAAAAAAACATGCAAATAAAAAAGCCATCAGCCTTTTGATTTTATTTCCATTTGATCGCGACCCCTGAGGTGATTACGACAGATTAACGACAAATAAACGATCAATTTACAGCACCATGTTAAACATTCCGACATGTGCACGTAGGTCATTTTTTCGCTTTAGGCTTAGGATATTATTTTTGTTGAAATTAAACGTTGGTTAATACCCACTCATCTCATTAGGTGAGGTTAATGTTGAAATTAAACGAATGAGTAAATGACTATAAAAAAAAATTATTTTGTTGTTAGACCGTTGTGTTTTTTTGTGTTGTCATTAGGCTATGCGCATGTTTTGATAGGCCTATTGGTGCATGTGCGCTGTTGTGACTCAGTGACTCAGTGTTGCTTCAAGCACATCATTCTGCGCACGGGATGCGCATAAGTGCCTAACGTGTCTGTATTGGAGCCTTGCGCATTATAATATTTTTTTCGCAATGACAAATTATTAATAGCATTTCTTGTTCGTCTCATCTGTTATATGGTGCTGCCTCATTGGCTCATATGGTGCAGTACGTTTAAAATAAATTTATGTACATTTTACTGCATATATTTTTCTATATAAAATATTACTTGTATTCCATGAATGTATTTTACAACAATACAAAGAGCAATATATAATATTTGTACCAGATTTAGTCCTATACTTATTGACTTTTCTTTGTTCCCCAATAATTGTTTTCCACTAATTTGTGATTTTATAAGCTACGCAATATCACGTTCATTATCGCAGGTGATTCATCTTAAATTAAGAGCACGAATTGCGTAGCTTGTCAGTGAACTTCTGCTCTGTGAATTAAATGCCGCTCCATTTGAAAGCATGTGATGGAGATATATTGCTAATCACGGAACCGACTTTACTGACGAGATGCACACGACAATCGCGTTCGATATATCGTACAGCCCTATAGTATATAGTGTAAGTCTGTTTTTATTGGTTTGTTCTTGGTATGAACTGAAGATGATGTGAGAAACAAAAGTTCCCATTTCCCAAATGTTTGCAGACACTGCAAGGCCTGTGTCTATATTTAGCAGTTAGAGCAAAGTGGGGCATGTTGTTTTTTTATTTTTAAAACGAATGCATGATATAGCAAGGAATCATTTTCATCTCCATTGCTGAGGGTCACTTGAGCGCAGTGGATAAAGCGGATCTCACACACACTTAAAAGACGTGCTGTGGATAGAAATGAGGCATGATGTCTGTAATGAGACCATTTAAATAGATTTATGAGGGACAACTTTGTTATCTCTGTCCCTCCAGTAATAAATGAGCCAGAAATCCCATAGGCTTACTGACAGACCAGAATATCATACAGACTTCTGGGTGGGCACTTTTGACTTGAGACAGTAGGCAACCACCTAGAATACTATATAAACCGTCACAACACGCTAGTACCCACACCAGAGCGTTGTGGTGGTGGGTTCTGCATCCGCATTTGTTGGAAAAATGTAGCATTGCATCACTTGCCCAACAATAGTTCCTCTGCAGTGAATGGGTGCCGTCAGAATGAGTCCAAACAGCTGATAAAAACATCACAAGTAAAGTAATCCAGTCCATCAATTAACATCTTGTGAAGCCAAAAGCTGTGTTTGTAAGAAACCAATCCACCATTAAGATGTTTTTAACTTCATACTGGTAATTCTGGCCAAAATCCCAGTCCATATTTCATCATAATGCTTTGTCCAATAGGGATGCAGCGATTAACCGGTTTTGAAATGTCACGGTTAAATCATCGTAAAGGTTCCGCTACACCGAGTGTTTCTGTTACACGAAACTGAACTGTTGCAGCTTGTGCAAAATGTAAACAAAGTTACACTAGTGGTGCACCATCTTAAAATGCAGTGCTTATCAGAGACACGGAGGCTACTACATAATGACATTAGATTAAATGTGACCGAGGGACTAAACAGCGAAGCTTTATTTCCACCAGAGAAATGCCTGTCCACATTGTGGGGCCATTTTGGGAACACCAAGAATGACCAGGGTGTCATTTAAATATTGTCGTAAAAAAATGGCTGCTAAAGAGTGAATACATAAGGGATAATGCACGGCTAGTTGTACATTGAACGATTGCATTAAGCACGACGTGAAGGCAAGAACCACCTGATGCGAAACTACGGCATTCTGCTCGCTTCAGATCAGAAAGCCACGTCCTGATTTTGCTGAGTTAGATGTGTTCCTGGGTCAACATATACTGTTGACCCTGTAACAACATTTTAATCCAAATATTTAATCTTGACCATTTCCCTACAACTAAACCTAACCTTAACCACGAGTAATCCCTAAAATCAGAGGAAATGATAGATGAATGACACTGATGTACAAGCAACAAACACTGATTGTAAGCCTTAACTTCACAAAAATTATAAACTTGTTCTTCAAATCTGATTGGTTAATAACAATGTTGTTCCAGGGTCAACAAAGATATTGACCCAGGAACATGTCGCACTTGGTAAAATCAGGTTCTGCGATCAGAAAGAGGTGAAATAGTGTGGTAAGATCACATTTATTTGAAGTAATTACACGTTTTAGATACTTGAATGAATTATTCGATCGAGAGAGATAGAAGTGTCAGTTGCCTGTGTGGATTAGCCTAACTGTGTCTGTGTCTCTCCAGTATCTATTTAATCTAATTCATTAATAAAAGTCGCGAGGCAGCGTTCTCAAGACGTGTGTGTCCTCCTGAATGTTTGTACACGTGCGCAGTGCGATCTCCGACCTGACAAACCAAAATAATAGACATGATTTTCTCAGGTCACATTTAAAATCATATGACTTGTTATAAAGATTATTAAAATTAATATGTATGGATGAAAGTTAATTACTTTAGTATTTCAGTTTATTTAAATCATTAACAGTTTCCCCTGTGGGATAAATGAAGTTAATATTAGTCGTATATTTATAATACTTCATTAACTTTATTTACTATCCCTGTTGTAGTATTATTCATAAGAAAAAGTTTTCTTTCACCATTTTTCCAAATTCTCTACCCCAGGTCGAAAAGAGAATCTAAAAACTGAAAACATTCAACTTTTGTGATCTATTTCCATTAGTTATTTTAAAAAGAGAAATACTGTCATGGATGTTTACAGAGCAGTGGTCACCTTTTTAATTCTAACGGGAGAGATGGACTTTTGTTTGTCTTTTATTTATTATTATTTTGTGCTGTATTGCTGGTTACGGTGTCATTTCGGTTTCAAAACTAGCAATAAATAACCCTTTAATATCTAAAGAGTATTCATGTGATTTTATACATTAGTATTGTTGGGAAATAAATAAATGCATAATAATCCTCATAATTGTAAAACCATGATTATTCCTCAGACAATAATCCTACCAACAAAATCTTTAATCGCTGCATCCTATCGTCCAGTAAAAAAGTCCATTCTCTGTTGTCCTCTCAAATCAAAATCTGTGAACTGAACTGGTTTGGACCGTTTTTGTTTGTAAACAGTGCTTGACCTGTGCGTATTTCTCTCCTGATTCATACATTTGTCTGTTGAATTTATATGGAATGTATAATAAAATGAATGTGAATGGGTTTGATATCATCTGCTAGATAATCTTCAGGTACATCAGTAGTTCATTTACATGAAGATGATATGCTAACCTGAATGTGTCTGTGGTGGTTACTGCACAAGAGGAAGTGACATGTTTTCTGCTGTGCTTCTATCAGAGATGCACATGAAGATACGGTATGAGAAGCTTTATGGCATATTTTGCCGTTGCTTTGACATTTGTTGTTTGTTTGGAGGGTGTGATGAGTGATGCTCCGTGACCGCTCAATGGTCCAAGTTTATTAAAGGAGAGTTCACCCAAATAATTAACATTTGTGCCACCAATGCCATCCCAGACTCGATGACTTTCTACAGAGGAGCACAAAAGATATTTTGAAGAATGTTTCAACTGCTCTTTTCCATTCACTAGAAGGACTATCCTTTTAACACTGAATAAGGTGCAGTAGTAAGTCTCACACAAACTACTACACACTGAGAGTGTGTGTCTGGGAACCGTTCCAGGCGTTTATATGCACAGAGGTCAACTCAACGCCTACCGCTCATGCTATCACCTCTAGCCTGAAGAAAGCTTCATATGCACTTCTAAAAGGCTCAGTGTTGATGCTCTGTCATATTTAGTAGCTGAAGCGTCTCCACACACATATACAGATGTTACTCATGCTCACACTTGCCGGAAAATTATGAATTGATCAAATGCCTCTCTTGTAGGCAAAGGTTTTTTTTATGTTTTTGAAAAATAAATGGCTGCATTTATTGGATCGAAAAATGCAGTAAAAACAGTAATATTGTGCAAAATTATTACAATTTAAAATAACTGTTTTCTATATGAATATACTAGTGTAAAATGTAATTTATTTCTGAGATCAAAGCTGAATTTTCAACATCACTGCTCCAGTTTTCAGTGTCACATGATTAGGGGTCGACCGATATGTGTTTTTCAGGGCCGATGCCGATACCGATTATTACAGATCAAGTAGACAGATAACAGATATTTTGAACCGATATATGTGTCTGGTGTAAAAATGAAAATGAATGCCAAAATTAATAATAACAAGAGCTCTGACAAAAAAAACGTTCTTTAAATGCTTTTAAACATGTCTTTAATTCTGAAAACTGTTAATAACAACAACATTAAATAAACAGTAATATTAATAATAACATAAGTGCAGGGATCACCCAGAAGCATTCTGTAAACATTTTGTAAAACTTAAAGTAAACGTATTTAGCGTATTGTAGCGTATTATTGCACTAAATGCAAGCACAGGAGTTTTAATGAGCTCATGCTGCTGCTCTTCAGCACTGTGGCAAAGGTGTTCAACAGCAGTTTTTACTCAAAGGAAAGAGGAGGTTCTGCCTTTAGAAATATGAGGATGGTCGGTCTAGTGGAAGACATTTTGGTGAAATGTTTCAGATTCTGCTGGATCTTTATTTTTGGCATTTTTACACTAAAGCTGTGGTTGCAAACCAAAGTCCATTTGACTTAACTGTTTAATTCAGCTTGTTTAATTGCACAGGAACAACACGTGAATCATGTGGCTCCAGTATAGTTGACAATTGGTATTAAAGCAATTCAGCTGCTGTAGAATTTGCCTATATACAGTACACACCATATATAATGTATTTCCAGTCTCTGCATTCTTCACAACGTATTTGCCTCAGACAAAAGCAAGCGCTATATTCTTTACTTTAAGTAAATGTACAAAACAAAAGTTTTTAATTTATTTAAATGTCATATATTAAAAGTTAGTTAACATGATGTGCTAATTAATAATAGATTTAATCTTAAATAAATTGGGCAGAGAAATTACCCCCCAAAAGATCCTTTCAAGTTTTTACTGTGTTCAATAAGAAATGCATTGAATAGACATTACAAAAAATAGTTTAATTATCATCTCACTGTCTTAAGGTTTGAATCATTTATTCAACAGATTGACTTAGAAGTGAAGCAAGTGACTTCATGAATGGATCACTGAATCATTGCCCACTCGATTTGTTAAAAACTGCAGATTTATTCAGTAACGAAACACTGGCGTGTGTTGTTTGGAGACGGACGGTTTTGCTGTGGCTTTGTTTGGAACATTTTTGTTGGCAAAAGTGAGCCAAAAATAGACAATACTGACAGTATTTGTGTAGGGGTGGGAATCGCAGGGTACCTCATGGTACGATATAATCATGATAGCTAACGATAATGACAATATCACGATACAACGATTCTGTAATAATCAATATATTTCTAGAAAATCCTATAATAATACATCACAATATCTATATAAACAAAATGCCTGTGAAAAGGTTAAGTGCAAGTTTTCTTTATTCAAGTCTAAAAAAGTTCTGTAAATCAATTTTAATATGTTGAGTTGGCTAAATTAAACATTTTATTCTTGGACTTATTAAAAGCTTACACTTTTATTTTTCTCTGTGTAAACAAACATATTTAACTGCTTCTCAAACAGAAAAAATAGACGGATAGATGGATGGATGGATAGATAGATAGATAGATAGATAGATAGATGGATAGAATATAAACCTGGTACATTTAAAAATGTACCTGGAGTGCTTTCTCAACCTTTCTTCTACTCTCATCATAAAAATGAGCCCCACATGAAGAAAGCTGTTCACAATGCGTCTTTTGCGCGCTCAAGTTTGTTATTCCATATGTAGATGCACAGCAAGCACACACACACACACTGCACACTTCTGCGCTGCATTGCGTTTCTGACAAGGTTTTGTTTTTGCCGGTCGGTGCTCACTGTTCACACTGCATAACACGCACTTGTAATATCTGAGTGAGAGGGAGAGCATCTAGTTTTGTTCACATAAAACTGGACACACCTGCGGTGCTATTTCTCACTCATCTAGTAAGGGAAATCCACCTGCGATGCGAGCGGAGAGGCTACTCACAGACTGAATATGTGCTCTGCAATAATAATGTGATCGGTGCCTAAAGTCCACACTGATAGCTGTTCTGGGGCAGCTAGTTTTCATCTCCGTAAACATATATATAGCAGTGAAGCTAATGCAGTGGCTGGAACTCTATTTATCCTTCGGTTCCTCGTGCTTCCCCATTTTCACAGAGAATGCGGTTCATGGAATTTGCTCTGAGTTTGAGCGCTTTTGGACAGAAGCTGGAAATGGCGTGGCCGCGATTTCCACCCATTTTTAGATGCTTTGAACAGGGTAATCTATTTAGAGCACTTTATTGTATTAATTCAAATATCGATATTTGGTGCCAGATATTGATTCTCGTATCGCATGGAGAAGAATCGCGATATATCGTCATATCGATTTATTGTCCCACCCATTAGTATTGTGTTTCAAATTTAAATATTAACTTCATTTTTGTTGAATTGCTGTATAAAATCAGCATTACATTTGCAGCTGTGCATATAATCGGAAAAAAACTGCATGCAATGTAAGATGAAGAACAGGTCTGGGCCAGGGTTTTTTAAATGCATTAATCATTTTTTTATTTTACTTTTCTTTTCAGAATTAATCACACCAAATTAAATCGACAGCCCTAATATAACCCCATTTTTATGCAGTAATTAAATAGCAAAAATAGAAAGGAGAAATAAAGAAACATATTGTAATAAAACATTTTTGATAAAATGTTTTATAATTCCTATAATGCCAAGAGGAAATTGTATGAATCTCTGAATTCAAAACATAATATTTTAGAATTGTACCATCTGTGAGACTTCCATGTCAATGCTTTTGTCTGTTTGTGTCCAGTCATCTGGGTGGATGATGTGGATGTGGAAGCTGATACTCTGTGTGACATTTAGGGACAGAGACAGAGGGGGTTTGCGGTGATTTGCTGTCCCCTCAAGCTCATATTTCTGTCTTTTGACTCACCCCTGGACGTCCTGCATTGGTCAGTTGACACCGAGATGGACACGCAGACTTTAAGGGACAGCCACAGACAGAATAGTCTCAGCCTCCGACCACGGTTCGTTGGCTAAACGTCTGATTCATATGGTACACTTATCTGGAAACACTTCAGTAGTGTTGTCGTCGGATTGGTTGAATTATACTGGATTTCCTGGAGGCTTGTGTGTTGTGTTCTTTAACGTTCCGCCTGGAAACAAAGATACCGTTTCTACGGTGCATCGAGATGCAGACGAGGACGATTCGGTTCAGTAATAGACCATAACCGATTATAATGTACTGAAGCTTTTCTGACGTCATTTGTCGCATACAAGCTTTGTCACGGGAGCATACAATGGCAGAAGGAGGCGAGTGCGCGTATAATTAAAAATGCTCCCACTACAAAAGCTGACATCTGGCATTTATTAACAACCTGGTAAGCACGACCTGGAGAAGACACGCTGTGTGTAAATCAGCGGTTCTCAATTCCTGTCTTCGCGCCGCCCCCCCCCCCCCCCCCCACTCTGCACATTTCGTATGTTACTCTTATCGCTTCAGATGTTTGTTCTATTTGAACGTAAGTGCCCTGCGAAGTGGACATCACAGGATATTCTGCCATGATTCCAGTTCGACGTGAATGTATTCCATTCAAAGTGCATTGAAGTTTGCGAGATGTGAATTAAAATTGTATATGTCAGAGGTATACGATGTCACACTCGTCTGTGCTTGAAGATGTTGTGCAGCGCAAACCATGAATGAATGTTTCGAAGTGAAGTAAACTACAACAGATTTCCCCTGCTGAGGGAGTAGGGAGCAATGGACACTGTGTAGGGAGCATGTCAATCGGAACACAGTTCATGCACGGAGCGCACTTCTAACGAGCTGATTATCTGAATCAGGTGTGTTAACAAAGAGAGACATGCAAAATATGCAGGGGCCAGGGGGTAATACAACTAACTTGAGAAACCACATCAGCTGTTTTCACCGTGTGCTGTTAACCCTGTCAGTGCCGAGTATTTAGTATTTACTTTTGTGTATTTGTTTTAAATGCTCCTGTTTTCTTCTGTGCCCAGACTTCGTTTTGTTTGATATTGACAAAATTGTATACATGTGAAGTCAAATTTAAAATTGAGGATACAGTGCATCGTCAATTCACCGTGAGGCATCGTGATATCGAATTGAACCAAATCGATGACATGATAATGGTAATCGAACCGAACCATAAGATCAGTGTAGGTTCACAGTCACACCCCTAATCAATATTACGTTAACCAGGAAACACTCTCACTATACTCCTTAAATCCTGATTTATAATTGTGACATCGTCTTATAAAATCAATATATTTCTAACTTACACTAAAAAGCGACTATATGCAGTGGTTTTGGCTCCTGTTTTGTGTCATTCAGCGCACTGAATGAGTAACAAACTAAGCATAATAACAGATGAATTATGTTCATATTTAAAATTCCAAACAGTCAGTAAGCGACAGATGCTTGGAAACGCTATTTTTGTAAATGATTTATTGACAAGTCTGCTGCATTACAGCTAACTGAATGTGCTGCTGCTCTGCAGTGTAAGAGGATAATAACAGTAATAAAAACAAAAATGTGACCAAATATACTTGGGCGGCCCGCCCAGGTAAAGTCTATGTGTGGGAAACACTGGGCGACATTTCCACGCCCCGAAACGTGATGCAGAACGAAACAAACTGTGATTGGTTGTTTGACATGTCGGTCAAACTGCCTCATGGGCGGGCCTTGGACAATGAATGCGGCCATCTATTCCAGACCTTCAGCCGTCGGTCTGAAGGTCTGGCTACGCGAGACCACAGACAGAACGATGAGACACTGTGCCTAACAACACCCTTTAGCCTTGATCTTACATTCTTAAAATATACATCTGTGAAGTAGATGGTGCCAAATCTGTTGATTCAATGAGCTTTAAAAATCATAGAAAAAAAGTATGATATATGTGACCCTGGAGTACAAAACCAGTCATAAGTAGCACTGGTATATTTATAGCAATAACCTACAATACATTGTATGGGTCAAAATGATCTATTTTTCTTTTATGCCAAAAATAATTAGGATATTACGTAAAGATCATGTGCCATGAATATATTTTGTAAATTTCCTAATGTAAATATATAAA
This sequence comes from Oxygymnocypris stewartii, assembly GCA_003573665.1. Taxonomy (NCBI): domain Eukaryota; kingdom Metazoa; phylum Chordata; class Actinopteri; order Cypriniformes; family Cyprinidae; genus Oxygymnocypris; species Oxygymnocypris stewartii. The sequence goes on along the minus strand of QVTF01021702.1, from coordinate 75,015 downwards.
AACGTAATTTTAGATTTTTGCTCAGATGATGGGTTGTGTTTACGTTGGCTTAACTGAATCATTTATTGAACCTTCATGTCTTTTCCTATTGCTATACACAGCATGCTAAAATCGCTGTAGCGATTGGCCTCTTGTGCTCACTGCCCTTTTTTGTACCCGTCTGAACAATAACCTTTTAAAATAGGTTACCTAGTTTTAGTGTCATTTCCTGTATGAATTGTAGGCTGAAGAAAACAGACTTTGGAGTCAGACTACAATATGCAAAACACATGCCAAGAAAATCGACATCAGCACTTTCACATCGGGATCTTATTTTGGATTCAAACACTACAGCCTAAATATTGATAATTAAACAGCTAGTAAGTGAATTGACAAGTGCGGAGTTCCCTTTCACGTCTCCGTACACGTTAAGACTGCAATGTAGGCGATGTGGCACAGGCACAGCTCATTGAGCGAGATCAGATTACCCGCCCTTAGTTCAGAACTGATCTGCCAGGACAATAGCGGTTTTGTTTGCCTCACTGCCGCGAGACCACTGCGCATTGAACAGCACGGTGAGAACCAAAACCAAAACAGTGGAGCTGAACTGGACAAACCGGTTGAGCTGCTTTTGCCACCGATACCAGTGTTTTTTCACCTCTATTATATCTCGGCTTCACCCTTTCCCAAGATTACGTTTGTTCTCTAAGGAATCCATGTTGACTTTGTCAGATATCTTCCCCATCCTACCTGTACGCTGGGCGGCTCTGAAGCATTCTCGGCCGCTGAATTATTGAGAGAGGCCTCGGCCCCTGCTGTGTCAGCTGGAGGTGGAGGAGATGCGCTCGTCAGCCGGTGACAGAATGAAACGCACACCCAGCCTTCCTGCTGCTCACATGTGACCTCTCACCTCCGGGTTGGACACAGGTACACCTCAGCCAACGAACCTGACACCTGACCCCTGCTGTACACCCAGACACATGTTAGAGCCGCCCGAGAACAGGCCAGATAAGAACATAATGATTACAGCACTGATCCTGTATTATAAAAGCAACTTGCAAAACACAAGCTACTAAACGCTTTTTAAAAAGTTCAAGCCAAAACAGAAAATGTTCTTATTTACATGTCCTTCAGCCGTTACACCAGTCCTCAGTGTCACACGATCCTTCAGAAATAATTAAAAAAATAAGAATTTTTCCAAAGTAAGGCAACTTTGCTTCCTTTGCTCCTGTAAACAAACTCGCGAGACTAGCATATCCCAGAGTGTTTGCAACGCACACATCCTACGTCATCCGGCCCAAAACGGCTTCCACGTACAGCAGTCAGCAGAAGTGAGAGAAAAGTGTTTATTACATTTTAAATATTGATCATTTTCTTACAAAGATGCATGGATTCACTACAGGAGGCCTTTATTCACGCCCCGGAGCCTTGTGATGTTTTATTATGGATGCAAGCGTTTTATTTGACTTTTTGTTGACTAGTGAAAAACCACACACCCACTGCAGTGATAATGTTTGGAAGAGCCAGGACAGTTTTTAATATAACTGATTGTATTCGCATGAAAGAAGAAAGTCATATACACCTAGGATGCCTCGGGGGTGAGTAAAACACAGGCTAATTTTCATTTTTGGGTGAACTAACCCTTTAATGCATCCATGCTGGATTTAATTTGAGTATTGATTTCTTTCAAAAACAATATGAACTTACTGACCAGTAAATTATATGGTTTGCATGGATTGATGTAGTTTTCATTGTCAGAAGGAACTTCCTTAAGACCATGTGGTTGACTAAGTAGGTTGATTTTTGGTTCATGTCCATCAGATGTATTTCTTAGTCATATATAAACTCAAACCTATCTTACATATCTATTAAATTTGCACAAAAAAGTTTGTTAATCATCAGAGTACATTGGTGTATTCGTAATAATGTGAATGTTGCTCACGGCAGATGGTCTGAAGGAGGACAGAAATTGTCTTCAGATATCTTGAATTAGATTTAAAATGTTGCTTTTTGAAGGGGATGAATTTAGAGATGTAACTTATCTGACAGGATTTAGCAAGCATGCAAAGCGAGAAGTCACTTCTTTAAAGAGCTGCCTATAAAGCAGAAGAGTAAAAAGCATCTGCAGCAAAGAAAAGTGTTGAAATTACATAATTAAATAGTTAAATCGTCATTTTAACATGAATTAAGTTACACAAACTTCATTTGTAACTTCAACATCATGAAAATAAGGTTAGCTGACCCAGTTAAGTAAATGATTTGATATGGTCCCCTTATATCGCAAGGAGATCAATATCGAATTGACGTCAATAAAAAACAAAACGATTATTCTGATTCATCCAACTGTACTTTCATAATGTAATTTGTAGCAATAGCCAAAAATACATTGAATGGGTAAAAATGATTGATTTTTCTTTTATGCCAAAAATCATTAGTATATTAAGTAAAGATGTTTTGTAAATTTCTTACCATAAATATATCAAAACATCAATTTTGATTAGTGATATGCATTGCTAAGAACTTAATTTTAACAATTTTAAAGGCGATTTTCTCTATTTAGATTTTTCTGCACTCTCAGATTCCAGATTTTCAAATAGTTGTCTCTCAGCCAAATATTGTCCGATCATAACAAACTATACATCAATGGAACGCTTATTTACAATTGCGAAAATCTGACACTTAAGACTGATGTGGTCCAGGATCACATATATTACAGGACTCTAGATTCATTCTTCCCTCTGGTCGCACGTTTGCGACTAACTTTCTCATTTGGTCACACTTTGAAAAAATAGTCGCGGTCTAGAGCCCTTTATTGTCTGGGGGAGTAAACAGAAAAAAAATCTACTAGCCAATAGTGATTCATAGTGTTGATTCATAGTACATTCATAGTGTCATTTTTGCTTTTTACTGAAGAAGTGTCAATCCAGTTATCAATGCCCTTGAATTGAACCCTTCAGAAGCAGGACTTTCCATGTTGACTTCCTTGTATTGAGTCAAATAATATTTCCTGCGGTATTACAGTACTCAAGCAGAACTTGCCCTATATTACTGTTCCAAGTGAAACAGATTTCCAAAGAGCTGTAACTAAACTTCAGATCATCGGCTCACGCGCCATACTGCTATTTTCAGTTCTTCCCTCCAGACTGCATGTTCTCAGGATTATGCTTGATGTTTTCTGTGTTTCTCTCTCATTTTTTCTCTTTCCTCCAAACATGGCCTATTTTTCATGCGCATCGCCCCAGCATTCCTTCGGTTTGGATCAAAAACAGCTCCATGCTGAAGTGTTACCCAAACCCAGATCTCCTAGAAATATCTTCAGCACTATCAGAAACAGTGCATTTCTTGCAGTTCTGACACACTTTGCATCAGTCGGCTCTTCGAGTGCCGTCCGTCGGTAGATTTGAACGACAGGATCTGAGAACGTTTCCTTCTCACCATCAGGAACCTTGAACTGTTACGTCAGCAGCCGCAGACAGGCTAGAGTGTATTAGCGGGGGCTGTTTCTTGGCGACGCGTCTCTTGCTTGCTCTGTTTAACATTGCACAGGCTTTGGGTGGCAACAGTGCTTTGCTTCAGAGAAACTGCAGACGAGCTCTTCCTGTTGTGAGCAGAGTCTCCGATAACCGCAGGTGGAGGAGGGGAGCCAAGCTGCGTTGTATTTAAAATGTGACCATTGTCTAATTGGTCGTCGGAGCCGGTCCATGGAGCTGCGGGAAATGGGTCAGCGAGTTCCCACAAGGCGGCCCGTAGCCACGGAGAGCCTCTGATTCACACGGAATCATTTGCCTTGATCTTCCTCATCAGAGCCACGCTGAAGTCTCATCTGGGTCACTGCTTAATGGAGCCGTTCAACCAGAAATGCCAATTCTGTCATTTACTGGCTATATTATCGCTCCAAACTACAGGCAGAAAGTCCCTGCTGCTCTGCTTTTTCATAAGGAGTGGATCTGCTGAGCTCAAAAAATATCTTCTGAAGTCATATGAACTCATACAGGTGTATTTGAGGAACAGAGCAAATTTAAACCATTATTCATTTTTCAAAATCTCTTCGTCACATTTCTGCATAGTCAAACTTGACCGGTCACTTTTAAGGCACTTATGAGGGCCAATTTTCACTACAGTATCATTGCGGCTAAAATAATTCACTATAATGATATCACAACATCTACAGGAATTTTTGATGTGTTTATCAATAAAGCTGTCAGTCAAAATAATCTAACTTTATTTTATCCTTTTTTTGGCCAATAAATTGCACTCAAAATATGTGTAGTGAGACTAAAAGAGAGAGTTTGTATGGAAGCTTGTTTCCACCACTGAATAAAAAAATCAAGGGTTAGGGTAAATGTGCGTTTTTCTCACAATTCTGACTTTTTTTCTTACAATTACATGTTTACGTCGCATAACTCTGACATTTTTTCTCAGAATTGATGCAAATTCACAATTGCAAGTTAAAATGTAACAGTCGCATGATGTAAACTCACACTTCTTAGAAACATTGCGAGATATAAACTGGTATTATTTTGAGAAAGTCAGAATTTTATCTCATAATTCTGAGGATTTAATGTGTAATTGCGAGCTATAAAGTCAAAATTGTGAGATAAAAAAAATCGCAATTACCTTTTTACATTTTTTCTTCAATGGAAGAAACGAGCTTCCATACGTTTGTAACTACAAAATCATACAAAATAACTTATTGTTGATCAGCACTTGCTGCAGACTATGTTTTACACAATCTGTCTGAATAAATGTCTCATTTTTGCTGTCATCGACGATCACATGACTTTGTGTGGCAGTAGTAGCTACATGCTCGTCATTTAGTTTTATGACAGGTGGCAACTAATGTTAAGATGCAGGACCTCCACATCGTTACCGGCACTGTATTGCTTACAATAGTATGCTATGTGTAATATCACCATGATATCAGGATTTCATCTTTCACATATCATGGTTATGTTCACCCAGGCTATACGTTGCATCAGGTCTAAATTGCATTAGCGTTGCATTGGTGTATTAGTCATATTTTATTATTATTCAGTAATAATGTAAAACTCAGGTAAACTAGCCATTTACAAATGCTATAAACATGTATTTTAGTTCCCCTCGCTCCATCACAAACCCATTAAATGGAGAGTATTGAGAACAGAACAAAAACGAAAGATATAAATAGTCTTAAGTAATATGATAAAAGCAAAACTGAAACATGGGGTAATGTGGGTGGGTATGTGCTCACACGATTCTCTCATGTGGCATGAATCCAGATATTTTGCATGCTGGGCTCTACACATTTCAGAAGAAACGTGATTTACATTTCAGAAAATACAGTAATGTGTCAACTTTTGTTTGTCCTTTTTAAAAACGCAAAAGTTGTATGTATGGAAACAACATGGAAATGTAAGGCTATAAAAAATAAATATAATGTATGTAGGCTACGCTATGCACAATCGAATTATATAATTTATATTTGTTTTAAAATACATTTACAATATGAACTCTAATTTAACAAGTGTTTAATTAGTAGTAGCTCTAGTTTTATGGGAAAGAGCAATGCAAATTCGTAGTTTTGTTTTTTGAGCAACGTCTGTGAACTTTCCCTTTCAGCGAATCCCGTTCCCCGCTTCCTCTGAGCTTCTCAAGTCACATTGTTTTTCTAGATTTTGACTACAAGCCTGTACTTTATTACACAGAAATCCAGGGTAAATGATCCGTGGAAAGCGTCCTCATCACAGTGGCGTGGCCTGCAGTGGCAGCATGCGTGTGAAGGATTTCCTGCTGCCGCTTCCTCCTCCTCCTCTGCTTCAGTCTCTAGGTGTGATTTAACCCCACAGGTGTTTTCTTTGGAAAATTACCCACCTGTTTTTTTATGCCATATGATCCCGTTAACCTTGAGGCGCACTGCCGCTGTGGAATGTAGCAGCGCTGCAGTGTCTGTCACATTGTCCTCTGTTTTCGCCCTGCCTTACTCCCACTTGGGCCAGCTGTAGCCATGGCAACGGTGGTGACCCGAAGGGTTAAAGGCTGCGTGATGGGCTGGCGTTTTCTGGATAAAGAGAGCCGTGTGGACTGGCACAAAAGAGGGTGGACAGATTGTGGGAGGTCTGTTTGATGTGAAAGTTGTGCCAGCAGGCAAATCTCTCTTGGACCTTCCTGCCTCCTCGTACGTACACACACACACACACACACAGAGAGAGAGAGAGAGAGACCAGCATTAGGGATATAGTTTGGCCTGGATGCACAGCTATGATAAGAGAGAATAACATTTTGAAGACAGCTGTGAAAACTAGATTGTTACATTTACACTTTTGGTTCTTGTTAAACTTACCATCACAATGCTTAAGTGTTGTGGTTGGTTGCATTCCTGGGTGTTTTTAACCTGTTGCTATGCAGTTGCTAGGGTGTTCTGGGGCTTTGCTGGTAGAGAGACCCATAATTGGTTACAACTTGGTCAGTGTTTTTGTTTTTTTTATGTTGTGCCTGACAATAATAAGGCCCTTTTGAATTTAAGTTTTAATGGATGAATTTTAGTAACCAAAAAGCATGTGTTATTAAAGAAAATAATGAAATGTATTAAATTGAACAACAATTTTTTAAAAGTTTATTAAAAAATTCAATTTAGTGCCATTTGCAGATATTTGCCAAATTCAGTGTTATCCTTTGAAATGGATAAATTAATCAAAAAGCATGTCTAATTCATTTAAATCATAAAACTTATGCAGTTTAATAACAATTAAAAAGGTAACAAAACACATTTTAGGGTGCTATGAAATGTTTTATTTAAATACTTTCATAAATGTAGTTTTTTTTTTTTTTTTTCAAAATCAATGTTTTCTGTTTTAATTTTTCTTTATTCTGAATCACCATTTCATTAAATAAAAAAAGCATGTCTAATCAGTTGAATTCGTAAAACAAATTATACAACCCGAAATAAATTTGAATAAATGTGCAATTATTGAAAAAAACAGTTTGTATTAAAACAGTTAGTATAAATCACTGCAATTGTAGTAATAATTGATAAAATATTTAACTTATTTTTGTTGTATACTAATGATCATGTGACAGATGTTTTAAGAAAACCTAATCTGAAGTGCAACAATCTATCCGAGATCTAACCAACCATCTAGAAACTATATAGTAATTTAATTTATTGGACACAATAAATGTACAGTGTAGTTGCTTGGTAGTTTGTAGCCAGGGTCTCTGATACTCTGCTGTGCAGATACGGCTCAGGTCTTTCCTTCAGTGTGTTTTATAGCACAGAGGCCATGTGGTGTTCATTACTAGTGGCTTGCTGAGCTGCATTGCTCCTTAGAGACAGTCGCATCCTCTCTGAGGGCTGTATCGCATGGCATGCGTCACATGATGCTGTCAGCACCAATAGAAAGTAAAACTATATGTTCCCATGCACTTCAAATGACCAAATTATACATGCCTGTGTTTAAGCCTCAGGAGAGTAAATACCTGAAATAAAAATAAATTACAATTTGTAAAAGAAACGTGTAGTAGCGGTTGTGCTGGATGCTGAATAGTCTCACAGTTACTGGAAGTGTGGTGTGTCTGTCCTCTGTTCCTCTTCCCTGCAGCTCTTACACACTCTGTAGACGTCTTAATGTTGATTGCAACAGGATCTGGCTGTCATTGTCCGCTAGTGTGTTAAAAGGGAAACACTGAACCTCCGCTTGCATCGGGGCCAAGCCCATTTCCCTCCGCAGGGTGACGTCAGCAGTCGTGTGTTTATTATGACTGATAAGGGCAGACCTCTGGAGAGCAGCGTGTTCTCATTCGCTATCACTGTCTGCACAAACTTTCCACAGCAGCCAAACTTAGCAGTTATGAAAGTGGAGCGACAGTGGCTGTTATAACTTTACCAACAACCGTTCCAGGGCTTTCACTGGCCCCACATCTGTGCGTTTATAACACTGCTTTCAGAAAGTGCTGCTTGACGGTTTTCTGTTGATCTACGAGATGTCTTGCAGAAAGTTTCTAGTCTTCTTTGCCATCATTTTATTTGTCGACTGACAGGGCTGTAGAGCTTGAAAATGTCCAAATACAACACAAAAATCACCATAAAACTATCCCATATGACTTGTACCCTTACATTCAAATGATTTTGAATGATTATAGCTGTTTGCCTAGACCAAGGTTATTACTGTTAACTAAAATCATAAAAAATACAATTTATTTCAACTTGTTGCCAGGGCATCATTTATCATCTTTTAGTTAAACTTGAAGTATTAAAATAACTCAAACTAATAAATAAAAGATAGGGCCCTATCAAAAATGTATAGACTTTAAAAAATTGTCAAAAACACAACAATTAAAGTAAAAATAGATGTGTAAAAAATCTAATTTGAAATATTAACAATAACTATAATATTATAGCAGTAACACTGGTCTGGGCTTCAGCTCTTCACATTTGAAGTGTTATTTTAACCAACTTCATTAGGTGCATTCTGGGATGCTTTTGATTCAAATAAATTGGCTTTTTTTCTTTTATTTCTGAGTTGAACTTACACATGTGACAATGACTTTGTCCAAATATGTTCATTTGTTCAAAAACACATTTAAAGTGAATTTACTGTACATTATAAATGTATTTATTTTTATTGTAAACATGTTTTTTTATTTTTTTTATATTAAAATAATTATTTTGTATTTCTTTGAGGCATAATACCATAATGAAAGGGAAACATCTGAAACAGAAGCAGTTTTGCTAAAACAGTTTGGGGAAAAAATGGTCTGAAAGTCAGTCACACTGTGAAACCAGGAAAGTCCAGCAATGTACAATTACATAAATTAAAAATAAACTAATTTATTTATTAGGCCCTAATTACATTACACTCTATAGACCCTCATGATTGTTTGTCGAGGTTAGTAAATCACTTAAAATAATCATATAGTTGTATATATTTTAACCTATATATATATATATTTATATTCATTCATTCATGTATTTATATAAAACGTTTTTGCTCAATATCTATGTATATGTATTCAAAGTGCAAGGAAAATATCAACTTTTTATTAATGGTTACACCACATGACATTTTTGTGTCTCAACACAAAAGAGATGTGTGTGTGTACAGAGTACAAACTTGTGTCTGGTTGTGTACAACAGTGACTTCTCATTGAAGAAACAACTGTTTGGATGCGAAGACATGATGAAGAGTTGTGCTCTGTCTGTCTGTCTGCTGATGAGGAGGAGGAGGAGGAGGAGAAAGGTCACATTCTCCACACTCCTCCACAACGATCTCTTTGATGCAGCCTCGTTCCAGCTCTGCTGATGTAATCCAGCGTGTCTACATCAACCGCTCTTCTTCATCATCATCATCATCATCACATGAGCCCTGAAGCAGCACCGTTTCTGGTTAAATCGGAAATTTCCCACATTTTCCCACACTTGTCCCGATAAACCCAGAGGCCGAAAGTTTTTTTTTTTCTCCCTGCGCTGAAGTTCATTTGTAAAAGCGGATACTCAAGCCGCCCCGTCACAATACCACAGGAATTCACGTAATCAGGACAGCGTGTGTAGAAACACAATGGTGCGACTGGACCGGCTCCAAAAGGAACTAGGCTTGAAGCCAGTGTTTTTACTTTCCTTAAATCATTCATTCAGTAGGATTCTGTTCATTTATTATCCAGGACAGTTGACATGTCATTTTCATATCACGTTACCCTTGTATGTCTGACCTTGAGTGGTGTATTACTGTAGCCAGTGTGTTTAATATCTAATGACCCGACATCACCAAAACAACTGCTGCTATTGTCTGGGACGGTGCAGACTAGCGGTTCTAGATCTGGGCTTCTGACCAACAGCTTGCAGGATTACAGGGATGAACCGATTCTACTGTGACAGATATATACAGGTTATTTTTATGATCAAGCGCTTTCTGCTTTTGTGATTTAACTGTATGAGGATTAGACGACAGAAAGAGGAAAATAACATGTATTATGAGTAGTCTTAATATTTATCATAGTAATAATAGTAGCATTAATAGTAATAATAGCTGTATACAATAATAAATGTTATTTGTTAATAATAATAAATTAGTTATTACAAGTTATTACTTTTTATTTAATGTCTTATAATTCAATTATAAAAAAATAATATAAATACAATTTCTATTGATATAATAATAATAATAATAATTCATTATTTTTGTCATTTACTAAACATAATTATTTTAGTTGTTTAAGTAAATATACATAAGCTTGTCATGTAAATAAATGAGCATTGTTAATATTAATAAAAACTGTACACAATAATGCATTGTTATAATGTTATAATAAATTAATTATGATATGATATTATTCTAATAATACTAATCAGTGTTTCCCCTACCATTATATTAGAGGAGCTCCCCCCCGCCCCCTCTTAAAGGTCAAGATCATTTTATTACATTTTATTTTCTATATATCGCCAGATCACAAAATAATTTATTTAATGTTACCTTTCCTATAGAACAGGTCTATACCTTGTTCTTTTATTAAACAAACTAAATAGCCTTCAGTTATTTTTTTTACTACTCATACAGAAGCGCACGTGAAACTTGGGGTGATCTTAATGTCTGCCGCCTCACTAATGAGGGACATAAATATATGAACACCATCTCCAGAACTGCTCTGAGAGTCCCTTCATCAGCATTTGAGTAAAACCATCCTCATAATGTTATTCACGGCAACCCGTCAAAATAAAAGTTCGGTTTCACTTGAAGACATTGGGCCGAAATACTTTACTATTGTTCAGTGGAATGTACGTAATAGGCTACTACTACTATTAAAACATTATATTTAATGTTTTAATTGGAATATTAAATCCCCTTTATTTTCCCCAAAAAAAGATTTGTTTAACTTTCCTTCATTAAAAGATAAATTAAAGGAATGCTTTTATGCTGAAAAAAACTTATTCTGGACTTTTTACCTGTGACATCTGATCTCATTTTAATTAATACGTTAATAGTTGTTAATTATGTAGATTTTGTTGGGAGCTTTTTCATTAGAAATGCACCAAATGATGCCATTTATCAATAGATCTGGTATCAAAGAGCTGATTGTTCAAAATATTAAAAACATTGTTAAAACTATAGGTCAGAGCGATTATCTGTCGGCCTCTAAACAATACTGTTGTGTTCATGCTAATATAATCTGATACCGCCATTAATTTGGCATGCAGTGGTAGCAGGACACACAATGTCAATGGCGTCATGAATGTGATCCAGGAGTGGCTTTTCTAGGTCTCTGCTGCCCCAGTTGTGAAGGTTTAGTGCTCGGTGGTCTTTCAGCTCACACGCAGCTCTAAAAGCACAGATTGTGGTGTATCGATGCCATAGATAGATAATGTGGACAGATACAGATAACCAGAACCATTGAAAACAACAATGCATAAACCGTCTGATCTGATACCCATCTCTGCTTTTTCATACTCCACATACTGTTAGACTTCTGCTTTCAGTGAAACGGCTTTGCTGTGGCGTTGACCTTATGTGTCCTTTTGCGTAATCTTAACCAGAGTGTTAAGTGTTAACTTTCAAGTGTTGTTTTAGTGACTTTCATTCAGTCTGCCTGTATTCTGATAACACTCTGTTCATGAGCAAATCAATTTCAATAGATAATGTTCCAAGCTACTGATTTTTCTTATCAAATATCCTGTTTCCCTCGGAAAACATGTGACATTCAGGAAGTTAACCAACAATTCACCTTGACTTTTAAAGTAAACATTCATTGGCGTGCTGTGAATGATGTAGAACTGAATTCCCCTTGTGCAACATGATCTTGTTTAGATCATTTTCAGATGATTTCTCAGCAGATTTGAATATCGCATTAGCATGGGCGCTTCATTGTTGTCATGCACATGCAGATTGAAGGGCCAGAGAGGATTGTGTCTCCAGCAGTGATTGTTGTTGCTGTTGGGTTTGGGTGACCGTAGAGCAGCGCCTGTGAAAACCGCTGTCTCGATTCAGTAGCAAACCTTGGGCTGGCCTTTTTGATGCCGTATCGAGGGCCTTTTTCCATTTCAACAGAATGAAAGGACATCGTGTAATGACTGTTTTCAGGCCAGCCATGAATATAAATGGATTTTAATGAATGTTAATGTGCTCCTCTCAGTGCTATTGTAGATGATAAGTAATTGTCGGCTGTATTAGCTGTATTTTTATGTCCAAACCTGTGTTAATCTCGCTAACAAAATTAGTCAGGGAAACATTCATTTGTTCTTTGCAAAAAAAAAAAAAAAAAAGACTAATAAATACATTTTAGTCAGTAATTTCTCAAACTGGCAAAGATGGGACAAAAAGTTTTGTTGATAAACAGCAGATTGTATTCTAGTAATGCTTTACGACATATTCACCACAAAATTCAATATCATAAATTGAGTTTTCAAGCGTTGAATTTGGTCATTTATGTTTGTGTTTAAATCAGTATTATTTTAGTGTTATTGAGATACTATATAATCTTTTGAATCATATTATTTATATTTTCCTTTCATTCTAATTTGAAAGTTTTGACTAAAGTTTTAGTCATTGTGTATTTTTATCATTTTTAGTAGTCTTTTAGGTTTTATATGACTGTGTATTTTTTTATACATTTTTATTATTATCATTTATATTGATATTATATTATAATATTATATATAATTTATATTTTGACTTAAACTAAATTAAAATGGTAAATGATGACTAGCGTAAAAAGCTTTTTTTTAAATAAGCAAAATCAAGCTTTTTTATATTTAATTTTAGTTAATATTTATTTCAGGTAACAAAAACACTTTTAGTTTGTTAACTGTAGTACTAGTAATTTAAACCAATGTTTTTATACATTTTGTTTTCAAGATTTGGTAAAAAAAATTAATCAGTAGAAGTTTGCGACATTACAATCGAAACGTGAAGATATTTTGTAGAAAAATTTATAAATATGACTAAATTCAAAGGATATGTTTGCCAAAAAACAAGAATCTTAAATTATAATAATAAACATACTTTAAAATGATTTTAAAAAGTGTTTAAATGAGCACCTACTTGAACAATACCCACTCAAGATCAATTACGTCCTGCACCGGGTTCAACTAAGCTGTAAACCAAGCTGTTTTGACAGCACTATCCCGTATCCCAGTGTTCCTGTCCATGAATTATTCAGGTTCATGAGGTGCTGATCATGTTCTCGTTCTCTTCTCTAGTGCCTGAGCTGTGGTGAGGATGAGCAGCAAGCGGAGTTTGTTTGTGCGGCTGGTGCCCTGCAGCTGCCTGCGGGGCGAGGAGGAGACCATCACCTTGCTGGACTACTCACACTGCAGCCTGGAGCAGGTCCCGAAAGAGATCTTCAGCTTCGAGAAGACCCTAGAGGAGCTCTACCTCGACGCCAACCAGATCGAGGAGCTGCCCAAAGTACGAGTGCACTCTTGCACCACTAACACGCTTGCAATGCATGTCTCCAAACACTTAATTCAGTGCTTAGACGGTGAAATGTGACACTTTATTTTAGCTGGCAAGCAGCAGCTCCAGAGCATGTGCTGTTTGTTACTGCCATGCTGTTTACAAGCAAAATATTTGCTTACACCACAGGACTAGGACGTGTGAATTTGACTATTTTTGCATTTTATGGCAGACTGTGTAAATGTATTGGCATTTTTTATGCATTTGGTATGAAATGGTTTAAAATCTGTAGTGTATCTTTTTCAATAACCATCAGTTTAACCAAATGTTATGAAATATTATGTTATAAACGTGCAATTCGCCCGGGGAGCAGTTGGGGGTTCGGTGCCTTGCTCAAGGGTCTCACCTCAGTCGTGGACACTTCCTGCCGGAGCCGAGGCTCGAACCCACAACCTCGGGTTACAAGTGCTCTATCCATTAGAGCCACGACTGCCCCCCCTTATATGATACAAAGTCACAGTTCTGAGAGAGAGAAAAAATCAGTTTGTGAAGCAAAGTTAGAATTGTAAGTCAAAACGCCACAATAACTTTCTTCCGTTTCAGGAATGTGCTTCTATAAAATGTAAGAAGATTCCAAACATATAATCTAAGAATTGAAATGCTCAGTTTCTTTCACTTGATGGGTACAAATATAATTTAAGTATTTCTTCATTTATATGCTCCGATATGACAAAAGATTCTAAGAAATAGTAATATTTACAGTAATATTTTGGTAAAACTTTACAATAAGGTTTCGTTTGATAACTAACATCAGCAGGGCCCTATGATTTCCACGATGCGGAAAATACGGCAGAATCGTGGAATCCAGTCATAAAAACGTAATTCACTGTATAACGCAGAATTTCATCGAATTTTTTAAAGTTTGGTCATTACACTTAAATCAAATCATGATATTGACTAGTATCTGTACATATTACGCAGCAAAAATAATATTTGTGACCCTGAACCACAAAACCAGTCATACGGCTCCATTTTTCAAAATTGAGATTTTTACATCATCTGAATAAATAAGCATTCGATTGATGTATGGTTTGTTATGATTGGGACAATATTTGGCTCAGAGACAACTATTTGAAAATCTGGAATCTGAGGGTCCAAAAAAAATCTAAATATTGAGAAAAATTTCTTTAAAATGGTCCAAATTAAGTTCTTAGCAATGCATATTACTAATCAAAAATGAAGTTTTGATATATTTACAGTAAGACATTTACAAAATATCTTCATGAAACATAGATTTTTGGCATAAAAGAAAAATCAATAGTTTTGACCCATACAGTGTATTTTTGTTTATTGCTACAAATATACCCCAGCGACTTCAGACTGCTTTTGTGCTCCAGGGTCACGAATGAAATGAATCATGTTCTGCGTGTGAATGAATGGCACAGATGCACGGTTTTGTTTATGGTTGATTTCAGCGTCTAAATGAGGACAGAAATACATCATCTCCAGAACTGCTCCGAGAGTCACTTCCTGAGAGAAACTATCATCATATCATATAACTACTATTACTAAAATGATTACAACTTTATTTTGTTAAAGAATAATCACACAATATTTATTTCATGTTTTAATTTTAATAGAAAAAATGAAGTTTATTTAATTTTCATTTGATTTAAAAGATAAATTCACATTTTATGCTTTAAATGCTAATCAGAAAAATTTAAATACAACACATTTCATAAAGCTATTGTAAAAACAAACTTTAATAAATCAAGTTAATTAAGGTAAGAAAAAATCAAACATTTCATAGGTCCCTAAGCATGTAATGTTTGTTATACTTTTAATAAATTGATGTTAAATTGTATAAGTTTCATAATTTGAATTAACTAGACTTGTTTTTTTTATTAATAAGATGTAATTTAACCATTAAAAAAGAGTCCAGAAAAATTAAAACTGAATTTGGGGAAAAAATCAAGCGGATATCATAGGGCCTTACATCAGTTAACCTAAACTAACCATGAAAAATATGTCTAAAGCATTTATTAATCTTATTTAATGTTGAGTCCAGCATTTACTAAAACATTATTAAAATCAAAAGTTGTATCTATTAGTGTTAATTAGTGGCCTGAGCTAACATAGACTAACAATAACCAGTTATTAACTAACATTAACAAAGATGAATAAATACTGTAACAAATGCATTGCTTATTGTTAGTTAATATTAATGCATTAAAGATAGCAAACTAATACCTTATATTATATTGTAAAGTGTTATCAGCATTTTTTCAGAAGTATTTTTGAGGCATTAAATCAAAGTTTTGAAGCGATTTTATTATAATCAACCGTTCGAACTGATTTTCAGCAAATGAGTCAAACTCTCAAACATCAATTTCACTATTAAAACATCAACTCAGCATTCAGCTCTTTCATATTTGCAAGTTAGGAGACAAGATTGTATACAATTATTGCAGTATTCACTGTATTGCTTTATATCGCTAGCAAAATCATACTAAAAATATGATGAATATTCTATATATCATTCAGCCAGAATGGTTATAATTAACATCTACAAGCAAAGTGTTAGCGATCAGGTTATCTCTACTTGAGCTGAATTTAGAAAGTTTTGCAAAAGCCTGATTATGTTAATACGCTTGTCTTTGATCCTTTATCTTGAATGGCCTTGTGTCACAGACATGTTATTTTCTGTAAAGCGCATTGGGACTAGATCACATGAAGGTCCCTATTTTGATTTCTTTCACCTAAGCAGAACTAGTTCACTGCAAAATCTGCTCATCAGATATTAATAATGAAGTTTGATCTCATCAGCATGTCCATGAATGTTTCCCAAACGTCTCAATTTCCTGTTCTTTACAGCAACTGTTCAACTGCCAGTTGCTGTACCGATTGAGTCTACCGGACAACGACCTGACGGTGCTGCCACCGGGCATCGCAAACCTCATCAATCTCCGGGAGCTCGACGTCAGCAAGAACGGTAAGAAAAGCGGCCAATTCATCTCCTCTTTCTTTTTCCTTTTTGGAGTCCAGTTACGCTTTCGAACGACACATAACCGAAGCGGAGGCACACTGATATCTGTGCCTTGGTGAGGGAAATTCTTGAGAACGTGCTCCAGACAGTGTAGAAACAATTTACATATAGACAGTACATACTTATACAGAAGACAATGTGCAAATAAACACATACATATACTCAGTACACACAGTGTACTATTAGACATGCTTACAGTTATCAATACACGTTATACACAGTATGTACATATATACAATACCAGGTTTTTTTTAAGATAAGTCTCTTCTGGTCACCAAAGATGCATTTTTATCGTAAAAAAATTATATTGTGAAATATTACTATAGTTACAAAAATCATTCTAATATGCTGATGTAATGCTCAGTTGTTATCAATTATTATTTAGGGGTCAAATATGAATCCGTTTGTAACATTATTAATGTCTTTATTGGCACATTTGTTAAGTAAAGTGTTTTTTTGTCTTTATCTGTCTTGCACCAGACTTTTGACTAGTACTGTATCATGGTTTACACAAAAAATTAATACACAACATGAATACACAAATGTTTTCAACATTAAAATTTAGAATATTTTTTTTTTGCAGCAAATTATCATATTAGAGTGATCTCTGAAGGATCATGTGACAATGAAGATGATGCTGAAAATTCAGCTTTAATCACAGGAATAAAATATACTCAAATAGAAAACAGTTATTTTTTACAATATTACAATTTGTACTGCTTTTTTATGAAAGTAAAAAATGTATGCATGCTTGGTGAGCATAATAAACTTCTGTCAAAAAATTAAAAAAATATATAATATTAATTAATTATTACACATTTTTGACAGGTATCATTTTATTGAATTTTGTTTTATAGACTCAAATATATAATAGTTAAGATCTGTAAATAGAATTACTAGTAGAATTAGAAATATAGCATACAAATAATTAAAAGAGAGTGTATGTTATTTAGTTTTTTTTTAATGGTGTAATTTTCCTGGAGGGATTTAAATAATGAAACCGTGTGTTTTTATATTTATTGTCTGGAGTTAGTCAATATGTTAATGCAACCCAGTGTCATACAGACTCATTTGAAGTGTTTTCTAAACCCTAGGCACAAAGAAGAGAGAAACCATAAAACAAACTATTAATAATCAAATCGACTTATTTGTTTATAATTTCAGGCATCCAGGAGTTTCCTGAAAATATCAAGAACTGTAAAGTTCTGGCCATCTTAGAAGCGAGTGTGAACCCTATATCAAAGTAGGTACATAGCTAGCAGAGATGACTGGTGTGTGTGCGTTCTGTCTGTGATGTAATAAAACCCTCTCGTGTCTCCGCAGACTCCCAGAGGGCTTCACACAGCTCCTCAGCCTGAGCCAGCTCTACCTGAACGACGCCTTCCTAGAGTTCCTGCCGGCCAGCTTCGGCAGGTCAGACACACACACACACACACATGCACACACACACAGTCACAGTCACACACACACACACACACTCACACACTCACTCACACTCTCACACACTCACTCACACTCTCACACACTCACACACACTCACACACTCACACACACACACACACACACACACACACACAGAGACACAGACACACACACAGACAGACACACACACACACACGCACAGACACAGACACACACACACATTCACAGTCACACACACACACACATTCACAGTCACACACACACACACACACATTCACAGACACACAGACAGAGCAAGATAATCCAAGCTCCTGTTTCAGATCAGACAGCATCTAGATTCAAGACTGGCCAAAGTATGTACTACATCAAAATATAAATCAGACAAAACTCTTCTCTCAAAGACTGAAGGTGTTTTCCAAGCACATGCAAAACCGGTTTAACTTACATCCATCAAGCTTGTTAATTTATGCGAACTGTTATTCTATTAAAATAACAAATGCAAAATTTCCTCTGAAAGCTCCTCCTAACATTTCCTGGAACTTGTATCATATGTAAAAGCTCAGGAATCTTGCGTTCCTATGAAAATGCAGTTCCTGTCGTGCAGCAGTACTTTTGACATAATAAACATGCACACGCCACACACAGCCTGAAATAGACTTCAAATGAACATACAACATGCAGCTCTGTTACAGTTTTGTGCCGTAAGGTCACCCGAGGACAAACATTTGCATAATTCTACGGAATACGAAAAAGAGGACAGTATATTTACAGTATGTGGTATTTTATAGTCAATAGACCAGTATTGTGACATTAAATTAGCACCTTTATTGTAGAAAAACATGAAAATGTTCGTTAGCGTCTTGCTGTTACATTTATTATCTTAAAAATCATTATTGTGTAACATTTGTGGTGCATTTGAAACCTCAAGTTTGTCTATGTTGAACTGAGATTTATCTTAATATTATTTCCAGTGGAAATAAAATACTATTCAGGCACCTTTGACTTATTTTTATTTTATAATTTGTTTTGCACCATTTGTTAATCTTAGTTGTTGTTGGTTTATAAATAATTACTATATTTCTCTCGGTTTCCTCAGACTAACCAAACTGCAGATTCTGGAGCTGCGGGAGAACCAGTTAAAGATGCTGCCAAAGTAAGTGGCCCTCTGGGATTCATCTGAATCACTAAAATATTAAAAAGATGATCCGTGCCGCTGCGCTCTTTCTGTATGTTGCACTATAAATACAGACAAACATCGCTTTCTCTCCCTCGGTGGCATCATGTTGTTTAGCCTTACGTAAGAGGCTCTGAAGTGACATGCTGTGACAGATTTTATAATAATTTCCGGAGCCAATATTGCATCATATGAGGGCTCATTTTTTGGTTTTGTGTGTGAGAGCCACAGAAAAACACCATCTCCGTGCCGTCCTCTGCTCCATCGTTCAACACACGGGCCAATCAAAACACACAGTCTTCTCTGGTGTGTTTGTTGGGTTAATGTAAGTGCGCTAGGATCAAATCAACTAATTACGGCACTAAAAGTTTTCAACAAAAGCCACTTGAGCAAGATGTCTGTTACAAAACACATGAATGTAAATCAGCTGTTCATTTTGTTTCCATTGTAAGGAAAAAGACAAACTGAATAGTTTATTAATCATATATAAAATGAGAGAAAAAAGAGTTTACGATTAATCACATCCAAAATCCACACAAAATACATGTTAATATTTTCAAAATATATACTGTACAGGTACATCTCAAAATATTTGAATATCGTTAAAGTTCATTTTTTCTTGTAACTTATTTCAAAAAGTGAAACTTTCATATATTTTAGATTCATTACATGTAAAGTAAGTAATTTCAAAAGTTTTTTGTTTTAATTTTGATGATTAGAGTTTACAGCTTATGAAATTCAAAAATCAGTATCTCAAAATATTAGAATATTTACATTTAAGTTTCAATAAATGTCCATCCATACAGTATAAATTGCAAGTATCTCTTGTTCTTTAAAACCACAATAATGGGGAACACTGCTGACTTGGCAATGATCCAGAAGACGAACATTGACACCCTCCACAAAGAGGGTAAGTCACAGAGGGTCATTACTGAAAGGGGGGGGCTGTTCAAGGAGTGCTGTATCAAAGCATATTAAATGCAAAGTTGACTGGAAGGAATAAATTGGGTAGGAAAATGTGCACAAGCAACAGGAATGACCACAAGCTTGAGAATACTGTCAAGCAAAGCCGAGCTTCACAAGGAGTGAACTGAAGCTGGAGTCAGTGCATCAAGAGTCACCACGCTCAGACATCTTCAGGAAAAGAGCTACCAAGCCACTTCTGAAACAGAAACATCGTCAGAAGCATCTTACCCGGGCTAAGGAGAAAAAGAACTGGACTGTTGTTCAGTGGTCCAAAGTCCTCTTTTCATATGAAAGTACATTTTGCATTTCATTCGGAAATCAGGGTCCCAGAGTCTGGAGGAAGAGAGGAGAGGCACAGAATCCATGTTGCTTGAAGTCCAGTGTGAAGTTTCCAGTCAGTGATGATGGGCTGCCATGTCATCTGCTGGTGTTGGTCCACTGTTTTCTTAAGTCCACAGTCAACGCAGCCATCTACCCAGGGAAGTTTGCCTTCATGCCACACCGCATTGATGCAGTAATTCATGCAAACGGAGGCCCAACCAAGTATTGAGTGCATAGAAATCAACATACTTTTCAGAAGCCTGACATTTCTGTTTAAAATATCCTTTTTTTTATTGATCTTATGTAATAATCTAATTTTCTGAGACACTGAATTTGGGGTTTTCATTATCTGTAAGCCATAATCATCAAAATTTCAAGAAATAAAGGCTTGAAATATTTCACTCTGTGTAATGAATCTATATAATATATGGGCTTCACTTTCTGAAGTGAGTGACAAAAAATATTGACCTTTTTCATGACATTCAATTTTTTTTAGATGTACCTGTATGTGTGTGTATTTATATATACATAATAAATATACATAGTACACACACATACTATGTAAACAAAAACTTTTATTTCAGATGCGATTAATCACGATAAATCATTTGCCAGCACTGCTATTATGAATGATACCTTAAATAATCTTTCTCATTAGGGAGAGGTGTGCTAATAAATGCATCTAAGTGATAACAAACTATTGTCATATCGGTAAAACTATGCATTGTCAGTAGTGTAGTGATATATGAAGCACAGCTCACACATAAGTCTCTTTCAAACCGAGCAGGTTTCTTTAGGTCAGTGCAGCGAATTCATTTACATTGAAGTGACATACAAGGACGATTTCAGGAAGTATTCTGTTATCAAATGCAGACGGAAAGCTGTCAGTCACATGCGTCACTTACTCATTTACCATTATTGCACTGTGCTCTGATCATTTTATCTCACATTTAGCCCTGCGCCGTTTCAGCAGTCCTCTCAGATGTTCATTGTGTGGTGGTTCTCATGATGTGTGTGTCTGTGTTTCTAATGAGCTGTGGATTGCTCAGCACTCTGGGGGTCAGGGAGTTTTTTTGTCCGGCTGACTGACTGGTTGCATGCTTCTTCACACAAACGAGATGAATGAATCCCTCTTACAATCCTCTAAGCCAGCAACCAGTTTGTCTTTCAATACAAAATTCACTTTAGTACAAGTTTGTTAATACAATTCCCAGAGTCATATATCATTTCGACTTTGATTTCCTCTTCAAGCTTTTCCACGGATACGATACGCCCGCAGGCTGTTGATCTGTGTCCAGGTCCACGTCAGCAGCGGTTTAAAGCGCACCCTGCCCTGAAGCACACCTACCTGACTAGATGATGTTAGTTCAGGGTTTGACGCAGATATTGAGATTGCAGAAGCAGATTGGAACAGGAGAACGAGTTCTAAAGATTGAAAATATGCAGAAAGTCTGATGCCAGATTTTCAGCATTCTATGAATAAAACCTATTCAGATGTGAGGCATTCAAGGTGACAGTATAATCTTTGATAGGGGTCTTTTAGTAGTCACCTTTGTGAAAATAAGTAAAGTTAACAAATACACATGCAATATTAGTCCAATAAATTTATTTTAATTCAAAATTGTATTAAGTTATTTAATTCATTTTACTATTTATTTTTGTTTCCAGAGACTTAATTTCTGCATCACTGGCATATCATCCTAAGTGACTGGGTGACATTTTCATTAAGCACAATGATTTAATGACCGTATCATGCTAAATATTGCTGAAATTGGTCAAGCTAATGTCATTTCCAAATCCTGTTCCAGTTTCCCGTTCTCTCTCCAAAAGCTCTATCAATATCAAGTGGCTAAAAATAACACAAACATTTTCAGTTCAGTGTTAACTGATTTATAAGTCGTTTTGAGTTTTGAAGTTACAGTAGATGTAAAATGTATTGACGTAATATTTTATTGCTATTCATTTATTATTACTGAACATCCTTAAACTCCATAGCTTGACCTCTGGGTATAAACATGATTATTTTTGCCTCAATAAACTCCTAATTTGCTGCTTATTAATAGTAAGGTAGTTGTTAACTATTTAACTAATTGTTAAGGTAGGTGCTTATTAATAGTAAGGTAGTTCCTGTGGCTCAGTGGTAGAGCATTGCTTTAGCAGCGCAAAAGGTTGTGGGTTCAATTCCCAAGGAACACATACTGACAAAAAAACATATAGCCTGAATGCACTGTAAGTCGCTTTGGATAAATCATAAAGGTAAATGTTAAGTTTAGGTATAGGGATGTAGAATATGGTCATGCAGAATATCTGCTTTATAAGAACAAATAAACAGTCAATATGTTAATAATAGGCATGCAAATAAGCAACTAGTTAATCGTGAGAATTGTTCCCTATACTAAAACTTTTTTTGTTTTTCAGTTTATATACTGACTCTAGTTTAATGTGAAACAAGGGATTAAAGTCTAACATTGCTCTAAAACGGCCAGTAAAAAGTGGATTAGCAATAACTACTTGTTCGATAAATGCCTTTTTGTGCTGTTTATTTGCCTCTGGGAGCTATTTTGCACAAGACAAGTTGTGGTTGTGACCAACCTGTCTGATGTTTTCATACAACAAAAAACGAATGAATGCTTTGATATGTTTATATGCTAAACTTAAGTGAGTTTAATCCGTGGCTAATGTTAGTAATACTGTGTGTCTGCAGGAGCATGCATAAGCTCACACAGCTGGAGCGCTTGGATCTGGGCAGTAATGAGTTCACTGAAGTGGTGAGTAGCACCTGCCTGTCTTTCAGCTGTCGCATGCATTACTGCAGCCTGCGTTTACCTTCCGGCTCTCAGTGCAGTGAATGCAGATGCACTCATTGAGTCTTTCTCCGTTAGACTGCACCTAATATGCATTTTTCTCCTCTAATGCTATTCATTGAAAGTAGTGGCGGATTTGAAATTGAATTTTGCCTTCTTTGTCTCCAGCCTGAAGTGTTGGAGCAGCTTACAGGAATCAGAGAGCTGTGGATGGATGGAAATAAGCTGACGTATTTACCGGGGGTGAGTCTTGCTCTCATTCATAGTGTTTTTTTTTCTTTTAAAAAGGCAAAAGTGCACCATGAAAAATTATTATTTGAGTTTTTTTGTTACAGACTTTTGACCACATTTGTAAAACATTAATTGAATCTGCATAACGAGTAAAGAAATACATATTGGGGTAAATCGAATTGCAGCATACATTGGTGTTCATGTTTAGTGTGCAACTTTACTATACCTTCTAAATTTCTGCATACATTTTGTATTCATAATTATGTAAAGTACTAAACAGTTAATATCTGTATAAATAGTTTAAACCATTCTTATAAATGTTCATATTTATGCTAAACTGAGCAATGTTTAAGTAAATTGCATTTACAGTGCCTATAGAAAGTTTTTATACCCCTTTTTAACATTTTATTATTTTGCGTTATTATGTTAAACTGCTTCAAATGACTTGTTTCCTCATAAATCTACACCCCACTCATAATGACAAAGCAAGAACTGGATTTATCACAACTTTGCACATTTATTAAAAACGTCTGTATGTTAAATCTAAGATTCTAGATGAGGATCATTTTTATACATTATAGATCACTATAATCACTTTCTAAATGGAAATAATTAATGAAACCATTCTTATAACAATTGTTGCATTCATGTTTCATGTGAATTTGAGTTATTTTATACTGTATGTAAATCGCCCATAAAAACTATTATTGTGCAAATAGTTTCTTTCACGTGTTAAAGTTAAACTGAGCTAACCGTTCGATAAACTATGACATTTAAATTTAAACTATAAATTTTGTTCGTGTTGAACTTGAAATCCAGCAATGTTTTTGTACAGTAAAAATCACCATAATCTCATTATTACTTGCAATGTTTTGCAACAAAAAATGGCTTTGTAACTTGTTCTGCTCATGTTTCATGATTTGATTTGTGGTAAAACAACACATTTCTAAAAGTAAATCATTCTTTAAAACATTCTTACGAAAATTGTGGCTTTTATGTAAAATTAATATAATTTCTACACTAATCTTGAAACATAAGAATAAATAAATTCTATATTAATAATTTGTATAATCTTTCCTGTGGAAATTGTTTAATTCAGTTTAACGTGGAATGCTTGCATTTGTCACATGAGGATAAATAGTTTTATGAAAGTTTTACATCGAAGATTTTTCTGCTGATGTTTCAGGAATGAGAATTGAGATTTTTCTACTGTGTAGCTGCTGTTTGTCACAGGTACATTAAATGATGGAATTAAGACAAGCAGACATCCATAACAGCTAAAAATCTACTGCGTAAACATTTCTTCAGGATCCCTGAAGTTCTCCTCCGACTGCCAGCTGCTTTTAAACAGGTCATAGTTAGCTTGCCGCTGAGAGCGGACTGACAGTAATCGTGGGCCTCGCTGGCAGGATGCGGATCAGGAGTTTTCAGAACATCCTTTTGAAAACGTCTGCAAAAACTGACCTCCAAATGGCCTGGATATCGGGGCGGCACCCTGACCTCCTTCCCCCTCTGACCACAGAGATCAGCTTACTGATGACATGTCCTTGTACAACATATGTTTCTCTCTTTGTGCAGAATTACATTTCTCTCTCATTATTAGTGCTTTTGATTAAGCTTCTTACGCCCCACCCAGGAGAGCAGCTCTCACTCGCGGTGATTAATCAACAGCAGGGTTCGTCACAGTCACACACGGGTGCTGATTGCAGTTTAGGAAGATCGCTTCTAATTGGTCGTCACCCGAGTGTATCTGAAGTTCAAGATTCCTGTGTCCTGTGCAGTATTACTCATGCTCGATAGTTCACCCAAAAATGACAATTTGCTGTTAATTTACTCACCCTTAAGCCATCCAAGATGTAGGTGACTTTTAATCTTCAGTAGAACAGAAAATACGATTTTTAGCGGGTGATTCATAAAATGCAAGTCAATGGCTACCGGGGCTTGAGAGGCAACATAAAATGAATCCCCGTGTCTACCAATGGTATATCGAGGTCTTATGAAGCGAAGCGGTTGGTCTGTGCAAGAAACTGAACCGTATTTACAACATTATTATAATTACCTGTAAATGTGTTCCATCCAAACAGTTCTCTGCTCAAGCAGCACAGATCTAGAAGTTACTCAATCAAAATGTCGTTTTTTTTTTTTTTTAAAGAATCAATTTATTGATCTAAGAATCAAAATTGGTTTTACATTTTGCTGTCAGTAGACAGACTCTTGACAAGACATACAATAACAAATATAATTTTGAGCAGACTACACTTTTATTTGTTAGCCCATCTCTCTTTCTTTTAATTGCGGAAATTTTAATGTGAGATTATATTTAACGGGAACAGTCGGGTCGGTAAGAAAATGATTCAAAGCGGACAGCGGGTGAACAAAGAGTGAATAAATCGTGGGAGCGGGTGGGTGGGAATGTAAAAAAACAGTCCCGTGTAGACTTTTACATCCGACACACATTCAGACTCGAACCCATATACAATTGTATATGATCCAGCACATTAAAACGAACAGTCTGAAAGAACTAGTCTGCGGAAAATAATCATATTTCCCCCGTTTGTCTGAGGTTCTGGATTACAGGCAATAATGTAATAAATAATGTTCAGTTTCTTGCACAGACCAATGGTTTCGCTTCATAAGACCTTGATATATCATCAGGATCCACAGGTGTTAATGTCTCACCTGTTTATGCTTTTTTTTTTTTTACTCAAGTGCCGATAGCCATTGACTTGCATTTTATGAATCATCGTAAAGCCACTGTTCCAGCGAAAAATCTTCTTTACTGTTCTGCTGAAATAAAAAAATCACCTACATCTTGGATGTGTGAGTAGCCGAACTTTCCCTTTAAAGTGAGCATCAAACCAAAACATATCATAAATTAGCTATTTTACTTCTTTATCCTCATCCCTTCTCTAGTGTCTCCAGTTTTGCTATCAGAAAAATGGCCTAAAAACGCCGGTTTTGAGCTGGACCTGTACTAGAAATCTGAGTCCTATCCCGGGTACACTTATCTGGACGGAACAGTTTGTGGTAACACCGCATTGTTGTTGACGATCTCATTACTAGTCTAAATGTATTTCTGAGTGCTCTCAATCTGTTCTTGGAAAGGAGCTACAGAGGTTTGTTTGAGAACAGGAGGACACGATCTGCCCTCAAGCATGAGAAATGGATTGAGTCAGTTCACGCTCGGCTTCACTCATCAATCACGACCGATTTCTCAACCGCATCCCTTCATCTCTTCAATTCATCCATTTCCACTCCTCCAATGCTTCTGTGCATTTTTTCCTTCACAGGAACCATCTAGCCTTTAAAAACCAATATGTCAGTGTTTCCAACAAGTATATGGCTCTGACTTATATGACGGAATTGAGATTTGAAATCAATGAATTTTTGCCAGAATGGAGCTCATCTTTCACTTTTGCTCAATTACACAAACTTCTCTCAGAAAGTGATGAGAATTTGAGTCATTTGTTTATGAGTAATGGAGAGTCATGTGTGTGCAGAGAATCGGGGCACTGAAGCAGCTCTGCTACCTGGACGTGTCCAAAAACAGTTTGGAGATGGTTGACGAGCAGATATCTGGCTGTGAAAACCTGCAGGATCTTCTGCTGTCCAACAACGCTTTGACGCAACTGCCAGGGTCTATAGGTAAAACACACACCTTAATACAGAGATTCATTAAAAGCTATCAGATGTCTTCTGGTTTGTCCTGCATGTCCTCCTAACAGCCTCAACTCTAATCTGCTTTGTAACAAATCAACAGGTCAGATGTGTAAAACGAACTGGAGGGTTATGTGTAGAACAGCAATACAATCTCATTGCCTAATGAATGACCCAGTCGGACAGCCACTAATGAGCTGGCGTGTTGAAGTGGCCAAGTCACATCGCCCTTGAGGCTCGCTGTGAAATAATACCTCCCAGCTTAAAACTTAATGAAATCCAGTTCAGGGAAAGTGCCACAGAGGAGCTCGACGTGAGCAAAAAGCCTTTCATTGCAAAGGCTTTCCATGAATCCAATGCACTTTTGGTGTCTTATGACATTGTTGACGCTTTTTGAGTTAGATTTAGCTATTATCTGAGTAGTAGTCATGAGGTATCATGAGAAGTAGTTTTAAATACCAAGCGTCTGTAATCTGACCACCATCTTTAAAGGAATTGTTCACACAAAAATTTAAATGACTCACTCTGAAACACTAAAGAAGATATTTTTAAGAACCAAACATTTAATGGTCCCAATTGGCTTCCATAGTAGGGAAATAAATACTATAGATGTCAATGGGGGACCATCAACTGTTTGATTGCCAGCATTTTTAAGAAAGAACATAAGAAAGAAACTCAAACAGGTTTGGAACGACATGAGGGTGACTAAATGATGAGAAAGTTTTACATTTTGGGTGAACTATTCCTTTAATATGGTGAATCTGACCTGTTTCACCTTTGGTTTTGACCGTCTCAACTCTATTGAATAATTAACATCATTAAACGTCATTATTTTGATATTGTATATGTAATTATGTAAATTTCATCAGGGCTAAATCGTTTTTAATGATTTGTTGTTATAAAAACTAATTTTAATTACCAAAAACATAACATTAACAGGAATTGTGTTCCTGTGGCTCAGTGGTTAGAGCTAGAGGCTGATATTTTTTCGGGAATCCCATCCCACGGGTCACGAGATTGGGAGGGGAGAGGAAAAAATTTAATCGGGAGTGGGCGGGACCGGGAATAGTAATGATACCTTTTATATAAATAAACTATAGACTGTATATTTTAATTCTGAACTCAATTCTAGTTGCCCTGTCTCTTTATGCTCTCCTCCTGTTTGCTTTGGTGTGGCTGGTTAAGTGAATGACGCAGTCCGTGATGGACAGATTGTTAACGGCTGGTCTATGTGGTAATACAATCGGGCAGGACATCCAAACGCTCACCTATCATTCATCAACCTCAAATATGGCTTTTCATCTGAAAGATGTATGTAGTAGCAACTTTACATGGCCGCTCAATATGATGTTAACCTAGAGAAATGTGCGCTATTGAAGTGTTTGTGTGGAAGCGCGTTTGCTGCAGGACAGGCTCCGGTGCGCTCACTTGCTCTTAAAATCTCCGTCATTCTTGGTCATACAGATAAAAGTAGCCTAATACATCTTTCGAATCTGTAAAGACTCTACGTTTATTTGTGTGCACTCAGAATAACAACGAAACGTTGCGCTTTTAAGCAAACAGGATGCGCTTTAGGTCTCATGTGAACTTGAGCGAGAAACTCCGTCTTTGAAAAATATATCTATAGAGAGTGAAATGTCTAAAAAATAAAAATAGAAGACGTGTGTGTTAGCATGGATGATTTACATGAAATTTTATCTGTGCAACACTGTGCATAAGATGGCTTTCAGTTCAATATAATAACAAAAAACTACATTTTGGGTTTTTATTCAACTAATAAGGTGGGCACGCTGTGATCTGTACTATATTTTTACTGTAACTGACAGATTTCGGCAAAAAAAAAAAACAGCAACACGGGAGTGGGAGGGAATGGGAGTCATTCTTCCGGGAGTGGAACGGGACGGGGGTTTTCCTTGGGACGGGAAGAGATTAATTTTTGTGGGAGTGGGACAGGAGAGGTTTGAGAATTCACTCCCGTGTCACCCTCTAGTTAGAGCTTTGCTTTAGCAGCGCAAAGGTTGTGGGTTCGATTCCCAGGGAACACATGTACTGACAATACATGTATAGCCTGAATGCACTGTAAGTCGCTTTGGATAAAAGCGTCTGCTAAATGCATAAATGTAAATGTAAATTTAGCTGTCTCATACATCATTTTTTATAATGACATATTTTTGTATTCAACCCTGTTACTGTATTTTCAATTAAATCAATGAATTCATTTAAATGTAAACCAATAAATCATAGCACCCAAGAAGTAACATCATTTTGACCTTTTCTACAGTACTGCAGGAAATAATCTCATTAATTACTGTGCTGACTGTATTTAAGCTCAACATTT
Organism: Oxygymnocypris stewartii; assembly: GCA_003573665.1. Taxonomy (NCBI): domain Eukaryota; kingdom Metazoa; phylum Chordata; class Actinopteri; order Cypriniformes; family Cyprinidae; genus Oxygymnocypris; species Oxygymnocypris stewartii. Next base: position 45,716 of record QVTF01021702.1, on the reverse strand, counting down.
CAACCCTGTAATTAAAGAAAAATAGATCGTCATATTCATATAACTTCATAAAATATTTATTTAATTTATGGGAGTCAGTCTACCTCTGACTTCAAACCAACATTTGGTTATACATTATTTAAAATGTTCAACCCCGTTACCCATACTAAATGTGTTTTTTTTTAAATAAAATTATATAAATAAGTACATAAATATATAAATACAATGTAATGCTACAGCAAAGTTATCTGTTCAGTTATGTTTATATAATGTGTATGGCTAGATAATTGCACCGTCGTACCAATAAAGGCTTTAAACATAATATGAGATCCAATATTTTGGTTACAGGTTTGTAAACTTCGTAAGACATAGAAACTAAAACAGTTCTTACATCTTCAAGATGGGCGAGATTGATGGTCTCATTGTCTAGATTGAAGTGGATGTGGAACAGCCCGTTTCTGTCTGCATGTATAAATTGCCAATTGCAATACAAACTCTCTCTTTCTCTCTCTGTCACTCGCTCGCTCTCTCTCTGTCGCTCTTTCTTGCTCTCGCTCTCTCTCTCTCTCTCTGTCGCTTGCACTCTCTCTCTGTCGCTCTTTCTCTCTCTCTCTCTGTCGCTCTTTCTCTCTCTCTCTCTCTGTCGCTCGCACTCTCTCTCTGTCGCTCTTTCTCTCTCTCTCTCTGTCGCTCTCTCTCTCTCTCTCTCTCTCTCTCTCTCTCTCTGTCGCTCGCTCGCTCTCTTTCTCTCTCTCTCTGTCGCTCTTTCTCTCTCTCTCTCTCTCTCTCTCTCTCTCTCTCTCTCTCTCTCTCAATACAATTCAATTCAGAAAGCTTTATTGGCATGACAAAAACATACATTTTGTATTGCCAAAGCATTAAAACAACATAGAAAATTATTTACAATATCTGAACATTTTGAAAAGCCTAGAGAAAATAATAGCAACAATGAAACTAAATAAAAAGGCAATAATATATAAACACATGGCTAGATATAGCAAATCATAAATAAAAATAATATAATTAGTAAAATAATATTAATAAAATAAATAAATAATTATAATAAATAAAAGATAATAATACAGAAATCATATAACAACTGAACTTAGTCATGTGAACATTATATACATTACCTAGATGTGTGTAGGTCTAATGTGTGTGTTTGGGCTGTGTGTGTGTGTGTGTGTGTGTATGTGTGTGAGAGTGTGTGTGTGAGTGTGTGTGTGTGTTTGGGCTGTGTGTGTTTATTGGCTGATTGTGTAGGTCTAATGTGTGTGTGTTTGGGCTATGTGTGTGTGTGTGAGAGTGTGTGAGTGTGTGTGTGTTTCTCTCTGGCTGTCCCTCAGGAGATGACACGATGATATGAATTTTGCAGCTATAAGAGCACATTTGGCTTCTTCTCCAAGAATGAAGCTGAGTTTTTCGGTTGGGCTACAAATGTTAAATTGGGGAAATATAAGATTAATTTTGGGGTAGTAGTGGTCTCTGATATGTGTATATTTTGTGCACTCTGTGAGGAAGTGCAGCTCCGTCTCTGTCACTCCCAGCATGCAGTGCGAGCAGAGTCTGTCCTCACGAGAGAGCCAGGTCTGTCTGCGCCGGCCCGTCTCTACGGCCAGACTGTGTTCACTGAGTCTGTACATCGTCAATGTTTTCCTGAGTTTCACATCAGTCACGGCGCTCAGGTAGCTTGCCATGGTGTATTCTCGATTTAGGGCCGAATAACATTCCAGTTTGTGCTGGTTTTTAGTGGTGTTTGTCCAATGGGTGATGTACTTGTGTTTTTCAGTGTTTATAATGTGTGTGGGCCGAATGTGTGTGAGTGTGTGTGTGTCCTGAGACTGGCTGATCTCTGTGTGTGTGAGATCAGTCAGTCTCAGCATCAGCTGGCACAGGGGACTCTTACTTACGCTCAGCTCTTGGTGTTTGAGGGCTTTGTAATGGTATGTGTTGGGGTCGCTTGTTTTGAGGTGTTTCCAGAATTTGATGGCTCTTGTTTGGATGTTTAGAAGGAGAGGGTATTGGCCTAATTCTGCCCTGCATCCGTTGTTTGGAGTTTTTCTTTGGACTTTGAGTATTCTTTTACAGAAATTTAAATGTAGAGTTTCGATCGGGTGTTTTTCCCAATTTAAGAAGTCAAATTTTATAGAAGGACCCCACACTTCGCTGCCATATAATGCAATTGGTTCAATTACTGCTTTGAAAAGTTTGAGCCAGATTTGGATTGGGATGTCAATTTTAATGGATCTTTTTATGGCATAGAAAGCCCTTTGAGCTTTCTCTTTGAGTTCATTCACAGCCAAAGTAAAGTTACCGGTCGGAGTTATTTTCAGGCCGAGGTAGGTGTATGTTTTTGTGGTCTCGATGGTTCTGTGTGCTAGTGTGAATGTGTGTGTTGGTCCCTGAGATCTGGAGCGTTTCTGGAACATCATGACTCTAGTTTTTTGGAGGTTGACCGTCAGGGCCCAGGACTGACAGAAATCCTCCAGCAGATTCAGGCTGTCCTGAAGCCCCTCTTCAGTGAGCGACCGGAGGACCAGGTCATCTGCGTAGAGAAGACACTTTATCTCTGTGTCGTGTAGAGTGAGACCTTGAATGGGAGCACGTTCTAATATGTTGGCCAATTGGTTGATGTAAATGTTGAAGAGGGTGGGGCTTAAACTGCAGCCCTGTCTCACTCCACGCCCCTGGGGGAAGAATTCGGTTCTTTGGTTTCCAATTTTAACCGCACATTGGCTGGCTGTGTACATCGATTTGATCAAATCATAGAATTTTCCCCCTATTCCACTGTCTAATAGTTTTAGGTATAGTCCTTCATGCCAGATTGAATCGAATGCTTTCTTGAAATCAATGAAACAAGCAAAGATTTTTCCTTTGTTTTGATGTACATATTTGTCAATTAGTGTTTGTAATGTAAAAATGTGGTCGGATGTGCGACATTTTGGAAGAAAGCCAATTTGGCATTTACTCAAGGCATTGTGCTTCATAAGGAAGTGCAGCAGTCTGGTGTTTAAGATGCTGCAGAGCACCTTCCCCAGGTTACTGTTCACACAGATGCCTCGGTAGTTGTTGGGGTCTAATTTGTCTCCGCTCTTGTGAATGGGGCTGATGAGGCCCTTGTTCCAGATCTCAGGGAAGAACCCGACACACAGAACATCATTGAACAGTTTTAGCATGGCCAGTTTGAAGCGTTGGTCTGTGTGTTTCAGCATCTCATTCAGGATTCTGTCGACACCGCAGGCTTTCTTGGGCTCAAGGACCCGTAGTTTATCTTCTCTTATCTTATCTCTCTCTCACTCACTCACTCACTCTCTCTCCCTCTCCCTCTCTCTCTGTCGCTCTTTCTCTCTCTCTCTCTCTCTCTCTCTCACTCTCTCTCTCACTCACTCTCACTCACTCACTCTCTCTCCCTCTCTCCCTCTCTCTCTCTCTCTCTCTCTCTCTCTCTCTCCCTCTCCCTCTCTCTCTGTCGCTCTTTCTCTCTCTCTCTCTCACTCTCTCTCTCTCTCACTCACTCACTCTCTCTCCCTCTCCCTCTCCCTCTCTCTCTCTCTCCTCCCACAGGCTCGCTGAAGAGACTGACCACTCTGAAGGTGGATGAAAACCAGCTCATGTACCTGCCCGACACGATAGGCGGGTAAGTGAGCACCATTTTAAACAGAAACCTGATGAACTGTGCATACACCATGACCTAGTTCTCTTTAACCCATGAGTATATTCAGACTACATTTTCATACTTTTTCATGTTTTCTGTGCTGATTGTGGTGGGAAAACAGCAGAAATTATTTAAATATTGTAAAATGTGAGCTGCAAGCGGTACATGATAGCTGAAAACATAGTTATCAAATAAGTGTCACAGTGTCTAAGTGTCACAAATTACCTCTCAAAACTCATGATGCATTTCAATGAACCCCAGAGAAATAATAATTTTGCCCATGTGATATGATATTAAATAGTCAAGGAAATAATACAGTAGCTTTAAATGATAATAGAAAATTAGCTTGAGAGTGAATGCTGTGAATGAGCAGACTCGTAAGCCACTTCATGATACAGACAGAAGGGTTTGTGAATGAGGGAAGTACACGTCCATATGGGCTCACAGAGAGAGAGATTGCTTTGTGTGTGTGTGTGTGTGAGAGAGAAGGAAATAAACAGAATGTTATCCATAAAAAAGAAGCCAACCTCATTCTCGCCACCTCTTACTTTGAGCTTGTTTCCAAACATGCTGGTTATCCTTTATCAGATTAGGTTTCCTAGTCCGGGGTTAAGAAAAAATGCCAAGAGGGATTATGAAAATGTGATTGCGAGGATTCTGTTTTAATCCCAGCCTGGATTGTAAAGCACACTGATTAAGCATGATACATTTTTCATTAGTACCAGTGTCTTTTCCCATCACACTGATATGACTGCATTTTTCCACTGTATAATGACTGTATAAATATATAGCAAAAACAATTTTTTTTTGTTTGTTTGTGATTTGGAAGCAGGCCTCCCCATTCTTTAGTGGGCCAAAGTTCTGTCTGTGTTTTTTTTGTTTGTTGCATGTTTTTTATTTGTATGTGTTTTGTTCGAATTTTTTTTTTCAGGGTTTTTTCCCCGTTTATTTAGCATTCTATTAGTTTTAATGTTGTTTGTTATTTATTTTGGTTAGTGTTTTTGCTTTTAGCTTTTTGCAGGTTTTTGTTTTTGTCCTTTTTTTTGTACTGGGGAAGTTTTATGTTATAAGTTATAAAAGACATTTGATTTTACATGAGCTTTTTGTATAATCTAGATTCTGAAACTGGAATTAGATTGATTTTAGATAAGTGAAGAAACCACAATAATGACTAATCTCTGAAATATGACACATAACTTCATTGATTAACGTCATTAAGTCATCAGTTGGATGTAGGTGTTATTTTCAGTGTGTTTTCAGTTTAGCAGTGATTAGTGTCTCTTCCTCTGCATCGTCTCCTGATCTCTCTCTCTATCTCTCAAACATTTATTTTATGCCACATTTTGGCATAAAAAAGTGCTTACTCTGTAAACCAAAACAGTCATAAATGTGTATAGGATAAAAAATCTTTATTTTGGTGTAGGACAGAATAAGCACTTAAGTGAACACAGACGCCTTCACCATGAATTTTAGCCTCTCGCTAAGTTTTCAGGACCAGGATTGAGATCCACTGGTTTAATGCCATCCACCACTTTTTGTTAGTTACTCCTTGCAGTGCTCGCAAAATGTTATTAACAGTTGCGCAACCGTTTGTTTCACAGAAATGAAAATCAGATTCAAAAACCGCTTATTCAGCCTTGGTCTTTGGTTTTATAATTTATTCAGCACACCCGCATGTTAGTCATACTAGAAGAACACAGTGTTTGACGTCAGATAGTTAATAAACAAAGAATCAAGGTTGTTGATCACAGAACCATCTGAATAGAGGCCAGTACGGTTTGGTGTGTTAAAGACGACACATGATTTCTTATATAACACATTTGTATATTGCATCAATAGGGAGCTGTTGAGTTTGAATAACTGATAACAGCTTCACATTTCACATGCATGTCTTTTTCTGTAGACTCACGACTCTGGATGAGCTCGACTGCAGCTTCAATGAGATCGAGGCACTGCCGTCCACCATCGGCCAGTGTGTGAACCTGCGTACGTTTGCTGCAGACCACAACCTGCTCACACAGATGCCTCCAGAGGTCAGTGGAACCATGCATTTAACACAACATCAAATGCCGTTTAACTTCCATAATATCTTGTTTTTCAAAGTGAAACAATATTGTGTGGCTAATAGTGCAGGATGGGATTTAAGTTTGTTTTTATAGCTATAACGTTGTCATTACTTTGACACCAGTGCAATTTGTGGCAGTAGCTTTCTGATTCGTCACAAAACAGATTGGTCTTAATAGTTTTTTATTAATGATTTATTCACACTGATTCCTCAGGAAATTAATGAACATAATGATACAAAATGTTTAATGGAGAAGTATTTATTTTGCTATTAAAAATCATCTGAAATGCTCCATAGATTTTTCTGGAAGCACAATATTTAATTAGCTATTGCATTGTTTCATTGAAATGAAACAACTGGAAAACAAAAACAAATTCTCACTGCTGCTGTCAAAACGACTCTTACAAAATGGTTCAGTCTTGACCGGATCGATCCTGCAGTCGGATCGAAGTGTCCTCCTTGAGGCTGTGCATCTCGGTTGACCCTTCGTGTGTATGTGTGTGCTTCTGACAGATGGGCAGTCTGAAGAACGTCACCGTTCTCTTCCTGCACTCGAACAAGCTGGAGACTCTGCCGGAGGAGATGGGCGACATGCAGAAACTCAAGGTCATCAATCTCAGCGACAACAAGTACGTCCAAACATCATATCATACGCACGTACACAACACCCTGCAGCGTATGCTAAGACATTACCTGATGATTTATACCAATCATTTCACTTTCATCCAAAATGACTACCATTTTTAAAGTCCTATTATTAAATCAAATTAGCACATTGTTTTGACCCAAGGATACGATTTTAATAAACCAACAGTTGACATTCTTCATGTACGAAATCTTTCAATGACACGTCTCCAGCCTGGCCACGCAGCTGGTGGCTGTGAGATGCCATTACTGTGGCATTTTTTTCAGAGAGCCACTTAGCACATTTGGCTGGGATTCAACAGGCTGGAAAATATAGCTCTATTTTCTGCTCTCTGTGCTGTATTTAATCAGCCTTGATACACATTATACCGGACTCTTTCTCAATGTACTGTCCTTTTATTGGATCATGTCCCTTTTATTTTATTTCGGCACACTATCATCCTCACTTATTTCTTATACTGTACAGTACAGTAATCCTGTTTCTGATCTGTCTTTTTGTGCAGGTTGAAGAACCTTCCGTACAGCTTCACTAAACTCAACCAGATGACCGCAATGTGGCTGTCTGAAAACCAGGTGGGCAAAGTTCAGATACACGTTCAGAAGTCGTTAGTGTGAAATAAACACCAGCAGAATGATCAGGACTGCAATGCAACCAGAGGGTTTTATTTTTTTTTTACTCCGAAGGGGATTTGTTATTTGTTTTAGTTTTTTTGCGCTAACGACCACCTGAATGGAAAGGATCTTGCTTATTACACAACTACTTGGCTACTTTCTAAATAAATCAATAAATGGATGTATTATTGTGTAGAACAGGGTTCCCATGCTCATCGACAAGCTGGAAATGTGAAATACGTATTTAAAGGTGTGAACAAGTAATTTGAAATTGGTAAAATCTAACAAAGTTGTGAAATTTTTGGTTATAATTATAATTCGAATATAATATAATATAGGCAACACTTAAGGAATCAACTCTCAGTATTAACTAGTTGCTTATTACCATGCATATTACTAGCACACTAGCTGTTTATAAGTACTTATGAAGCTTATGACTTATTACTGTCTTATTCTGCATGCCTATATTTTAAATCCCTTAACCTCTCTACCCCATACCTAAATGTAGCAACTACCTTACTAACTATTAATAAGCAGCAAACTAGCAGTTTATTGAGGTAAAAGTTGTAGTTAATATCGAGAATTGGACCTTAAAACAAAGTCTGACCATAATATAATATTCATATATTATGTAATATATTAAACGATTTCTAATAAATGCTTTTCTAGTAATCAAAAACAACTGGAAAATAAATTCCTTAATCATAATGTGAGGGAAAAGTGTTATAAACCTTGAAATTAGCAGCTATGAAAGAAATCTGTTGCCTGGGAAAGCTGTTAATTATATTTTAGCCGTGTGTATAAATAAATATTTCATGTCAGAGATCCACGCATTAAATGTCCATATTTCACAGCATCACTATAATCTCATACACAGTCACATCCCAGGAATAGAGTTGTAAAGCTTGTCTGTTGGCAGTGATTTGATGTTCCCATCAGCAGAGCTCAGAGTGTGTGTGGGTGATCTGTAATTGAAAGCCTGAGTGATTGTCGCAAGTGGCCATCAAGCCTGTGACTAATGCTTATTGAATATAACAATCACTTCCCCTCCCACACGCGCCGTCAGCCCACCTCTGAGGTTCAGCACAGCACAGAGTTTATCTTAAGATATGATAGTGACCCTAAAGATTCCCTCTTCTCTTTTCATTACAAACCTGTATGGCTTTAATGCTCACAAGCGCTGGGCCAGATTGCGGTCAAATCCGCATTGTTGTGATATTTGCTCTCAAGGAAGCAATAACTGAAGCTAATTCAGCTGAATGCATGAGAACAGCACCGCTATGAAATAATGAAATAGTGCAGCTAATCAGCGTGAGCCATATGGTAAGGGACTGCCAAAATCTTCTGTGAAACAACCGCTCTGCAAGGGTTCCTCTGCTAGAATATCGACAGCTGATGAAGATTGCACTGCGAGATGAAGGTGGCACGCTGTTCTTTATTGATTGTAATGTGTGGTTTTATAAAGCTGCATTTGATTAAAGATGAGACGAGTTTAAAGGCAGAGCCGCATGGCCTGAATCTGTAATGAGAGCGGTCCAGACCGGCAGAGTCCTCATGCTGTGTGTGAGAGATGGGAAATGTCAAACTCAAGGCATCTAATCGAAGTTTACAAATCTCTGATCCTTTGCTTTATTTTTTGTCTTTCTCCAGTCGAAGCCCCTCATTCCCCTGCAGAAAGAGGAGGATACGGAGACGCATAAGACTGTACTCACCAACTACATGTTCCCTCAACAGACCAGAACTGAGGACTGTGAGTATCTAGTCATGCAGAACCTGCAGCTGTCGCACCCTCCTGTCACTACAGCTTCCCTGGTTTAATGTATGCCTTTTATTGGAATTAAGTCAAGATATACTTGCATTAAGTCAAGTAATCGATAGATGGATAGATAGATAGATAGATATTTACTGTATGTGTGTTATTATATATACATAATAAATATACACCATACACACAGATAATATTATGTAAATAGAAACTTTGGATATTTAATGATATATATATATATTTAATTATTTATTTATTTTTAGAGCTTCAAGTGGCAGTGTTTTATTTGGCATATTTCAAGTGAATGTATTGTGCTGCTGTCAAAACAACAACTAAAAATTTGATCCATTTTGCAATCAGCTAACCTAATAATCTCAAAATGGCTAAATACTGACCAGTTAATATATTGGTGTATTACTAAAAATCAATGCACCTCTGTGTGAAATATATCGTTATGTCAAATGTCTACCTGCAGCCAGAGCTCGCTCATGTCACTGTTTTCTCTCGGTGAGACTCCAGTCTGCCAGTGTTGCTTGCTGGGAGTTTCGCTGTGCAAATCACAAATGGGCGGCTCGCTGGATTCCAGAGGGGGAAGAGATTAATAAGTCTTAACCTGTTTCCTAGCAACCCCCCTCTAAACTCTTCAGAAGGCAAACGCACTGACTCGGCGGCTCTCTGGATTCCGCTTCAGTTTGTTAGCATGATTGAGCTTTAGAAATGGTCTGAAGTCTGCGCGCCTACATGACAAAGCGCTCTCCTGAACCCAGACGTCTTGCTAAATGAGCACACAGCACAAATAAGAATTGATGTGAAGTCTACGCTGCCCACTGAGCTCAAGCTGCAGCACAAAATGCGGTTTAATTCAAGTTTCTGCGGTTTGTTAATTCATGCAGTTTAGAGAGACCGCATTAGTGTTTTAATGATTTGATCTAAATAAATCAAAACTAACTATGTTAGTTAGTAATGTTTCCTGGCTTCTCTCTCTCACAGATTTGCCCAGCTCAGACAGCGAGAGCTTTAACCCGTCTCTATGGGAGGAGCAGCGCAAGCAGCGGGCACAAGTGGCGTTCGAGTGTGACGAGGACAAGGATGAGAGAGAAACGCCTACGCGGGTCAGTTCCCACCGTCCACTTCTGTCCAGGGTGCACTCTCGTTTTTCTCTTCCCCTTTGTGCATGTCCTGCGCCATCATATCACCCATCTCACCCCCTTGTTGTTTTGTTCTGTGCTTACCTGGCATTGCACACTTTCATTTTTCTGAAATGATACTGTAAGCTACAAAATCCCAGCCATTTAAAACATACCGTGTATGATTTTGGAGCGGTGTGATTTCATTGCGAATGGAGCTAACGGCACATCTTACAACAAAAAGCTAATAATTATCAAAATATCCTTGCAGTTAGTTGGTTGGTACAGGTTTAGCATGTTAGAGATGCTGTTTTTTCCATTGCAAATGACATACAGCAAGTTAAACACTAAAACGTTTCTGTAATTATGTACTTTATTTCAGATCCTTATGACTTTCATTGTTCTGTGAAACACAAAAGCAGATATTTTATGACTATGCTGGCCGCTCTTTTTCATGCAGTTATCATTAATGAGCTTTGAATGGATGCTAAAAGGAAAACTATTGATTTTTTTTATTGATGTGATGTGTTTTCATCACATAAAGCTTTTTATGCCTTTCAAAAGTCTTGAGAAATGTAATGCACTTGTCACATGGACCATATTTTGATAGTCCTGTGTAGGGATGGGTTACATACTGGGTCAATACCTGACTACCGGTAAGCTTCAGGACAAACGATACTGTTATCGATGCTTGTGTTGTTTCATCTCTGTATATTTCAATGCTAATGACAAATTAGAAGCAGTTGCTTGACATTTTCCTTCACTGAATGATGTCGTGGGCTCGACGTGTGTGTGATTATCCATGTACATGTGCGGTGTTTGTTTACGTGCAATCAGTGGCGGTGAATCGTTCAAAAGTGTGGGATCACGTTACAAAACTAAGCGACTCCGGCATCAGATGCAAAATGCAGTAGTGAAATAGTGAACAAAGGAGGCAACACCAGTAATATAATGAAACCTTTACTAACAAAACACAGCATCTACGTCCTCAAGCAATGCGCTGTATTTACTATACAGCTCCAACTACAACTCGCGAGACACATTCACATCAAATGTTGATTCAGCGGAAGAGTTACGCTCATGAGACGCTGCACTTACTCACAGTCAACAGGCTAGTTTGATACGAGCCCATCTGAAAAAATAACTAGGGAGGAGGACAGACTGAACTGCTGCGGAGAAAGTGAATAATACAATTTGTTCTATATGTGACAAGCTAAATATGAAGGGCTATAAAAAACTTGTAATATATAGTAGCCTATAGTTTATAGTTTCAGTTTAAAGCCGCTCGCCGTCAGATGCTCTGACAGAAAGGCAGCGTGTGCCGCTCACTTTGAGCTATGTGCTGTTTTCCTAAACACATAACTTTCACAGGTATATTCTCTGTCTGTAAATGTTAGAAAGTCATGGGAATATTTCCATTTTGCTGTCAGAAGTAGTGAATGAGCTTTTGCTTTGTTATTCTCTGCTAAACATCAGACTTCATTTAGAACGAGTGCCGCTGCTCACATGTGTGCCAAACAGAGAGAGCGCAATAACTCGACTAGTTGCTGGACTAGTTGTAGTTAGGAAATAAATATGACTAATGTAGAATTTTTAAACTACAAGTAAGAGTATTTATGATAGCATTAACTGTAAAGTGACTGTAATGGGGTAATCAAAATAGCCTTTTTACTCAATTAGTCTGTGCTTTTTTTACTTTCATTTTTAGTTTAGTAAATTTAAGTTCTGCTTTAAAAGTATTAATTTTGTTTTTAGATTACAATGTTAGAATGTTATGTGATTTTAAATCTTTTTTGCACATAATATAAGCCTACATGATTACATTCACTTTATTTTATTTTTATTTTGTTTAATCCAAATACAAAATAGAGATATACATACCATTTGCAAATCAGCTAAAACAAACCTGAGATATGAATTTTTACTCACATCGCCCAGCCCCAGTTTTACATAAAAAATATGTGAGTCACTGGGGACCAGCAACTGTTTGGTTTCCCCACATTCTTCAAAATAACTTTTATTTTTAACAGAAGAAAGAAACTCATTCAGGTTTAAAACAACTTGAGAGTGACCCCAATTCTCATTTAAGGGTGAGCTATTCCTTTAATGTTAATAAAATAAAACACAAAGAGAAAAATAACTTGCTGCTCCTGACTGAATAACTTTAATACACTTGCTAAAGTTCAGCCGTTATAAAATCATTTGAAATGTTCAAAAACTTTTCACATATCTTTTTGCACCAAATATTATCGATAACAGTATCAATAAGTAACAGTATCGATAAAATGTAAAGGATACCAATCCCTAGTCATGTGGTGCTTTTTAAAAGCGTCACTTTACAATCATTATAACTGTATGACAAAGAGTGACCTATGACATTTTATCCTACCCGTCAGATAACTTTATTTAGGGATTAATTAAACAATAATTAATGTATCTGCATTACTGTAAGTGGTAGGTGTAGACATTAATAAAACACAATCTAATAGGTAAAACAATTGTATTGTTGGTTTCCGGTAGCTGTATCCCTTCTATCCACAACCGTGAATATAACACGTAATTACTGTATGTGCATTACTGTAAAGGTAGGTGTAGGGTTGTGGTAGGTGTACAATTAATAAAACATAATTTAACAGTTAGCATTTTTCGTTGTCGAATTGTACTACTCACTGTTTTAATGTGAGGTAGCAAAATCTGACAGGGTAGCACAAATCAACAGAACACCGGCACAGTTCAGAATTTCTCCTCGCGCTCCACAGAAGGAAGTCATTCATACAGGTTTGAAGCGACATGAGAGTTAGTAAAGGATGATATAATTGTCCTGTTTTGGGGGAAATGATTTCTCGATTTCTCGGCAGCTTGAGGTAAAGCAGCCTCACCTGGTTTGTCAAATCTCATTAAAACTCGAACCCTGACATGACTCCTGTCAGAAAGTGAAATGGAAGTCTTCACTGTCTCAGGGGCCCTCGAGTGTACAACGGCAACCTTATTTCTTCCTTCCACCCCTCATCTCGCTGATATTACATACTCGGTATCTCGTTCCCTCCTCTCGCGTCCTGTCTGGCCCCTGATGACTCAATATGGCTGTCTGGCTTGTCTGCTGTGCCAGGAACACATGCAGGCTCCCAAGCTGTCTGACAGAGCATCACTATCGGCTCTCAGAGCGCCAGTGTGGCCCTGTCTGGCCCTTCAAGACCAGCCCTCCTCGTTGTGGGTGTTGTAAAAAGCTCACCAACACCTTTTGAAATGAAAACTGTATCTGTGTTTGGCCAGGGGTTCAGCGACCCTCTCTAAAAACTGGCCTGTATTTCCACTGACACTGTTTTTTTTTATTTTATGTCTGTCTATTCATTCATTCATATTTATAATATTATTATTCATATTATTTATAAATACGTTTTATTTTAGAATTTTATATCATTTACTTAAATTACCTCATATATTTAATGTAAAAAAAACACTGTTATTATGTAATATAAATGTAATAATAAATCAGATTTATCTTTAATCTTTATCTTTTATTATTTATTACAGGTCCTATTAACTTCTCTGTATTGAGTAAATCAACTGTCTTTGTATTTACAGGAGGGCAATCTGAAGCGATACCCCACACCGTATCCTGATGAACTGAAGAACATGGTGAAAACGGCTCAGTCTGTGGCTCACAGACTCAAAGAGGATGAGTCCGGGGACGAGACAGGAAAAGAGAACAGGGGCAGCGAGAGGAACCATGTCGGAGTGCAGGATGTTGGCGTGAAGGTTGGATTTTTAAATAATTATTATATTGATCTGTTGATTGTGTCATGAAGTGAATCATTGCACAGATTTTGGAATGACCCTGAATTTCTTGTGTGTCAGGTGATTGAAAGTTCCTGCACTAATGGAAAAGCTGTTGCCAACAATCATCAAAATTACGAGCCAATAGATTCATTAGACAGCCACAGCATTGAAAGGATCCCTCTCAAGACCTCTGACAACACGAGAACTATGGTGAACCATGATGATACGCTTGAGGTACAGCATCAAAGTGTCAATATTACATGCTATGAATATGTTTTTTGAATCAAATTAATTTAAAAATAATTGACTAATTCTAGTGTAGTTTCAAACCTATAAGAGGATGAATGTGGACCTGTCTCCAAAATGACAAAAAATCACATAAAAAGTAAAAATAGTGTAAAAAACTAACCACAGATTTACATAGTGTCAGAAGAATACAGAGTTAAGCCTTCACTTGTACTCTAGTCATTGAATTACACTCATTTGTCACAGTATACTATGTACAATACTATGTACATTTTTTAAATTGGATGTAATAAATTAAATTAGCCACTGTCACATATTATTCTCTTACTGTGAGTGGATGGGAAGTTCTTGTCAGGACACATTTGCTCATTGTATTATGTGTGATATAATGATGTCAGGACATACTGTATCATCACAGGGTACATAATCTAAACAAATGAATATGAAAATTAGTTCAGTTTACCGCTATAGAAGCAGGAGGAACATTGGAGTATAAATGAAATGTAAGCTTTTGATGTGATGTGGTTGTGTGGTCAGGACTCAGAGGAGCTGTCATCTGAGGAGGAGGAAATGAAGATAGCTGAGATGAGACCTCCACTCATTGAAATTTCCATTAACCAGCCCAAAGTAGTGGCCCTCAGCAAGGACAAAAAAGGTAAAGTGATACCTGCCTTACTCTCTCACTTTGCTTAATATCAATTAATAATTTTCTCATTAACGTGCATAATTGTTACTCAAATGTTTCTCAAAATGGGGTGTGTAATAGAACTGTTGAAATTATCGCACAAATGCAAGTGATGTTTTGTCTGTCTTGTGTTGTAGATGATGGGAAGGATGCCGACTCTTTGCTGGATGAGACGGTGGCCAACAGTAACCAGAACAACAGCAACTGCTCTTCACCATCACGCATGTCGGATTCAGTGTCCTTGACCACAGACAGCAGTCTGGACAACTCCCTCTGTACCCCAGAGAGAGAGTCAAAGATGCCTCTGGTCCCCAAGAACGGGTACGAACACACAGAATACACACAAATGTAGTAATGAACAGCAGTGTTTAACTAAATGTTTGTCTTTGGAAAATAACTAAAATGCAATGCAGCGGCTTCTACAAAAGGACTTACATCGCCAAGTAGTCAAAGTCTTAGTTACTTTTGTTAATTAAAGCTATGACAAAAATATTCGTTGATGCCCTCATTTTCCCTATGACTAAAATGAGATGACATTAATAAACGATAACTGTGACTACATTAACATGCAATATCATTGACGATAAAAGACGAGACTAAAATGTCCTTAAAAAATAAAAACTACAAAAATCTCTATATATTCATCGGAAAAAAAGGAGACAAAATATTATTGCGGACTGCTGTACACGCCTCTATTATGCAAGGTTTAATGTATGCGGTTGCCAGATATCAAGAGTTAAAATCCCCTAATTAGAGCTTATCTGTTAAAATGACACATTTTCTGCCCAGTGTTTTGCTAATTTTTTGCAATCTGGCAACCATGCACACGTGCTCGTTCTTCATTACGGAAGCGCAGACGATGATCTGAAAACACAGACAAACAGGTAAGCTGGAGTTTAGCACTCTCCATGTGAGATGTTCGGCTTAAATTAAAGTGTCATTCAGCCAGTCTGTGCTCTGTCATGAGATCTCGACTATTTTGATTGCGATTGTGGTTACTGAATAAATGCACTTACTTAACCACTGCTGTTTTAATAGAGAGACATTACTAATAGTTATATAATACTTTTGTTTGTTTTTACCAGTTTTCATAAATGTAGACAGAGAGAGTGCATTTGTAAGTCTTTGATATTAATTTATATATTAAATAGCCTATAATATCTAAGTCTTTGATATTACTTTTTATATTAAATAGACTATAATATATAAGTCTTTGATATTAATTTTGATATTTAATAGTCTATAATAAATCAGTACACTTGATGAGGTGAAATAAACCATGTGAATGAGTTCACATTCTGTTGTTTTGTGCTTATTTGTGAAAGTGTAATACCTGGAATGTAAAAATAAATTTCTTAAAATGACAATAATCACTACGATTACAATTTGGAGCAAAAATGTTTTTGAGAGTTTAACCATTATACAGCATGAAAAAAAATTTGAAGTTACACTCATCAAAGTTTTCATTGACTAAACCTAGACTAAAATTCTCAGACATTTAGTCAACTAAGACTTAACTAAACTAAAAAACAGGAAAAGGTTGACTAAATATGATAATAACTGAAAGGTATATTTGACACAGGACTAAAAATTATTTAAAAGACTAAAACGAAATAAAAATGTCTGACAAAATAATTTCTGACCAATTTTCTTGGAGTCTTTCTCTAACTTGATTTGATTCCCTCAAACTTAGACAAGAGGATGAAAACCTCAACCAGCTGAAGCAGATGACCCCTCTACTCCAGAACTGTAATGGCTCTGAGACAGCCCTACAGACCATCCTGAAGACCCAGCAGAGCTATGAATGCAAGTCAGACCAGATGGCCGACTACAGTCTCTCTGTGGAGGAGAGGCTTGCCCTCATTGAAAAGGGCATAAACAACGGCGTGGCAGAACAATACAGCAAGTGGGATCAGATCAACATGAACATGGCCAAATTCCCACCTGACAACATGGTGCCATATGAGGACCTGGAAAGGACCAAAAGTCCCTCAGCCAAGGTGTCCATGTCAAGCAACAACAATGCCATGATGTCACTTGAGAACCTTGAGAATGGTAATCGGATTCAGAAAACCCAGTCTGGGGAGAATTTTAATGACCGAACGGATCAAGTTCCCTTGCGGTATGAGATGACAAGGACCGTCTCCACAGGTGTAACGGCTTTAAGCGACATGAGTCTTTCTCGAAGCACAGAGGAACTCTCGCCAGAGAAGAAATGTCCACCGGCCCCAGTAGTGAAATCTCAGAGCATTGCCAACATGGAAGGTGGAGGAATGAAGCTATACTCCATCGAGGGAGAAAGCCCCCCTTACGAAGTGGCTTGTGCAACCAGAACGTCTATAAGCGCTGCTCAAGGCCAGAGCATCGTCCGCTCCAAATCCGCCTCTTTGCTAAACGACCAGCCATTGCAGATCTACCCTGGTTCCTCTGCGTCATCTTCTGACCTCTTGTCCAGCTCCAAACCTCCGATTAGCAGCGCCCGCTATGCCACTGGCCCCCCTCCGCAGTACAACATCCAGTACGCCAGTAGCACTGTGCCCAAAGACAACTTGTGGAGCCAACGTACCCCCGTACCTCCCGAGCAGCCCTACCTCCCACAGCAGCACTCCCTCGCCAACACCAACTACTCCAACCGCAACAACGCCCCCCCATATCCCCAGCCCCAACAGCGTGGCCCGCCCAAGACCCCAGACATGTGGGCCAAGGAAAGGATGCTGCCATCTGTTGGCCAGCGTGGCACCTTGCAGAGACAAGGTAGCGGATCCTCTGGCAGCCCCGTGTGCATGCCGGACCCACGTCGCGTGCCAGGAATGGAAGGAGAGTACATGACCTACCGGGACATTCATGCAGCAGGCCGTGGGCCTCTGCTGATGAGCCAGGCGCTCCACAGACCCTTGTCCGCCCGCACGTACAGCATGGACGGACCCAACGCTCCCCGGCCGCAGAGTGCCCGGCCCCCACCTCACGAGCTTCCAGAGAGGACCATGTCCGTCAGCGACTTCAACTACCAGCACAGCAGCCCCAGCAAGAGACCCAGCATGAGGGTGAAGTCGGAGCACTCCTTGCTGGACGGGCCAGTCAGCGGAGGCGGCAGGGTTCCAGCAGACTGGAGGGATCAGGTCATGAGACACATCGAAGCCAAAAAGATGGAGAAGGTATGGTAATTTTTTGGACCAGTTTTAAAGTTTTATCAAATGTTGTTCCTGAAATCCACCCTTCTGCTGGGATCAGAATAATCAAAAGTATTGCAACTAAAATGTTTTGAACAACAGATATTGAGGATTTAATCCAGATCAAAACTAAGATTTTGTGATCTAATCCTATTTTCTTTTTTTGAACAACCCGTTTTCAAGATTTTATCCAATCCGATGGCCAAAATTTGATCAGATCACTTTTAAACAACTGGACACTGGAGTTAGGAGTTTTTTCAAATACATAACTCTGAGTTTTAAACTTCGTCCTGTACTATCTGCACTAGACATGAATGATACTTCGAAGTATTCAGTTTGTTGAGGAAAGGTTTTGCTACTACTATTGTAATCGATTGCACTTGCAAAGTCCTTCAGGCGCAGGAATGGTCAACTCTTTTCCTGGAGGGCCACTATCCTGTGCTTCATCCCTAATCATATACACCTGAAAAATCCATCCCATGTCTTCAGTATTGCTAGAAAATGTGCTGGCAGGTATGTTTTATTTGGGATAGAGCTAAACTCTGCTAGACCAAAGTTGCCCATTACTGGTTTAGTGCTGGAGTCTCCAAACTTGGTCCTGGAGGGCCGGTGTCCTGCAGAGTTTAGCTCCAACTTCCTTTTACACACCTGCCTGGATATTTCTAGCATTCCTAGTAAGACCTTGATTTCAGGTGCGTTTAATTAAGGTTGGAGCTAAACTCTGCAGGACACCGGTCCTCCAAGACCAAATTTGGAGACCCGTGGTCTAGTGGGATTATATAACAGACCAGGGGTGTCCAAACCTTTAGCTCCAGTTTTAATTAAACACACCTGATCCCGCTAATCAAGGTCCTTTGAAGTGCTAAAAACATCAAGGCAGGTGTGTTGGAGCTAAACGCTGCAGGACAGTGGCCCTCCAGGAGCAGGATTGGACTCCCCTTAATTAGACTTACATTGGCGAAGACACCCAAACCAAATCTAGGGTTCAGAATGTCATAGTGTAGCAGTTGATTTTAGATTCAGCCTTAATCAAACACATCTGAACCCAACTAATCAAGGTGTTCAGGATTACTTAAAAAAACAGGCAGGTGTGTTGGAGCAGGGTGTTTAGCTACCCCGTTGTGATTTGAGGTTGGGCTTTTGTAATTTGTGCTAGCAAGCAACAACATAGTAGGGTGCTGAAAAACACTCAAGATGCGGCCAAAATCACATTCTGTCAGAGTAGGTACTATAGTTGATAAGGAATTAACTACATGACTGTAAAAAAAAAAATATTTTCTGAATGTAATAGGGTACTTGGTACCCTATAACAGCCATCTTTGTACTTTTTGCCTACTGTTTTATAAATACTGTGAATTTGGATCATACTGCTCTTTTGAGTTCTTATATATTCGCCTACTATATAGTAGAAAAGTATGCATATTCGGACACAGGGTTAGACCACCTTAGCAAACACAACAACCTGGCAACCACTTGGCATCATAGTGGCACTCACAATCTAGTTTCTTGACCTCACCTCTGAAATAACACGCTCCAGCATTAACTGCATGTATATGATATCATTTATTTTCTCTCCTCATAAAAATGCTACTTACACAGTATTTTTCTGCATGTTTTTATGTGGATATTAACACATTAACCTCCTCCTTGTATGTTTAAAAGTGTACTCATGGTTACTGCATGCTCACATATGTCATCATTAAATGCATGTGTGTTTGTGTGCATGTGTCGTCATGTGTTCAGAGCGCTCTCTCTCGGTCTTTGGCCACTCTCATGGGCAGTCAGAGCTCTCTGGCCTTTAGCGCTCCAGACGGATGGCAGATTGGAGCTCATGGGCCCAGCGTGAGTATCGCCCCACTGAGACCTCACCTCCCCAAACTCCCAGAGGCACAGTGGAGTCTCTCTCAGTTCCCAAAGGGTCATCCTCTCTGCTTGCTGTTTAATCGGTGTATTCCCAGCAACCTGAGATGCATTTGTTACTTAATATCTGTACAAGCTGAACATGTTGGGTGTTTCCCAACCCTGTTCATGGAGGCACACAAACAGTACGTTACTCAAACAAACAAACCTTGACCTGAAAACAAACGGGTCAGATAAGGGGGACATCCGATTTATAATTCTTATGATGTTCCAAACCCGTACAACAAACTTTGTCATGAAATACAAAATAAGATGTTAAGCAGAATGTCCAAGCTGCTCTTTTCCAGACAGTTCTGCAAAAACTGCCTCTTGAATAGTCAACAAATGGTCTCTAAGCAGCAAGCATTAAACAGAATGGCCCTTATGGAGCTCAAGACCCCCATAACTTGTCAGTTTATATCCAGTGTCGGCTGGGTTTCACAATTGCTCTGTTTCTTTGGGTTGTCTAAGTAATAAGAGATTAATAACATTCCTAACTACTAAACCATACACACCAAATTCCTGGAAGCAAACACTCTTTCATTCTGCTTTTGGCTGAAAGGCTCATGAAATCTGTTATGGAAAATTGTATGCAAATATTTTATGAAATATGAAATTTTTTTGTAATATTAACTCCGTAAACATAATGGCTGATTCACCTATCTGTTTAGAGAACTGAAAGTAAACCTTCCTGTTGGTTGAAATGACAAAGAACTGGAACATTAATCTTCACAAGCTTATGAAATATATTGGGAATTCCACATTTATGGGAAATGGCTGCAGTTCCCGGGCCCAGTCACAAGTGACGTCCTGCCTGTTTCCAGACAGAGTCTTTATTAGAAAATGCATGTGCTCATTGTTTCACTCCGGAGTCTTTTAATCTCATTTTATTCTGATGTAGCTGTATGTTTTAATGTTGTAGTAGTCCACTCACTGTAGTTAGAAATACTCAAAATACAACCCATAATGGATAAATAAGCATCATCAAATGCGGTACATCTTTTCCCTTAGCTTGTTGAGACATTTTGTGCTCTTTCCATGCAGGACGATGTCTTCAGTCCTCACGGACAACAGGGCTTCCATGTCGACACTCTGAGAAAAGTAAGTGCTTTTTGGATTTGAAAACGTAGAATTGTATCAGTGTTACTTGGTTTATCGAATGCGATGACATTCAGATGTTTTTAAGCGTGTTGCTACACACACAATGCATTCTGTGGTGATGTTCACGAATAACATTTAAACTCTTAATGAAATCCTTGTGAACACATCCTATGCCGGTTTGTCGGTGGTATAATGTGCTAATGAACCGGATTGAGACACTGACCCAGTGGGGAAGCCTGACTCTAGCATTGATTAATTAGCTCTAATTAACAAGCACTGCTTTAAAGAATCATCAGACGTGTTCTAATGATAGCTGAGCTTTCTGGCACATTAAAATGTGCTCGCCACTGATTACAATAAACACAGTAAAGAGGGCCAGAATCACAATTTATAAATCTAGTAATTGCGGTTGTAATTTAACTGGCTACAAATATTTCTTAAAAGCTTTATACATTCTTTAACATAATATGTTGGACTGTCACGCTTTTAATACATGTAGAAAGCTCTTTTATGACGTGAACTCGCATTTAAAGAGTTATTGTATAATTTTGCCAGAAAAGGATTTAGAATTTGTATCGTATGCTAATGTAAAAAATATTGTGTAATAACTTGTTTTTTTATTGTATTTGTTATACTTGTATTTTTGTATAGTTTTTGCCATGAAAAAGCCTAACATGCTGACATGGCATTACATAAAAATACACTACTACTTTATACATTCTTTTTAAATAAGTTTATATTTGATATATATATATATATACACATATTATCTTTGTCTGTCTTTGTCTCTCTGCATCTGTAATAATAAAACATAAATTGCATCTTGATTTTGTTCATCGTGTTATAAACTTACTGACCACTTGGTCAAATTCATTTGTTGCAGTTTTGTGCTATTTAGTTGTTGTGTGCTGTTTGAACTTGGTGCATGACTTTCAGAATCAGATCTTGTAAAAATGAATGATGCATTTATATAGCGCTTTATTATGTATTGCTGTACACCCAAAGCGCTTTTACAATCATGTGGGGGGGGGGGGGTCTCTCCTCAACCACCACCAGTGCTATTTGTTTCATTGCTCTCTTAGTCTCTCTGGAAAAAAACAACATTTAACTGAGGTGGATTAATTATAAATAAAGCTCTAATTAGAGTTAAAGGTCTTAAACCATAATGCTTCATCAGTCAACAAGGATTTCTTGGATCAGATTCATGGTCAGTTGTTTACTGGGAACTTTCTGCCCCCTGGTGTCTGGAAAATGCATCACGTCGTAGCAGGACACGTAGTCTAATCCTTAGGCTTTTATTGAAAACCCACTCATCAATCACTAACTCAATTTCAGTGATTAATAAAAAGTCATGAGAGTTAAGACTGATTAAAGCTTCGTGTATTTTTACTGATTTACTGTTAAAGAGGACAGTTCCACATCACTGAAATCTCACATCTACAACTACTGTATCTCTCAAAGCCTCTGTTTAGTCCACAGGCCTGTGCCAAAACCTGGGAGTTGTTTTCCCTATGAGGGGACACTGGAGTTATGAAACATCATCAGATGTGGTGATTTAATGAGCAGAAATACTAAATGCATGTCTTGATGGTTTAATCCGTCAGGTGCCTTTGATGAACGGCCAGATGTGTCCTCCTGTGAGATCTCCCATGAGCTGCGGTCAGCCACAGATGGCCCGTCACCCCTCACGAGAGCAGCTCATCGACTATCTGATGCTCAAAGTGTCCCAGCAGCCCCCGGGCCCTCCACGGATCCCACACGAGATGCTGCAGCAGGAGGTGCGCACATTTCTGACAGAAATCTCAACATGTAGACACATTTCTGGACCTTCGTGTTAATATGAAATCAAAACGAACCCTTTAATACTCGTTCCTGGTTTCATTCCAAATGAATTACTATATCTAAATCTAGGTGATGTCAAAGAAATAATGTCATTACAGAGGCTTTTTAATGACAGATCTCAAAATCATAATGTTAACTATGTTAGATATATATTTTGGCACCACTGTAGCCACAGACTGATGTGTAACTGAAGCATTGTGGGTAGTGTGACATGTGTGTCTGTCTTCAGCGCCTTGTGAAGATTGAGAAGAACCCTGAGCTGGGTTTCAGTATATCAGGAGGAGTGGGTGGACGTGGGAATCCCTTCCGCCCAGATGACAATGTAAGTATTTTTTTATTATTAAAGCTCCAGAAATAGTCATTTAATTCTGCGTGGATCATTAGGTTGATCTACTTTTTTACCGTTAAAAAAACACCATGAACTTAAACTGAACAACAGACCTTAGTAATATCTGGAGACCAGAATATTAAAAAAACATCGATATAAATTAATGTTACAATACTTTGTACTTTGACAAAAGAGAAACCGTTTAGGTATGCGTCAACCTAGGAAATGCTTATGCCAAATTAATAAATTATAGTTATGATATTGCTGTTCAAATGATTGTGCTCTGTAAGATTTTTTTATTTTTTAAGAAATAAAAGAAAAAATACTTTTATTCAGTAAGGATGCATTGATTTATGATGACGGTGAACGTATAATGTTACAAAATATTTGTTTCAAATAAATACTGTTCTTTTCACTCTTCAAAGAATCCTAAAAATGCATGATGTCCACAACAATATTTGGCAGCACAACTGTTTTCAACATTGATGCTAATCAGAAATGTGTTTCGAGCAGCAAATCAGCATATTAGAATGATTTCTGAAGGTCATGTGACACTGAAGACTGTAGAAAATTCAGCTTTTCGTCACAGGAATAAATTACATTATAATATTAAAATAGAAATTACATTTTCTAAATTGTAGTATTTCACAGTATTAGTGTTTTATGGTATTTTTGATCAAGTAAATGCAGCGTTGATGAACAAGTGACTTTTTTCTTAAACCATTCAAAGTTTTCCAACCGTTAAAATGTGAACAATAGTGCATGTTTTTTGGGTAGTTTATGCCAAAACTGGTGCTAACACTTGTATATACTAGACCTTTATTCAACTGCAGTCTAACTAGTCTAGTGAATAATCAATTCTTAAATAATAAATGATCAACAGGGGATCTTTGTGACGAGGGTTCAGTCAGAGGGACCTGCTTCAAAACTCCTTCAACCTGGGGACAGGATCATTCAGGTAATTTCTCGTCCAATCATCTCTTGTCTTTTCCATACCTTAGTAACTCACTAACCTCAATCAACATCCTCTTCCAGGCAAACGGATACAGCTTCGTTAACATTGATCACGGATACGCGGTATCCCTCCTGAAGATGTTCTCCAACACCGTGGACCTGGTCATCATTCGAGAGATGGCCGCGTAACAGAGCACCGTCTTATTTTAGTACCGAGAGGAGCCAGTGCTAAATCTGGTCAATCTGAGCTAATGTTAACGGGACGATGGTTTGACCGTTGGTGAAACCACTGAATCAAGTGGCAGACAGAAGCATGCACCTTCACTGTGGGATAGTCTGTTGGTGCAGTTCAACGATACGAAAACCTGTGCTTTTTATAAAGATAGTTTTTGTTTTCCTTTTTTATTAAGACGTTATCTGGGTGTAGAGCTCTTGTGGGACATTAGCTGTAGCTGACCGTTTGAGGGCAGGGCTCTCTGTCACAACACATTTTGTTTTTTAAGAGATTTTTAAAACCACTTTTATGACCTGTGTGAGATTCAGCTTGAAGACAATGCTACGTGCTAACTGTGGTAATGAATGTAGACCTGGGCTGAGCTAAACTGAACTGGATGTGAGATCTATAGGCCTGGTGGTCACCGTTCTCACCTAATTGTGAAGAAAAATCCCTCAAATTTGGATGAAAAACTTGTTCGCTCAATGCTAGCAACTCTTCCAGTCTTCACAACTTTGAATCACCTTTATCTACTTTCTTCAACGAGAGAGACAAAGTTCAGCCACCAGTAAGGATGTGCAGAAATGCTCCCTGTACGTGAAACTTGGACAGGAACACGATAAAGAATTGCCATGAGGATTTCGAAAGAGAAAAAGACATGCACGGAAACAGAAAGTGGTTTTTAACCAAAGGATATTGGGATACTATTGGGATACTGGCGGCATGAAACTCCTGGCACGTCAACTTCTTTCCGTCATCTACAAAACAGCCACTGATTCCAACGCCACCGAACTAATCCGAAGCACTCGCATGTGAACATTTTGATTTCTAATCTCATTTTGGAAACCGTTTTCTATTCTGTGAAGAAGATTGTAGACGTAATATTTTATTCTCTTACAAAAACATTCTAACATTTGACTAGTGGTGCAGTCACGGTCTTCGTTTGCTGTTGAGGGCTGAGAAACGACATGTCAAGTGCCATAGACCCTGAACTGTCAGACATGGGTTCAACCCAGAGCAATACTCATTTAGATCCACGCTGCATATTCAGTGACCTTATCGGGCTGACATATGACACAGTGGGCGAAAGAGCAATAGAAAGTCCTTTATTCCATTCACAGGATGCAGTCAGTTGCATTTTTATATATAAATAACAAAACCCATTTAGTATTTCTTGATTTAAAAAGCATTTTATATTCAACTTTTTAAAGACAAAAACGTAGGAGATGGCATTTCAGATTTAAAAAAGAAAAAGTTCGTAAAGTAAAACATCGGTGTGCAAATGAATGTCTCGTCACATTAGCGATTGCACTGCTGTTTCCAAACACCCCTACGAAGATTATCATAACATTGTATGAGGATACATCGCCTTCGTCAATAACAAAGAGATTCGTAAAGCTACGTTAAGAGTAATGTTGTTAGTATTTGATGAAGAAGTCGCGTGGAAAGACCATGAAAGACTTTTGCCATGTCTGCATACGAGGAGAACGACCTACTGTTGATTGTAGTACTGTTTGTATTATTTGCATGAAATTCCTCCTTTTGATCGGTCTTCGCTGTATTCTTCGGTAGACTGGAGCGCTAAATGAATCGAACTAATCAAATTAACATACTGATAATGCAACAAATCCACAATTAGATGTGAAAGAGCACCGTCAGCGTTTTTACGAGAGCGCAGTTCATTCTAAATTAATATGCATTAACTATATGAATTAGCATTGACGCGCTGCCCTCAGAGTGTGTTAAAATAAGTATTGAGTCACCATTGTTTATGAATTGGAAATTAATTTGCAACATTTGATTATTTTTATGAAAAATATGATTGATAGCAGTTTTTTTATTTAAAGAACAAATATAATTGTTAAAAAACGCCCTCCAATTTTGCTGTGAATGATTCATTCAACACAATGTTTTTGTGAACACTGTCACAATCATTCTAGCGTAGAATCCTTGACGTCACTTTTTTATTTTGTCTGCGAAGACATTGTAGAAACGTAATACCGAACAGTGACTTTTTATTTATTTAGTACACTTTACTTTAGAGATTACTAATCAAAATGTAAATACTTTTTTTTTAAGGTTTATGATTTGTTCATGGCATTAGTGATTACATTTTTAAAACCAGCAATAATTTGCCTCACAGAAGCAGCCCTTTTAATGTATAGCTGTCAAATGTTTCTCCGCAAGCAGCTACTATTAAGATGATTGGTATGCATTTATTCAACATTCCAGATTTTGTAAATAAATTTACTTTCCATGATGTCCTGTGGAAAGAATAAATCAACTAATGCTCTTTCAATGTGTAGGTTTGTTCTTTGTTGATAGTTTTTGTTGTTTTTTTGGTCCATAGAGTGAAAGTCAGTGGGGTTCGGGGATGTTTTGGACCCCACTGACAATCACTGAACGGACAAAAACAGTAAACAATTATTTAGAATATATATTTTGTGTGTTCAGAATAAAGAATGTCATAAAGGTTTGAAATGATGGTGGATAAATATCAAATTTGGATCATATTTGGGTAAACCATTTCATTTTCCTCTGTCAGTTCTGCAATTACACTCCTAAAAATAAAGGTGCTTCAAAACGTTCTTCAAGCGATGCCATAGAAGAACCATTTTTAGTTTCACGAAGAACCATTCAGTCAAAGTTTCTTTAAAGAACATCTCTTTCTTACATTTTTACAATCTGATGAACCCTCTTTCACCACAAAGACCCTTCTGTGAAACAGAAAGATTCTTCGGATGTTAACGTTCTTTATGGAACCGTTTAGATGAAGAGGTTATACTGTGGCATCGTGAAGCACCTTTATTTTTAAGAGTGTATAAATCTTATTGAAACAGAATATTTTTTGGCAGTGATACGAATGCATTATTAGGTTTGAGATGGTGTTTACCTCGCACCACTATATTTATCATTAACAAATGGCAGATTTCTGTTAAAAACCCACACAATATTTCACTCTGTCATTAATCAAAACTGATAGGTGTTAACAAAGACATGCCATTAGATGGGTCTGCAAAGTAATTGAATCATTGTGTGTAGCTCAGGACTCGGTTTACTGATAATGCAACTACACTGCTTAAGTTAGAGGAAATGCCTTCAGTGTTCACACAGGTAAGAATATATAACAAAGCCTTCATTCCTTCACTGAAATCACTTCAAGACCAGAAAGCAGCGGTGCTTTGCTTTCACGTGGAGGACTGACTCGTATCAGGTTCCTGCTCTATATATAACCAGAGGGCAAAATACAAGAGTGCTTTCAAAACAGACGCAGGGTGGTTGTGAAATGAAAAGATATCCAACAACAAACTCGTTTCATTATTTTCATGTGGACAACATATGAGCGATTTAAAATCGAATGGGTTCTCCGCTTAATCATGAATGTGTTCTTATATAATCAATACATTCATTTATTCCAAACTACTTTAATGTTAATTATTTAATAGGGAAGGAGTGATGTATAAAGACAGTTTGTGTGTGTGTGTGTGTTTTTAGACCAAGCTCAAAGGCTTCCCCAGTCATGATTGCTTTGCCATTTCAACATGCCTAAAAAGCCCAAAAATGCTATCTAGCAGGGAAACTGCAATCTTGAGGCGAAATGTGCCCGTATCATCGTCTCACATCTGCAAGGTCTTGATCAAGATGTGTTGTGATTGAATCAACATGTCCTTCAAAGAGAGCTGTTCTCCTGGTCAGCAGATCACTGTGTGGTGACATCTGATACAATCTGAGGTAAAAATAACCTTCAGCAGACCAATGTACTGTACACAATGTGTCCACTTAAAAGTTGTTTTCTTGCATTTTGGATCTCAACAAGACTGGACTTAACTTCTGAACACGTTTTGCGGCTGATCCTCCTAAAACACCTTATTTTGCAACCAGTGCCATACTGTAAAATCCCAGTAATATGATAACAGTGGCGGCTGTAGTAACTGGTGTACATGATGAAAATATATGGGTGTGGAGATCTGTCTTATCAGTGCTATCACCATACTCAGAACTGATTTAGAAATCACTAGAACATTGTGCAATTTGGCTTGTCGCAAGACCTTTCTGCCTCCATTAATCACAAAAAACATCATATTTAGTTCAAACTCGCATTTACAACTCCAACATACTGCAGAGAACAATAAAACCCAGTATCTGACAAACAAGCTCTAAATCTATTGCCTCAGAGCAGATGCAGAAGGTTGTTTTTGTACAGTAAGCGTGTAATGACTGGCGCAGTTAAGCCCCGCCCCGCGGAGGCGTCGTGACGTCATGGCCACTATTAAAGAAAACCAACAAACAGCGGCTAGAACAAACACATCAGCGGACTAGCAGCGCGCACCGTCGCCAAGGGTTTCATGTAACGTCTCTATGTTGTGGGAGCTTCTCTTTTTACTCGGATAAGGCAAGTAAGACACTTTTTTTCGCCTTACATTTTGCTTTAAACCTCATGCTGAGGTTATAGAAAAATATAACGCGTTTCGGTCAAATGGCTCAGTAGTAAACCTATTATCCGATTTATTCGTTGATATAATGTCCTTTAATATGTTAACTGTTTGTCTAAAATGATGAACTTGCGGGCTTTAACCAAATAAGGTCGTTAGCTGATGCTAGCATGTTAGCTAGTAAAATTTGCCTGTTGTTCCTTTGAACCTAAAAGCTGAAATATGACACTAAAACGGCAGATTTATGTCTAAACACGTTTGTTTTATGATTAACGCGATGTTTGTTTCGTATTTAAACCGAATTTGTCTTTCAGGATCGCCGAGGTGAGAAATAAATCCGCTTGTTGCGGCTAACCTTAGCTGCTTGTATTTGAGTGTTTATTCGGATAAAGTTAATGGTCCGTTTGTGTATATATAATCATTAATCGAGTTATATAGTTAACATAACATCGAGTTAACATACGATTGTTTACGGGTTTTATTTCGTCTCGTGTGTCGTTTGAGATAAGAAACAGGAAACTAAAAACCAAACTAACGTTAGCTGGCGTCTTTATCACCAAGTGAACTGATAAACGTCCTTTAAACACGCTTTCCGTCGTATTTTCCTCCCTATCTTGATATGTATATTTCCTCCATATAATTGTGCTGAATTGACATTCTGGCTGTGTATAATTGTTCATCATTTAAGGATTGTACTTTGGATCAAACAGGAAGAGTGTTTGAAACAAAGGAGGACACAAAGCATATTCACCCTGACCCAGATATAAAGCCCATAAACGACTACATTCCGTCCATCCTCTCTCATACACCATCACAAGCCCCTCGGACTGAAGACCACACTGATCAACGCTTGTGTGGAGAGCTTTATGCGCTTTATATACGACTGTCTGTTTGTTAGCCGAGATGCTAGTGTTAGCATGACTCAGTGGATTTCACTGTGAGGCCTCGAACACTGATGTAGCTCCATCAAAAACACACATACTGTGTGGATATCGCACACATACCATGTTTACATGCGTTTTTAGACTTTATATGAGCTGTATGTCTTTTAAATGCTTGGTGCATTGAGTAATGAACTGCTTGCTCTCTGAAGTCTTCATCCATTTATGGTCTTTTTTAGCTTAATGGCTTGCTTTTGTTCAAATATTTGTCTTGGTTATCACTTGGCCATGCACTTTCTGTAACCCAGACAGGGCAAAAAAAAAAAATGGACAAGGGTGGCTAAAACGCATGGGATGGGGGGGGGGGGCAGTCCTGTTGGGGCTTTGCCATTTTAGGCTTCATCAAAATATATGAGGCCATGTGTAGGGAGGAGGGCGCTACGCAAACAGGCTCCCACTAGAGGTGTATGATGTAATGGAAGCAGGTCAGGACGATCGGGGTATTTATAGTCAGGACGCACTGGTGGAGGGAAGCTTTTCTGAACAACATGTCACATTGCACCCTTGTGAGGATGAAAACTAATCCAGCCATCCATGTGAGTGAGAGCAGGGGGCAGCAGGCAGACACACACGTGACGCGGCCCATGTGGTGGCTTTTCAGGGGAAAACCTCTGACGCGGAAATGCTGCAATCTTGTTTACTTCGAGACGTGAGGCCCCTGAAAGCACACGGCCCCTCGCTGAAACGTCAGTCCTGACAGGTCTCGGGTTTATAGCTGGAAAGCGCCTGGATGCCGTCTCTGGCTGAACATGTTCTACCTACAGAGACATTTACACCTCACATCAAAACACTGTCTAGTCACACTTCATCTGATGCAGGGGATCACAATAGTG
Organism: Oxygymnocypris stewartii; assembly: GCA_003573665.1. Classification (NCBI taxonomy): domain Eukaryota; kingdom Metazoa; phylum Chordata; class Actinopteri; order Cypriniformes; family Cyprinidae; genus Oxygymnocypris; species Oxygymnocypris stewartii. Next base: position 15,442 of record QVTF01021702.1, on the reverse strand, counting down.
ATGTGAGTAGTTGATGCCAGTGAAATTAGTTGAGTAATAGTTGATACCGTTATGAACATGTTATTGAACACTAAGTGTTACGCTAATTTACTGTTAACATAGTAGGGTTGCACGATATACCGGTACTAAGATAGTATCGCGATACTAAAGCTTAAAAATACCCGCGGTGCCATTGCATTTTTTAAACGGTAGTATTGTTCATACCGTAATATATGTTGTATGCACGGCTGGCACACTATTTAAAATGCTGGCATGCATGTTCAAATTAACAGAAACATTGTTTGCCAAATGCCTTTTTGCTGTGCTCTGTGTAGTATGGTGTGTGTATACGCTTTATATCGTAATGTCTGAACGATCTGCCGGCTGCTAGGATTTGCGGCTGCTCTCTCTCTCTCTCTCTCTCTCGAAGAATGACAGACAAAAGACGCTCCGTACCGTATGCGGATGCGCGCTTAACTCGCTCGTCTCTCTCTTCCGGGTCCTGAACTCCCGCATTAACACTATCGTTGCCGGAGCAAAACAAATAACAGCAATTTCCCATTGATTATCAAGTCTGTGCGCTACAATATGGTGTTTCCTTTTGTGTTCTAATCTGAATCCGAATCGTTGGCTTGAGTGAATCACTGATTCACTAAACCATTCATAAAAACAGTAATTTGATTCGCTCCGGCAGTAATCAGCCGTTTTGAAAGAATCGTTTGAATGACTCAGTGATTCAATAACGAACTGCTGCCACCTGCTGGCCGTTTTTACCAGTTTCTTTTCTAAAACTAGGCATATACATGTTTTCCAACATATTTCTACATTCAGAATTTTGTATTTAAAATACATTAATCCCATAAAATATTTATAAATAATAAATAGTCTAAATGTACAAATGCCACATCTAAATGTCACTTCATGCTGCTTCTGTGCAGTGCTAAGATGAGTTTTGTTTACATAATTTCAGGGAAAACAATAGCCAGTCATTAATTCTCATTAAGTATTCAGAGAAAAATATTGTCTGTTTTAATTTATTTATTACGTCTTTATTCATTTTGTAGAATTTAATTTTAAACTGACAACACTGCATGGATGGTATCGTGATACTACTTGGTATCGTGATACTTCAGCTGGTATAGTATCGTACGACATTTTATGGTATCGTGACAACCCTATAACATAGATGGGTAGTTATTCATAATGTGACCATGAAGCAAGAGTGGGTGTTAAAACCAAATTAATTGTATTTTATGATAAGTCTAATATTGGTATTTTTAGTTTGTAAAAATAAGAACAGACAACCTAATTACAAACAATAGGACAAGTAATAAATCAAGGATACAAATGTGCATTAAGTGCTTTAAGTTTTTTGTATACTGTAGTCCCATTTAATGGTAGCTTTTAATAATAAAAAAAGCATAAAACAGAAATTTCATAAAAATAAAAAAACACGCTACTTGTTGTTGTATGGGGATTTAATTTCTTTCACTCTTACATATAAATAACATTACATCCACGCAGTGCAAAACTTCAATATAAATTGAGCAAAATAGTTATTGATTAATCCTTTTTGTTGTTGCTACAGTGTATATTGTCTTGTAGCCCAATCCTAATATCAATATTTTATGATTTAGTTTTAATCTCGTCTGAGTTTCAGTACTTTTTAATCACTTGTTTAATTCATTTGACACACAGCAGAAATGTTTTAAATTAATTTTAGAAATAGGCTTTGTGAATATTGCGTTCTTATCTGGTTTTATTATATAAAGAGGTTCACATGGTTTGTGACAGTTGAACGTTTCATTAACATAATTTTAGGAAACTAAAATTTAGGAACTAGGAAAATAGTTCAGTGCATGACACAATATTTTGGGGAAGTTATGCTGTCATGCTGTATGTCGACTACCTAAATGTTAGTGGATGGAATTACAAGAGCAGTGAAGAGATTATTTAGTTGAAGTAAACAATTGATAATGATTATGAAAGAAACAAGCAGTAGGATTAATTAAAAACCAAATTATAGTGGAGATGGAAAACTTAATCTGAAACATTTCACAGCAGTATTAAACGGTGAGAAATTCAGAAAATGTGTTCCCAAGAATGCACATGTTAAAGTGCCCATATTATGCCATTTGTAAGGTTGTTAATATTGTTTCATATGTCCTAGAACAGGTTTACATGCATCCAAGGTCAAAAACACTTTAATTTTACCTCATTTCAAAATTATTCGTAAACGACACATGCGATGCAGTTCGAAGAATCAGTCTCCTTTCCGTGAGCCCTCGCTGCTGTGATTGGTCAGATGGCGCAGTCCTTTGTGAGTGGTCTACCGTGTACAGCGCAAATGAAAGCCATGGGCGGACATTATGCAAATGTGTTACTTCATGACGTACAGCCGAAACGGAATACGATTCTAATCCCTGACGACTCGTTTAGGCGATTGCGAGCCGACTTTATTTTTTTGATAGACTAACTCTGTTGATCGTGTACTGTCGGCTTCACAACTTCAGAAAGTTTCTTACATACTGCTACATTACGCACTGCATGAAACGTAATATTCGAAGAGGCATAATAGGGGCACTTTAAACATTTAACCTAGGACTGGGATCGTCAACCCCCTGAGAAGTCCTTTTTGCATTCGTTTAAATTAAAAAAGATTCACAACACTAAATTAACATCAGTCACGCTTTAGTTTAAGGTCCAATTCTTGCTATTAACTACGACTTTTGCCTCAAATTTCTAATTTGCTGCTTATTAATAGTTAATAGGTAGTTAAGTTTATGTATAGGGATGTAGAATATCTGCTTTATAAGTATTAATAATAGGCATGCAGATAAGCAACTAGTTAAGTGAGAATCGCTCCCTATACTAAAGTGTTACCCTCACATCTGAGTTTCTGTATTACGACAGAATCATCAGAGCCACATATATTATATTGGAGTGCACAGTTGATGCAGTGATCGGTGACATTCAGATGAATGTGTGCTTGTGAGATAATGGTCTTGTTTACAGCTTGTAGACCAAACATTTGGTGCTGTGAATCACTCGGTTTTTGCTAATGGTGCAGTGTTTTTGTCAGATGATCTTTGTACTGACGGTACTGTTCTCCTGTCTTGTCTGACGTAACCTCTCCATATAATGGGTTCATGACGGCATTTACTGGTTGACAGTCAAACAAACCACAGGTTCCAGGAAGTCTCACAGCCACATTCAGTTTAGCTTGGTTGTAAAAGATCACATGATCCGCTGAGTTTGCAGAAATGGGCTTGAATCAGGTGATTCTGTGCCAGGATGAGGCTCATGCCGACCCTATGCCAAGAAAAGCGTTCAGACGTCTGAAATAGGGTTAGGCGATGTCTACCAAATTGGCATCAGATGACGTCTACAGTGAAACCTCATGATGGAGGATGACATTGAGGGGCGGGGTTAGAGGCATGCCCGAAGCATGAATCCGTATACAGAAAGACATGGAAAACTAATAAAGCGTTCTACGGAGCCACTAAATCAGCGGTTCTCAATTCCAGTCCTTGCGTACCCCCGCTGTCAAATAATGGCGCTTTCCACTGCATCGTACGGTTCCCTTTTGCAGGGTTTTCTACTGGGTACTGTACCTGGTACTTTTTAGTACCACCTCGGCCGAGGTTCCAAGCGATCCGTACCGTTACCAAAACGTGACGTGAAACTCTACTGATCACTGATTGGCTGGAGAGAATCGTATTTACTGCGTCACTTAACATTGAGACATGAGACCCAACAGACCCGCTAGATTTAAATCAGCACAATGAACCTCTTGAAAAAGACAAATGATTAAGGCCATATGATACAAACCAACACATAAATAAAAAACAAAACAAGGGATACATTGTATCCTGCGCATTCAAAGGCGTTTTCAATGCTCATATTAATAACGGCTCACTCATGCCCGCAGTTAATATACATTATAATTACCCAACGATATAATTGCAAGAGAAAGTATTGGAATATATATATTTTTTGAGCAGTTTAATCTTATGAGCATTTGATTTATGCTAATGGATAAACTGCTATGTTAATAAGTGATGTCATTCTGTTGCGTTTATTGTATTAATGTTTCAGCATCGTTATATGGCTTGAGTTAAGAACCCATCTTTAAATAAATAAAACCGTTTATCACACAGTTTAAAAGCGTAAATGTCTCTTTCGCTCTCTGTTAATGGGTGTAACTAGCCTAATAATGCATGCAGGGAAGGAGTGCTATTTTTGAATAATTCCCAGCGATTTCCGAATATTACTTTTGCTTGAAATGCCCATCTCCAGTCTGTTTTAGATAAATGCAATCTTGAACAGATCTCATGTCTTTATTTATTACATGGTCCCTACCCAGTGTCCATTGCTCCCTACTTACTAGAGCAGCACGACGTGTGACATAAACCTCGGTAAATAAATACAATTTAAATTCATGTCTCGGGTAAACATCGTGATGTCTGTCAGCCATGGACGATGACATCGTATATCGGCCCAACCCTAGTCTGAATCTCAATCTGATTCTTCATCTGCGACAACATTGTGTCGTTATCGCTGTAAAGCCTCTTAATGAGGCCAGTCTTTGATTCACACTTCACGTTATGCTGACGACTCTCGTGTCTTGTTCTCAACAGGAATCGCTCATTTTCAGAGAGATGGCCCAGGAGACCAATCAAAGCCACGTGCCCGTGCTCTGTGCCACCGGCTGCGGTTTCTACGGCAACCCTCGGACCAATGGCATGTGTTCGGTCTGTTACAAAGAGCATTTAACACGGCAGAACAACGGGGGAATCAGTCCGATTAGCACAATGGGTACGTGTTTCTGCTCTTTGAACATCTTCACGTTGGCGAGACTGATTGTTCCTTGAGCATCTCATTAACTGAGGGGGTTTGTTCTGTTCCAGCAGCTTCCAGCAGTGTCACTATTAGTCCTACCTCTGAATCCTCAGCCATCCAGATCATCGAAGCTACACTAAACAACTCCTCGTCTGCTAGTGCTGAGTCACCCAGTGGCTCCACGGCTGTTACACAACAGATGACCGAGATGAGCATTTCCTGTGAAGACGAGGTGGTCTCGCCTAAAGTAGAACTTCCTGAACCAGGTTGGTATTTCTGTTTCAGACTGGAGTAAGTGTCTCAAGAGTCAAGACTGTTCAGAATTGAGACTTACTGCAAGCAAGGAAGTGAGATTTGGCACTATATTGCCAAAAGTATTGGGTCCCCCCCCCCTTCTAATGAAAGGTTTGACTACTTTAGTAATTTCCATGAGTACAAATCTTAATGTTTAAGCATATAATGATATTCTAGGCAACTGAGTGCTTCTAATTTTATAGCAACAGTTTGGACCGAACCCTTTTCTATTCTAACATGACATTGCCTCTCACACATTATTTTTATTGTCGACTAATCTATCGATTATTTTTCAATTGATCTATTTTCTCCAGTTGATGAATTCTTTAAACTATCAATACATAACAGTAACTTCTGCTATTCATCTTTTTTATTTTATTCAAACGTTTTCTCAATTAATACTTTACAAAAAATAACAACAGCAAAGAAAGTAAATAATTACTAAAAAGCCATGCATGCATCAATAGGTTTCAGGTTTGCTGAAGGCAGTGAGTGAAAAGCAGTTTGACCAATAGCATGCAGGCATTGCACGATGGTGTGCGAGAGGGTGTTAAGAGCAATGCAAACACACACACACACAGTGTCTGAGGGATGTCAATGAGAGAACCAATCCAAAACAGTGACATTTTGGATAGTTAAGAAATCCTAGCCAGGACATGTCCCAGAAAAGGAGCACGTAGGATCACTATATATTAAAATACTGCTTGAAATTAAATGTTTGTTTAAGTTATGCAGATTGTGTAAAATGCTGCATTAAGACTGTCATGCTTCAAGTCGTATCAATGAAACTCTTCCAGTGATTTGAGCTTGTAGTTGTTTGTCAGCGGTTAATTCGCATAACTGTTTTTTCAGTTGTCACTCAGCCCTCAGCGTCCGCTGCTCCGCCAAACACGGGTGACGAGACCAAAACACCCGACGCCTCCAAACCCAAGAAGAACAGATGCTTCATGTGCCGCAAGAAGGTCGGCCTGACAGGTGAGCACAGCCAGCGTGTTCACACACACCACAGCTCAGATGCAATCTCTACACGTTCTGACGTGCTGATGTCTGCTTCGTCAGGGTTCGACTGCCGCTGTGGGAATCTCTTCTGTGGACTCCATCGCTACTCGGACAAGCACAACTGCCCCTACTGACTACAAGGCGGAGGCTGCGGCCAAGATCCGCAAAGAGAACCCGGTGGTGGTGGCCGATAAGATTCAGAGAATATAAAACTCACCGTTACACCTTCACTTTGCGAGAGATCAGATACAAGGACTCACACTTTGACCTGTGATCCGAGAGACTAGTTTTTTTAAATTACAGTATGGGAAAGAATCTTGTTTCTAAGCCAATGCATGAGTGATCACGTTGTTTCCATCTTTCTTTTGCTTTCTGTTGTTGGTATTTGAGCTTCAAGTTAAAACAAAAAAAGGATGCTATAAAAGAAGCCAGAGACATTTGCCCAACTGAGTGGAAAACGTGCTGTGACCTGGAATCTGGTTGTTGTGTCTCCCGGTCGGACTCTGAAGACTGTTACGGCTCTGACCCGAGCGCCGTCAGAGCAGCAGTGCATGGCTGGCTCATGTAGCAAATGGACGCTCTTCTGTTTCCTCCGGGTCGATCGTTCGGCCCTCGCGTTCTCGAGTCAGCCTTTACGATGTTTATCAGCCACCTTTCTGCTTGAGCATCAGCCAGCGTCGGTTCTCCAGCTGCTGGGTTTCCCTCTCATTCGACTGTGATCTCATTCAAAATGATTTTTAACCCATTGACCGACTTTGTGAAAATAATCCCATTGGGATGGTTTAATGCAGCCAGACCAGAATGCTTCATGATCAATTTCAGCGACTGCATCCATGATATCCTGTCAAGTTCAGATGAGGTTGGACGTGGCAGCAAAACAGCTGTTTATTCATTCTCCCACATCAAGACATTTAAGTGAATAAACAAATTATTTTATTTGTATTGGGTTGTAATGTGACCCCAATTTGATTTCTGGGCTTGTTGGGTTTAAAGTGGGTGTTGTGCATGGTTGGTGAAATGAGTATTTTACAGTTGACTGCAAACTAGACATTGAATTTTTTGCTCTAATTCACTTCTCGTGTGATTGATCTTTTCATGGTTATTGAGTGTTAAATGCAGTTAGAAATAATGGTGTTTAGTGTTTCTTAATCAGCCCGTTTCACCTGCTCGAGTGTTTTGTGTATGAGTTAGTCGCCATCTTAAATCTTTTTCATCTGAAGCTCAGCTTGTTTGTTTTTAGGTCTGGCTGCACAGCGCCGTTTTATTTTAGAGCTTTGTGAGTTTACACCGTAAAACTAACCATCTGTTCGGATTTGATTTTTAGTTATGAAATTTGTATAAACCATCTTTATTTATTATATGTATTGCGCATATAATCTTGTTACCCAACATTACTGCGAAATTGTATCATGTAAATAAAATGATGTACAGAGATATCATTCAAGTGTATGGCGCTGTTTTCATGGTGTTATGAAGATGTCCGTTTTGTGGCTAAGATTTATTTCTGCAAAATTATTGAAAGACTAGATATAAAAAATGGGTGAATTGTGTCACAAGGTTGCCAGATATGTTTTCCCCATCAAAACTACCTAAATTCTATAATGCAAAAAATTGCTATATGGTCAGAAATAATTGTATATGAGATTATCCATTTCAACAAATATAATTTGGTAAAAAATTAACCAGTGGCAACAAAAGTAGCCAAATTCTGTGGGGATTTGGCAACCAGATATGATCATGAGCACTACATGACTGCTTTAATTCATTAATTAAGCCAACAGTCATATTTATAGTAGTAGGACTGTGGCAGATTTACAAGAGATGAGGAATTTATTTTCCCACTAATTCCCAAACGATTTGATAAGTAAAATGATTTGTAATCAAATGTTTCAGAGCTGGATGTGAGACCAACGGCTGAATGATAGTTTGGTAGGCACTACATTTTTTGGTCACAAACTCCCTTTATACAATAGGAAGGTGTAGCGGACCCCGTCCGAATGATGGCCAGCGCTTTACTGATGTTTCTTGAAGTTTTATTAGCGTTCTTTTTAACTCCAGAAATCACAGTAAGAGCTTATGCCTTTTGCTGAATAAATGTATAAACAGTCCTTTTGTGTACGAGTTGCCGTCATAAATCGTTTTCTCTCTATTCATACCATTTGTGGGGTTTTTCTCTCCTTTCCGTGAAAGCAGATCCCATTTCAAAAAAGTCGCGACGCGATCCTTAATGTTTAACACAAAATATTGCAAAGGCAACACTAAACAAATAGAGAAATTAAAGTCTGGACTCGTCTGACTACTTACAATTCTTTCAAGATAGCACTGTCGTTTACATAAATGTAATACTAGCACTGTAAATGTGTTTCCTTCCTAAATAGTTTTTGAACAAATCAGTCAAGTCAATGTTTCACTCAAACTCAAGACAGTTCATGTAACCTAAAAAAATCCTCATTACCAGCCAAACAGACAAGTGGAGTGATACAACAAAAACATTTATATTATTAATATTTATATTTGAAAGTAGCCACATTCATTTGCACAACTGAGTGTAAAACACAAAATTGAAAAATGCTTCGTAAGTGTCAGCTTATATTTTCAAATACATTTTGGGTAAATATTACTGTATTAATGAAATTGAATATTGCTGTGTAAAACAGTTCTCAGACTGCATTTCTGACCCTAATAATAATAATAGTGATGTTTCCTTTAGTGAGAATTAACACGGACGTGTTTTAAAAAAAACAGTTGCATTTATTAATTCTGTACACAAAATGTTTAATCAGGACTGGTAACATTTATGCATTTTTGACATGAAGGCACTTAACCTCATCTGAACTGGTGATTCATCAAGAACTCGATCCACCCTGAACAGCTCAGCATGTAGGTCTGCTTCTTCAGCGGATTTGTCTGCGTTTGGTTCTGATGAAGGCTTTCTCGTTCCATTTGTTGGGCGGCAGCATGTAGGGTCCGTTGTGCACACAGAGGATGGTCATCTGCTCCGCGTACTTCAGGTTCTGTAGGAGCTACACACACACACTCAGTGATGCTCTCATATCAGCAAACACGTCACACACAATGTCAGTCAGCAAGCCTACCTTAGGTGTGATGAAGAAATACTGAGACGTGTTCACACCACACGCTGTCCGCACAACGATGTCAAACACTCGTCTCTCATTGACGGGATCCATGCCCTGAACAACAACACAACACACATCAGTCCTACACACTTCACCTCAGGGAAGAACAAACTACTCAAGTATTACTAACTACAGGGTAGGGATGGCCATTTTAAGCAAAAGTAACATTCGATAATCTCTAAGAATTATTCAATTACAATTCGAAAATCACACCCCTCCGCGCATGCACCCACTCACACACACTTTGGCAAGCCGTTTTAAGATTTAATCTATTAGCCGTATTAGTATCTATTTTCATGCTACTATTACTTATTTTTTAGATACTAGTATATTTTCCATTAAGTACTAGTACTTATTCATTAACTACTAGTGCTTATTCTTTAGATACTAGTGTCTATTGTAAAGTTACTAGTAATTATTTATTAGGTACTAGTACGTTTTCATTAGGTACTAGTACTTAATCAGTAGATACTAGTACGTTTTCATTAGATACTAGTACTTAATCAGTAGATACTAGTACGTTTTCATTAGATACTAGTACGTAATCAGTAGATACTAGTACGTTCTCTTTCATAGGTAACTCTACGCTGCGTAGCTTAGCTTTACGCATCGGGAACGCCTTCCGAGTCTGAGCCCATATAAAATCACGCCAATTCATTGGCTGATGGCGCGACGCCGTCTCTGACGCAATGACGTCGTCAGGTCATACTGGCGAACGCGCCATCCACTCCTCAGATTTCTCTGCCTTCACGAAGCGGTTACATCGCCCTTCGTTGTTGCGATTTCTGACCCATTACTACCCTTGCGATTATCCATTTGCACTTCGGCGACTGCCTCTGTGGAACTTTGTTCCCCTCGCGGTGAAGTGCCATGGAATTTCGCCGCTGTATGCCACCGTGCACGCGTTTCATCGCTCGCGAAGACCCACACAGTAAGTGTATTTTGTGTTTGGGCTTTTCGCATGCACGTGAGGCGGTTTATGGGACCTCTAACTGCAAAATTTGTGACGATTTCCGTCTCATAACCCTCTGCTCTCGGCTTGAGGATTATGAACGTGAATCCTCCAATTTTTCCCGGCGCGCATCGAGCACCAACGCGCCGCCTCGTGAGAAGCTGGGGTTCGGATGTCGAGCTCGAGGAGATGGAGAGTGAGCAGACAGGCCTCGCCTTTTCTCTCCCTCCATCTCCCGATCGCGCACGTGCGAATTCGCCGGTCGAATTTTTGCCTGATTTTCAGTTTCCTAGCCCAAAAGCACGTGATTTCGTTTCTTTCGGGCTAGATGATATTCTGCACACGGCAGCCTCCGACTCCGAGGATTTCGGGCCTGCTTCAGCAGATGCGCTCCCGCCTAACGGCCAAGAGGCGCGGCCTTCAGCGGCCTACTCCGAGCTCGTGGACGTGCTTTCGCGCGCCACCGAAAAGCTTGCGCTGGATTGGCCCGATGAGCCCCGCGAATCTCGAGCTTCGAAGCTCGACGATCGCTTCCTCATCAGCGCGCATTCCAAGCTTGAAAGGAGGAAGCTGCCATTTTTCAGTGATCTGCATCGCGAGATCTCCAGTTCCTGGAAGCAGCCATTTTCCTCTCGGCTTACTAACGCGGCAGCCGCTGACTTCACCAACCTTGTGGGTTCTGTGGAGCAGGGTTACACCGCCATGCCGGTGATTGAGGAGACTTTGGCCTCACATCTTTCACCCTCTTTGGCTCCTTCTTGGAAGTCCCGCCCCCTCCTTCCTTCCAAGCCGTGTAGGACCACTTCCGCCCTTATCGGGAAGTCCTACATTGCGGCCGGTCAGGCAGGTATGGCCCTTCACACAATGGCCATCCTTCAGGCCTACCAGGCGGATGTCCTGAAGGAAATGGACGAAGGGACCGGCTTGACTCCTGAAGCCGTGAAGGAGCTACGAAGAGCCACTGACTTGGCTCTGAGAGCCACCAAACACACCGCACGTGCCGTGGGGCGCTCTATGGCGGCTTCGGTGGCCGCAGAACGCCATCTGTGGCTCAACCTAACCGAGATTCGGGAGAAGGAAAAGGTGTTTTTAATGGACGCACCCATCTCACGATCTGGGTTGTTTGGGGAGGCTGTTAGCGCTGTAGTGGATAAGTTCCGCTCAGCCAAAACTCACGGCTGCTCTAAAACAATTTATGCCGAGGAGAGCAAGGGACTTTTCAACTCCCTCCTCCTCTGTGTCTAGGGAGCAGCCGCTCCCCAGGAGAGAGCCTCCTAGCGGCGGAGCCCAGGCCACGCGCCCTCCCCCCACTACGGTTTGGGGAGCCCGCAGCCGGTCTTCTTCCCGCCAACAACCACGCAAGCGGGTTAACATGAAGCGGCCCAACAAGCCTGCCGCTTCGGCTAACCCGGGTCGTTCCTGACCTCCGGGTCGGAATGAGGAGAGTCGTTTCACCGTTACGGGGCGAGGCCAGACCGCAAAAGCGTTTTGCACACCAAGCCACCCTTCGAGGCTTGGTGTGCAGATCCAATTCACCCTCCTTTTCACTCGGGCTGGCAGTTGGGGGACGCGTTCGTCTTTCCCCCTTTGCAGCCCGTCCATTCGCCGCCGGCGAGCCGCATGTTAGGAGACACAGCTGTTTCTCTCCTGCAGTGTACGGAACCCGTGCCGGCCACCCGTCAGCCCAGCACTTCTCTCTCCGTCATCCCGAGCAAGGACGCCGAGGGCTCTCCTTCACGGTGGAGGGTGCCGCTGCTTCCAGGCCTTCTCGACACCCCATCTCAGGTATGTCTTCCCTTGCACGACACTATGATTCCTCTGTCACACTTCCTTCACGAATGGGAGCGTTTACCCGGGGTATCGCTGTGGGTTCTCCGCACAATTCGAACCGGTTACACTCTTCAGTTTGGAAAAAATCCGCCCCGTTTCGACGGGGTTCACCTGACAGTAGTAGGGAACAACAGGAACTTTCCTCCCTCCTGCAGAAAGGAGCAATAGAGGAAGTACCGCAGTCGGAAGTCGAACGAGGTTTCTTCAGCCGCTACTTCCTCGTTCCAAAGAGGGATGGCGGCTTGAGGCCTATCCTGGATCTACGGCGTTTGAATCTTGCCCTCTACAAAGGGAAGTTCAAGATGCTGACTATGAGAACCATCATGTCTCAGGTCCAGGAAGGAGACTGGTTTGTCACCATCGACCTGAAGGATGCGTATTTTCACATCCAGGTCGTTCACAGACACAGGAGATTCCTTCGGTTCGCCTTTGGAGGGAAGGCTTACCAATACACGGTTCTGCCCTTCGGCCTGGCTTTGGCCCCGAGGACATTTGCCAAATGCATGGATGCTGCACTGGCCCCTTTGAGGCTCCAGGGCATCCGTGTACTGAACTATCTGGACGACTGGCTCATTCTGGCTCACTCCAGGGAGCTAGTGAGTCGTCACAGGGATATCGTTCTCGGCCACATCCATTCTCTTGGCCTCAGGATGAACGCCAAGAAGAGTGTGCTCCTCCCATCTCAACGAACTGTATTTCTAGGAGTTCGTTTGGATTCCGTTCAGATGCAGGCCCGTTTGGCTCCTGCCCGGATACCAGTTTTTACAGCATGTCTGGCCCGCTTCAAGCTAGGCCATCATGTCTCTGTAGGTACCTGCCGCAGGCTGTTGGGCCTTATGGCAGCAGCCTCCCCTGTGTTGCCCCTAGGGCTGCTTCACATGAGGCCATTCCTTTGGTGGATGAAGGAGCTGAGGTTACACCCCACTGTACCAGCTACTCGCCTTGTCAGAGTGGCAGTTGCTGATCGACACCTGTTAATGTGGCGAGACCCCGTCTTTCTCCGGAGCGGGGTGAGAATGGGTGCGATCCACCGTCGCCATATGATCACGACGGACGCATCAATGACAGGCTGGGGCGCGGTCCTCGAAGGAAGGCCGGCGAGTGGAGAGTGGAAGGAAGAGTTCCTCTTTTGGCATATAAACTGCCTGGAACTCAGGGCTGTCTTCCTGGCTTTGAAGTATTTTCTCCCCGTTCTCGGGGAGCATCATGTCATAGTCAGGACGGACAATATGGCGGTTGTATCCCACATAAACCGCCAAGGAGGTTCAAGGTCGCGCACCCTGGACAGGCTTGCGCGCCATCTTCTCCTTTGGTCCCAAGACAAGTTCCTCTCTTTGAGGGCGGTTCACGTTCCGGGAGTACTGAACCTGGCGGCCGATTTTCTGTCGAGACAGAAGCTCAAGCCCGGGGAATGGATGTTGAACCGTCAGACGGTATTCCAGATCTGGGATCTGTTTGGCAAAGCGGAGGTGGACCTCTTTGCTAAATCTCAAGAGTCATCCCAGTGCCCGCTCTGGTTCTCCCTGAGTTTCCCGACGACTCTAGGCATAGATGCGTTCGCCCACCCATGGCCGAATGTCAATCTGTACGCGTTTCCGCCAATAAAGCTGATTCCGGCAGTACTATGCAGAGTGAAGGTGACCGGTGCCCGTCTCCTTCTCATAGCCCCATTCTGGCCCTCCCAGACCTGGTTCTCGGAGCTAACTCCCCTCTTGTATCGACCTCCTTGGGAGATTCCGATCAGGCGGGACTTACTGTCCCAGCTTCAGGGCAAGATCTGGCATCCTCAGCCAGAGCTCTGGAAGTTGTGGGTATGGCCCATACAGGGCCAAGGGCTGTGATTGATGGTTTGCCTGCCGAAGTTCAGGAAACCATAGCCAGTGCCAGAGCCCCCCGCTACCAGGAAGCTATACTCTTCCAAGTGGGGCGTCTTTGATTCGTGGTGTTTGACTCATGCAATCGACCCAGTTAACTGCCCTGTTGGTCCAGTGCTGGAGTTTTTGCAAGAAAGGCTGACAGTGGGGGCGGCTGCTACAACCCTTAGGGTTTATGTAGCGGCCATCGCAGCTCGGAGAGAGCTGGATGAGATCCCCTTGGGGAGGCATCGGTTGGTCTCCGCTTTCATGCGTGGGGCCAGACGCCTTAGGCCTGTTCGCCCCACGGCAGTTCCTTCTTGGGACTTGTCAGTCGTCCTCGAAGGACTAGTGACGGCCCCCTTTTGAGCCCTTAGAGTCAGCTTCGGATCGAATACTGACTCTTAAGGTTGTTCTTTTACTGGCGCTTACGTCACTGAAAAGAGTTGGAGATCTGCAGGCTTTTTCTGTCAGTGAAACGTGTATGGACTTTGCCCCGGGTCTAGTCAAAGTTACCCTGCGGCCTAGGCCGGGTTACATTCCCAAGGTCTTTGTCCACGTCGTTCCGTTCTCAAGTGGTCACTCTTCACTCTTTCCATCCCCCTCCCTTTGCTTCAAGTGAGGATGAGAGACTCCACATGCTCTGGCCCGGTCAGGCATTGAAGCTGTATGTGGATCGCTCCAAAGTTTGGAGAAGATCTCCCCAGTTTATTGATCTGTTTTGGTGCTGGTCGCCGCGGCTTGCCACGTCCAACGCAGAGGGATGTCTCATTGGTGATAGACGCCATTTCGCTGCTTATATGAGGCGCGGGAACTCCCTTCACCTCTTAGGTCTCGGGCGCATTCTACTAGAGGCGTAGCCTCCTCTCAAGCTCTTTTTAGAGGGGTACCCCTGGAGGATATTTGTGTTGCGGCAGGATGGTCCTCTCCGCACACCTTTGTCAGGTTTTACAACCTTGACGTTGATACGGCTCCAGGTTCTCAGGTCCTGTCTGTTTGAACCGACCGTATGTTGTTGGTTCATTATTGGGCCAGATAGGCAGCGTTTTCAGCTTGGCGTGTTTGGTATATCGTTCCCGATGCGTAAAGCTAAGCTACGCAGCGTAGAGTTACCTATGAAAGAGAACGTCTCGGGTTACTCGCGTAACCCTTGTTCTCTGAATAGGGAACGAGACGCTGCGTTCGCTGCCAAGCTCCTCACGCTGCCGACAGGGTTCTTTTCGGCAGAGAAATCTGAGGAGTGGATGGCGCGTTCGCCAGTATGACCTGACGACGTCATTGCGTCAGAGACGGCATCGCGCCATCAGCCAATGAATTGGCGTGATTTTATATGGGCTCAGACTCGGTCACGCGGAAGGCGTTCCCGATGCGTAAAGCTAAGCTACGCAGCGTCTCGTTCCCTATTCAGAGAACAAGGGTTACGCGAGTAACCCGAGACGTTTTCATTAGATACTAGTACTTAATCAGTAGATACTAGTACGTTTTCATTAGATACTAGACTTAATCAGTAGATACTAGTACGTTTTCATTAGATACTAGTACTTAATCAGTAGATA
>QVTF01021701.1:0-61860 GCA_003573665.1 Oxygymnocypris stewartii | reverse complement strand
TAGCAGTGAATAGCTACATGCTAATAGCGCTTAGCTAAGTGCTAAATCATGCCAATGAATGCTACAAACTCCATAGTAACCATCTGTGACAACTACCAACCACCTAGTAACACCATAGGCAACCACCCAGATTACCCTAGCAACCGCCTAGCAACGCCCTAGCAACATGCACGATACAGCTATCTATACTGTACATTACCCTAGCAACCGGGTGGTGTTTTTTGCCACTGCAAGCACCATTTCACATTTTTCTTCTGGAAATGTACATTCTAGTATTGTTATTACTATTCGCCCTGACCAAACTTCGGCGCGCTACTCCTCCCGCAGTTTTTTGCCACAGAGCCATGAATGAGTGTCAAAACGTGCGGCCTAATCGGGAATGGTGTGCTATGACTTTATAAGCGATCGGGGGTACGATGTTCGCCCCAGGGGCGAAATAGCGGCCCAAAAAAACCGCATAGACTTAACATTGCGAAAAACTTGACGCCTCATAGCTCAGAGAGTGGATTTCACAGAAATGTGAAATTTGCCACATTTGAAGAGGCTGGCAGGCTCTGTAGGACCATACCTCAAAATGGGGTAAAAGTTGCACCCCTGGGGGCAGGAGCGTCCCAAAGTTGCCCCATTGACTTTCTATGGTGTAGGACCTAGCAACCACCCAGAACATCCTAGCAACCGCCTAGCAACGCCCTAGCAAACCACCCAGAACACCCTAGCAACCGCCTAGCAACGCCCTACATTACCCTAGCAACAGGGTGGTGTTTTTTGCCACTGCAAGCACCATTCACATTTTCTTCTGGAAATGTACATTCTAGTATTGTTATTACTATTACGCCCTGACAATACTTCGGCACGCTACTCCTCCTGCAAAGTTTGTCATAGACCCATGAATGAGGTGTCAAAACGTGCGGCCTAATCGGGAATGGTGTGCTATGACTTTTATAAGCGATCGGGGGTACGATGTTCGCCCCAGGGGCGAAATAGCGGCCAAAAAACCGCATAGACTTAACATTGCCAAAAACTTTGACGCCTCGTAGCTCAGAGAGTGGATTTCACAGAAATGTGAAATTTGCCACATTTGAAGAGGCTGGCAGGCTCTGTAAGACCATACCTCAAAATGGGGTAAAAGTTGCACCCCTGGGGGCAGGAGGGTACTAAAATTTGCCCCATTCACTTTCTATGGTGTAGGACGGCCCATGAAATGGGCCGTCCTTTCAATTGAACCGCTTTTCAATTGAACATAACTCTGGATCACAGTGTCATAGAGACAAGGGGGCGGGCTCATTTGACTCAGACGACCAATCAGCATCTCAGGATAATTGTGAAGCTATCAAGCCACGCCCCTGGCAACCATTTAGAGCACCTTAGCAACACGTCCCATAGACTTCCATTGAAAGAGATCAAAGGGATATCTCAGGATAGAAGTGTCATAGAAACATGAGGGTGGGCTCGTTTGTCTCGGGGCAGCAAGCAGCCAATCCTGAATCACCTCAACACTCACTGGCCACGCCCTAGCAACCATTGTCGAGCACCTTAGCAACCAAAATTCACAGAGGAATATCTTCCATTCTGAATGTCACAGAGGCGTGAGAGTTGGTTTATATCATTCATACCGACAAGAAGCCTTTGGAGTATCGTGATTGCTAGCTGCCAAGCCACTCCCTAGCAACCAAACAGAGTACCCTAGCAACCGTTTTGCAAGACCTATATCTCTGCATCAGAACATCGTATAGAGATGGGGGTTGGTTTATACATTCACACTGACTTTGGAGCTTCATGATTGGCAGCTGCCAAGCCACTCCCTAGCAACCAAACGAGTACCCTAGCAACCGTTTTGCAAGACCAATATCTCTGCATCAGAACATCGTATAGAGATGGGGGTTGGCTCTTTTGACTCATGCTAGCAAACAGGACTTGCTACATGCTACACATGCTAGCAGTGAATAGCTACATGCTAATAGTGCTTAGCTAAGTGCTAAATCATCATGCCAATAAAATGCTACAACTCCATAGTAACCATCTGTGACAACTACCAACCACCTAGTAACACCATAGCAACCACCCAGATTACCCTAGCAACCCGCCTAGCAACACCCTACATTATCCTAGCAACAGGGTGGTGTTTTTGCCACTGCAAGCACCATTCACATTTTCTTCTGGAAATGTACATTCTAGTATTGTTATTACTATTCGCCCTGACCAAACTTCGGCGCGCTACTCCTCCTGCACTTTTGTCATAGACCCATGAATGAGGTGTTAAATCGACCGGCTCATTGAGGAGAGGTGTCTATATCTTTTCTAAGAAATCAGACAGACTACGATGTTTGCACAGCGGATGAAAAAGCGGGCAAAAAAGTCCCATTGACTTACAATGGCAGAATGTTCATGAATTTGCATCTCAACTGTCACTTTCTCACACACACACACACATGCAGGCCCTTAGGGACCCTTCTCTCTCTCTCTCTCTCCTCTGTAACTCCACACACTCATTTGACTCATCTTTTAATGAACTAATAAATAATGACCTATGATCTTAGCTTCGACCTAGCAACCATATCGAGCATCCTAGCAACCGTATGGCAACATTAATAAGCCATAATCTCATCTCCAAACATCATATAGACATGGTGGTTGTCTCTCTTGGAATCGCGCAGAACACTGTAGTATCTGCCCAGCGTCGAGTTTTTGCCACTGCAAGCACCATTCACATTTTCTTCTGGAAATGTACATTCTAGTATTGTTATTACTATTCGCCCTGACCAAACTTCGGCGCGCTACTCCTCCCGCAGTTTTTGCCACAGAGCCATGAATGAGGTGTCAAAACGTGCGGCCTAATCGGGAATGGTGTGCTATGACTTTTATAAGCGATCGGGGGTACGATGTTCGCCCCAGGGGCGAAATAGCGGCCAAAAAAAACGCATAGACTTAACATTGCGAAAAACTTTGACGCCTCATAGCTCAGAGAGTGATTTCACAGAAATGTGAAATTTGCCACATTTCAAGAGGCTGGCAGGCTCTGTAGGACCATACCTCAAAATGGGGTAAAAGTTGCACCCCTGGGGGGCAGGAGCGTCCCAAAGTTGCCCCATTGACTTTATGGTGTAGGACCTAGCAACCACCCAGAACATCCTAGCAACCGCCTAGCAACGCCCTAGCAACCACCCAGAACCCCTAGCAACCGCCTAGCAACAACCCTAGCAACCGCCTAGCAACCGGGTGGTGTTTTTTGCCACTGCAAGCACCATTCACATTTTCTTCTGGAAATGTACATTCTAGTTAATGGTGCTTGCCATTTTAATGGCAAAGCACAGTATTGTTATTGCTCATACTTATTATTAATGGTGCTTGCCATTAAATGGCAAAGCACAGTATTGTTATTGTCAAAATTTATTCTTCTTCTTCTTCTTCCACTTTTATTTCGGCGCGCTACTCCTCCCACAGTTTTTGTCACAGAGCCATGAATGAGGTGTCAAAACGTGCGGCCTAATCGGGAATCGTGTGCTATGACTTTTATAAGCGATCGGGGGTACGATGTTTGCCCCAGGGGCAAAATAGGGGCAAAAAAAACGCATTGACTTAACATGAGAAAAACTTTGACGCCTCGTAGCTCAGAGAGTGGATTTCACAGAAATGTGAAATTTGCCACATTTGAAGAGGCTGGCAGGCTCTGTAAGACCACACCTCAAAATGGGGTAAAAGTTGCACCCCTGGGGGGCAGGAGCGTCCCAAAGTTGCCCCATTGACTTAACATTGCGAAAAAATTTGACGCCTCGTAGCTCAGAGAGTGGATTTCACAGAAATGTGAAATTGGCCACATTTGAAGAGGCTGGCAGGCTCTGTAAGACCATACCTCAAAATGGGGTAAAAGTTGCACCCCTGGGGGGCAGGAGGGTACTAAAATTTGCCCCATTGACTTTCAATGGTGTAGGACGGCCCATGAAATGGGCCGTCCTCTCAATTGAACCGCTTTTCAATTGAACATAACTCTGGATCACAGTGTCATAGAGACAAGGGGGCGGGCTCATTTGACTCAGACGACCAATCAGCATCTCAGGATCATTGTGAAGCTATCAAGCCACGCCCCTAGCAACCATTTAGAGCACCTTAGCAACACGTCCCATAGACTTCCATTGAAAGAGATCAAAGGGATATCTCAGGATAGAAGTGTCATAGAAACATGAGGGTGGGCTCGTTTGACTCGGGGCAGCAAGCAGCCAATCCTGAATCACCTCAACACACTGGCCACGCCCTAGCAACCATTGTCGACCACCTTAGCAACCAAAATTCACAGACTCATAGCTCAGAGAGTGGATTTCGTAGAAATGTGAAATTTGCCACATTTGAAGAGGCTGACGGGCTCTGTAAGAACATACCACACAATGGGGTAAAACTTGCACCCCTGGGGGGCAAGAGCGTCCCAAAGTTGCCCCATTGACTTGAAACCGCTTTTCAATTGAACATAACTCTGGATCACAGTGTCATAGAGACAAGGGGGCGGGCTCATTTGACTCAGACGACCAATCAGCATCTCAGATCATTGTGAAGCTATCAAGCCACGCCCCTAGCAACCATTTAGAGCACCTTAGCAACACGTCCCATAGACTTCCATTGAAAGAGATCAAAGGGATATCTCAGGATAGAAGTGTCATAGAAACATGAGGGTGGGCTCGTTTGACTCGGGGCAGCAAGCAGCCAATCCTGAATCACCTCAACACTCACTGGCCACGCCCTAGCAACCATTGTCGACCACCTTAGCAACCAAAATTCACAGAGGAATATCTTCCATTCTGAATGTCACAGAGGCGTGGGAGTTGGTTTATATCATTCACACTGACAAGAAGCCTTTGGAGTATCGTGATTGCTAGCTGCCAAGCCACTCCCTAGCAACCAAACAGAGTACCCTAGCAACCGTTTTGCAAGACCTATATCTCTGCATCAGAACATCGTATAGAGATGGGGGTTGGTTTATACATTCACACTGACTTTGGAGCTTCATGATTGGCAGCTGCCAAGCCACTCCCTAACAACCAAACAGAGTACCCTAGCAACCGTTTTGCAAGACCAATATCTCTGCATCAGAACATCGTATAGAGATGGGGGTTGGCTCTTTTGACTCATGCTAGCAAACAGGACTTGCTACATGCTAGACATGCTAGCAGTGAATAGCTACATGCTAATAGCGCTTAGCTAAGTATTAAATCATGCCAATAAAATGCTACAAACTCCATAGTAACCATCTGTGACAACTACCAACCACCTAGTAACAACATAGCAACCACTCAGATTACCCTAAATGCTAATCATGCTAGCAACATGCTAGCAACATGCTAATCATGCTAGCAACATGCTAATCACGCTAAAATCATGCTAGCAACATGCTAATCATGCTAAAATCATGCTAGCAACATGCTAGCAACATGCTAGTCACATGCTAATCATGCTAGCAACATGCTAAAAACATGCAAATCACGCTAAAATCATGCTAGCAACATGCTAGCAACATGCTAATCATGCTAGCAAATGCTAGCAACATGCTAATCACGCTAAAATCATGTTAGCAAACATGCTAATCATGCTAAAATCATGCTAGCAACATGCTAGCAACATGCTAGTCACATGCTAATCATGCTAGCAACATGCTAAAAACATGCTAATCACGCTAAAATCATGCTAGCAACATGCTAATCATGCTAAAATCATGCTAGCAACATGCTAATCATGCTAGCAACATGCTAGCAACATGCTAGTCACATGCTAATCATGCTAGCAAACATGCTAAAAACATGCAAATCACGCTAAAATCATGCTAGCAACATGCTAGCAACATGCTAATCATGCTAGCAACATGCTAGCAACATGCTAATCACGCTAAAATCATGTTAGCAAACATGCTAATCATGCTAAATCATGCTAGCAACATGCTAGCAACATGCTAATCATGCTAGCAACATGCTAGTCACATGCTAATCATGCTAGCAACATGCTAAAACAACATGCTAATCACGCTTAAAATCATGCTAGCAACATGCTAATCATGCTAAAATCATGCTAGCAACATGCTAATCATGCTAGCAACATGCTAGCAACATGCTAGTCACATGCTAATCATGCTAGCAAACATGCTAAAAACATGCAAATCACGCTAAAATCATGCTAGCAACATGCTAGCAACATGCTAATCATGCTAGCAACATGCTAGCAACATGCTAATCAGCATAAACATGTTAGCAAACATGCTAATCATGCTAAAATCATGCTAGCAACATGCTAGCAACATGCTAATCATGCTAGCAACATGCTAGTCACATGCTAATCATGCTAGCAACATGCTACAAATGCTAATCACGCTAAAATCATGCTAGCAACATGCTAGCAACATGCTAATCATGCTAGCAACATGCTAGCAACATGCTAATATGCTAAAATCATGCTAGCATCATGCTAGCAACATGCTAGCAACATGCTAATAATGTAGCAACATGCTAGCAACATGCAAATCATCGCTAGCACATGCTAGCAACATGCTAGCAACATGCTAGAACATGCTAATCATGCTAGCAACATGCTAGCAACATGCTAATCATGCTAGCAACATGCTAGCAACATGCTAATCAGTAGCGACATGCTAGAATCATGTTAACAACATGCTAGCAACATGCTAATGCTAGCAACATGCTAGCAACATGCTAATCATGCTAGCAACATGCTAGCACATGCTAATCATGCTAGCAACATGCTAGCAACATGTAATCATGCTAGCAACATGCTAACAACATGCTAATCATGCTAGCAACATGCTAGCAACATGCTAGCAACATGCTAATCATGCTAGCAACATGTTAACAACATGCTAATCATGCTAGCAACATGCTAATCATGCTAGCAACATGCTAGAATAATGCTAGCAACATGCTAGCCATATGCTAATCATGCTAGCAACATGCTAATCATGCTAGCGACATGCTAAAATAATGCTAGCAACATGCTAATCATACTAGCAACATGATAAATCATGCTAGCAACATGATAAAATCATGCTAGCAACATGCTAGCAACATGCTAATCATGCTAGCAATATGGTAACAAGATGCTAATCATGCTAAAAATATGCTAGCAAACATGCTAGTCACTAGTATCTGTCCAGCGCCGAGTTTTGCCACTGCAAGCACCCATTCACATTTTCTTCTGGAAATGTACATTCTAGTTAATGGTGCTTGCCATTTTAATGGCAAAGCACAGTATTGTTATTGCTCATACTTATTATTATTCTTCTTCTTCCACTTTTATTTCGGCGCGCTACTTCCTCCCACAGTTTTTGTCACAGAGCCATGAATGAGGTGTCAAAACGTGCGGCCCTAATCGGGAATCGTGTGCTATGACTTTTATAAGCGATCGGGGGTACGATGTTTGCCCCAGGGGCAAAATAGGGGCAAATCAAACGCATTGACTTAACATGGCGAAAAACTTTGACGCCTCGTAGCTCAGAGAGTGGATTTCACAGAAATGTGGAAATTTTGCCACATTTGAAGAGGCTGGCAGGCTCTGTAAGACCACACCTCAAAATGGGGTAAAGTTGCACCCCTGGGGGGCAGGAGCGTCCCAAAGTTGCCCCATTGACTTAACATGGCGAAAAAAAATTGACGCCTCGTAGCTCAGAGAGTGGATTTCACAGAAATGTGAAATTGGCCACATTTGAAGAGGCTGGCAGGCTCTGTAAGACCATACCTCAAAATGGGGTAAAAGTTGCACCCCTGGGGGGCAGGAGGGTACTAAAATTTGCCCCATTGACTTTCAATGGTGTAGGACGGCCCATGAAATGGGCCGTCCTTTCAATTGAACCGCTTTTCAATTGAACATAACTCTGGATCACAGTGTCATAGAGACAAGGGGGCGGGCTCATTTGACTCAGACGACCAATCAGCATCTCAGGATCATTGTGAAGCTATCAAGCCACGCCCCTAGCAACCATTTAGAGCACCTTAGCAACACGTCCCATAGACTTCCATTGAAAGAGATCAAAGGGATATCTCAGGATAGAAGTGTCATAGAAACATGAGGGTGGGCTCCTTTGTCTCGGGGCAGCAAGCAGCCAATCCTGAATCACCTCAACACTCACTGGCCACGCCCTAGCAACCATTGTCGATCACCTTAGCAACCAAAATTCACAGAGGAATATCTTCCATTCTGAATGTCACAGAGGCGTGGGAGTTGGTTTATATCATTCATACTGACAAGAAGCCTTTGGAGTATCGTGATTGCTAGCTGCCAAGCCACTCCCTAGCAACCAAACAGAGTACCCTAGCAACCGTTTTGCAAGACCTATATCTCTGCATCAGAACATCGTAGAGAGATGGGGGTTGGTTTATACATTCACACTGACTTTGGAGCTTCATGATTGGCAGCTGCCAAGCCACTCCCTAGCAACCAAACAGAGTACCCTAGCAACCATTTTGCAAGACCAATATCTCTGCATCAGAACATCGTATAGAGATGGGGGTTGGCTCTTTTGACTCATGCTAGCAAACAGGACTTGCTACATGCTACACATGCTAGCAGTGAATAGCTACATGCTAATAGCGCTTAGCTAAGTGCTAAATCATGCCAATAAAATGCTACAAACTCCATAGTAACCATCTGTGACAACTACCAACCACCTAGTAACAACATAGCAACCACTCAGATTACCCTAAATGCTAATCATGCTAGCAACATGCTAGCAACATGCTAATCATGTTAGCAACATGCTAATCACGCTAAAATCATGCTAGCAACATGCTAATCATGCTAAAATAATGCTAGCAACATGCTAATCATGCTAGCAACATGCTAGCAACATGCTAGTCACATGCTAATCATGCTAGCAAACATGCTAAAAACATGCTAATCACGCTAAAATCATGCTAGCAACATGCTAAAATCATGCTAGCATCATGCTAGCATCATGCTAGCAACATGCTAGCAACATGCTAATCATGCTAGCAACATGCTAATCACGCTAAAATCATGTTAGCAAACATGCTAATCATGCTAAAATCATGCTAGCAACATGCTAGCAACATGCTAATCATGCTAGCAACATGCTAGCAACATGCTAATCATGCTAGCAACATGCTAATCACGCTAAAATCATGTTAGCAAACATGCTAATCATGCTAAAATCATGCTAGCAACATGCTAGCAACATGCTAATCACGCTAGCAACATGCTAGCAACATGCTAATTGTGCTAGCAACATGCTAGCAACATGCTAATCATGCTAGCAACACGCTAGTCACATGCTAATCATGCTAGCAACATGGTAGCAACATGCTAGTCACATGCTAATCATGCTAGCAACATGCTAAAAACATGCTAATGACGCTAAAATCATGCTAGCAACATGCTAGCAACATGCTAATCATGCTAGCAACATGCTAGAAACATGCTAATCACACTAGCAACATGCTAGCAACATGCTAATAATGCTAAAATCATGCTAGCATTATGCTAGCAACATGTTAGCAACATGCTAATCATGCTAGCAACATGCTAGCATTATGCTAGCAACATGCTAGCAACATGCTAATCACGGTAGCAACATGCTAGCAACATGCTAATCACGCTAGTAACATGCTAGCAACATGCTAATCATGCTAGCAACATGCTAGAAACATGCTAATCACACTAGCAACATGCTAGCAACATGCTAATCATGCTAAAATCATGCTAGCATAATGCTAGCAACATGCTAGCACATGCTAGCAACATGCTAATCACGCAAGTAACATGCTAGCAAAATGCTAATCATGCTAGCAACATGCTAGCAAACATGCTAATCATGCTAGCAACATGCTAGCAAACATGCTAGCAACATGCTAATCACGCAAGTAACATGCTAGCAAAATGCTAATCATGCTAGCAACATGCTAGCAAACATGCTAATCATGCTAGCAAACATGCTAGCAACATGCTAGCAACATGCTAATCATGCTAGCAACATGCTAATCATGCTAACAACATGCTAATCACGCTAAATCATGCTAGCAAACATGCTAATCACACTAGCAACATGCTAGCAACATGCTAATCATGCTAGCAACATGCTAGAAACATGCTAATCACGATAGCAAACATGCTAGCAACATGCTAATAATGCTAAAATCATGCTAGCATCATGCTAGCAACATGCTAGCAACATGCTAATCATGCTAGCAACATGCTAATCATGCTAGCAACATGCTAGCAACATGCTAATCACGCTAGCAACATGCTAGCAACATGCTAGAAACATGCTAGTCATGCTAGCAACATGCTAGCAACATGCTAATCATGTTAACGACATGCTAGAATCATGTTAACAACATGCTAGCAACATGCTAATCATGCTAGCAACATGCTAGCAACATGTTAATCATGCTAGCAATATGGTAACAAGATGCTAATCATGGCAAAAATATGCTAGCAAACATGCTAGTCACTAGTATCTGTCCAGCGCCGAGTTTTGCCACTGCAAGCACCATTCACATTTTCTTCTGGAAATGTACATTCTAGTATTGTAATTACTATTCGTCCTGACCAAACTTCGGCGCGCTACTCCTCCCGCAGTTTTGACACAGAGCCATGAATGAGGTGTCAAAACGTGCGGCCTAATCGGGAATGGTGTGCTATGACTTTTACAAGCGATCGGGGGTACGATGTTCGCCCCAGGGGCGAAATAGCGCCCAAAAAAAACGCATAGACTTAACATTGCCAAAAACTTTTACGCCTCGTAACTCAGAGAGTGGATTTCACAGACATTTGAAATTTTCCACATTTGAAGAGGCTGGCAGCCTCTGTAAGACCATACCTCAAAATGGGGTAAAAGTTGCACCCCTGGGGGGCAGGAGCGTCCCAAAGTTGCCCCATTGACTTTCTATGGTGTAGGACGGCCCATGAAATGACCTAGCAACCCCCCAGAACATCCTAGCAACCGCCTAGCAACGCCCTAGCAACCACCCAGAACACCCTAGCAACCGCCTAGCAACAACCCTAGCAACCGCCTAGCAACCGGGTGGTGTTTTTTGCCACTGCAAGCACCATTTCACATTTTCTTCTGGAAATGTACATTCTAGTATTGTTATTACTATTCGCCCTGACCAAACTTCGGCGCGCTACTCCTCCCGCAGTTTTTGCCACAGAGCCATGAATGAGGTGTCAAAACGTGCGGCCTAATCGGAATGGTGTGCTATGACTTTTATAAGCGATCGGGGGTACGATGTTCGCCCCAGGGGCGAAATAGCGGCCAAAAAAAACGCATAGACTTAACATTGCGAAAAACTTTGACGCCTCATAGCTCAGAGAGTGGATTTCACAGAAATGTGAAATTTGCCACATTTGAAGAGGCTGGCAGGCTCTGTAGGACCATACCTCAAAATGGGGTAAAAGTTGCACCCCTGGGGGGCAGGAGCGTCCCAAAGTTGCCCCATTGACTTTCTATGGTGTAGGACCTAGCAACCACCCAGAACATCCTAGCAACGCCCTAGCAACCACCCAGAACACCCTAGCAACCGCCTAGCAACCGGGTGGTGTTTTTTGCCACTGCAAGCACCATTTCACATTTTCTTCTGGAAATGTACATTCTAGTATTGTAATTACTATTCGCCCTGACCAAACTTCGGCGCGCTACTCCTCCCGCAGTTTTTGCCACAGAGCCATGAATGAGGTGTCAAAACGTGCGGCCTAATCGGGAATGGTGTGCTATGACTTTTATAAGCGATCGGGGGTACGATGTTCACCCCAGGGGCGAAATAGCGGCCAAAAAAAAACGCATAGACTTAACATTGCGAAAAACTTTGACGCCTCGTAGCTCAGAGAGTGGATTTCACAGAAATGTGAAATTTGCCACATTTGAAGAGGCTGGCAGGCTCTGTAAGACCATACCTCAAATGGGGTTAAAGTTGCACCCTTGGGGGGCAGGAGCGTCCCAAAGTTGCCCCATTGACTTTCTATGGTGTAGGACGGCCCATGAAATGACCTAACAACCACCCAGAACATCCTAGCAACCGCCTAGCAACGACCTAGCAACCACCCAGAACACCCTAGCAACCGCCTAGCAACGCCCTAGCAACCACCCAGAACACCCTAGCAACCGCCTAGCAACAACCCTAGCAACCGCCTAGCAACCGGGTGGTGTTTTTTGCCACTGCAAGCACCATTCACATTTTCTTCTGGAAATGTACATTCTAGTTAATGGTGCTTGCCATTTTAATGGCAAAGCACAGTATTGTTATTGCTCATACTTATTATTATTCTTCTTCTTCCACTTTTATTTCGGCGCGCTACTCCTCCCACAGTTTTTGTCACAGAGCCATGAATGAGGTGTCAAAACGTGCGGCCTAATCGGGAATCGTGTGCTATGACTTTTATAAGCGATCGGGGGTACGATGTTTGCCCCAGGGGCAAAATAGGGGCAAAATCAAACGCATTGACTTAACATGGCGAAAACTTTGACGCCTCGTAGCTCAGAGAGTGGATTTCACAGAAATGTGAAATTTGCCACATTTGAAGAGGCTGGCAGGCTCTGTAAGACCACACCTCAAAATGGGGTAAAAGTTGCACCCCTGGGGGGCAGGAGCGTCCCAAAGTTGCCCCATTGACTTAACATTGCGAAAAAAATTTGACGCCTCGTAGCTCAGAGAGTGGATTTCACAGAAATGTGAAATTGGCCACATTTGAAGAGGCTGGCAGGCTCTGTAAGACCATACCTCAAAATGGGGTAAAAGTTGCACCCCTGGGGGGCAGGAGGGTACTAAAATTTGCCCCATTGACTTTCAATGGTGTAGGACGGCCCATGAAATGGGCCGTCCTTTCAATTGAAGCGCTTTTCAATTGAACATAACTCTGGATCACAGTGTCATAGAGACAAGGGGGCGGGCTCATTTGACTCAGACGACCAATCAGCATCTCAGGATCATTGTGAAGCTATCAAGCCACGCCCCTAGCAACCATTTAGAGCACCTTAGCAACACGTCCCATTGACTTCCATTGAAAGAGATCAAAGGGATATCTCAGGATAGAAGTGTCATAGAAACATGAGGGTGGGCTCGTTTGACTCGGGGCAGCAAGCAGCCAATCCTGAATCACCTCAACACACACTGGCCACGCCCTAGCAACCATTGTCGACCACCTTAGCAACCAAAATTCACAGACTCATAGCTCAGAGAGTGGATTTCGCAGAAATGTGAAATTTGCCACATTTCAAGAAGCTGACGGGCTCTGTAAGAACATACCACACAATGGGGTAAAACTTGCACCCCTGGGGGGCAAGAGCGTCCCAAAGTTGCCCCATTGACTTGAAACCGCTTTTCAATTGAACATAACTCTGGATCACAGTGTCATAGAGACAAGGGGGCGGGCTCATTTGACTCAGACGACCAATCAGCATCTCAGGATCATTGTGAAGCTATCAAGCCACGCCCCTAGCAACCATTTAGAGCACCTTAGCAACACGTCCCATAGACTTCCATTGAAAGAGATCAAAGGGATATCTCAGGATAGAAGTGTCATAGAAACATGAGGGTGGGCTCGTTTGTCTCGGGGCAGCAAGCAGCCAATCCTGAATCACCTCAACACTCACTGGCCACGCCCTAGCAACCATTGTCGAGCACCTTAGCAACCAAAATTCACAGAGGAATATCTTCCATTCTGAATGTCACAGAGGCGTGGGAGTTGGTTTATATCATTCATACTGACAAGAAGCCTTTGGAGTATCGTGATTGCTAGCTGCCAAGCCACTCCCTAGCAACCAAACAGAGTACCCTAGCAACCGTTTTGCAAGACCTATATCTCTGCATCAGAACATCGTAGAGAGATGGGGGTTGGTTTATACATTCACACTGACTTTGGAGCTTCATGATTGGCAGCTGCCAAGCCACTCCCTAGCAACCAAACAGAGTACCCTAGCAACCGTTTTGCAAGACCTATATCTCTGCATCACAACATCGTATAGAGATGGGGGTTGGCTCTTTTGACTCATACTAGCAAACAGGACTTGCTACATGCTACACATGCTAGCAGTGAATAGCTACATGCTAATAGCGCTTAGCTAAGTATTAAATCATGCCAATAAAATGCTACAAACTCCATAGTAACCATCTGTGACAACTACTGACCACCTAGTAACACCATAGCAACCACTCAGATTACCCTAAATGCTAATCATGCTAGCAACATGCTAGCAACATGCTAATCATGCTAGCAATATGGTAACAAGATGCTAATCATGCTAAAAAATATGCTAGCAAACATGCTAGTCACTAGTATCTGTCCAGCGCCGAGTTTTGCCACTGCAAGCACCATTCACATTTTCTTCTGGAAATGTACATTCTAGTATTGTTATTACTATTCGCCCTGACCAAACTTCGGCGCGCTACTCCTCCCGCAGTTTTTGCCACAGAGCCATGAATGAGGTGTCAAAACGTGCGGCCTAATCGGGAATGGTGTGCTATGACTTTTATAAGCGATCGGGGGTACGATGTTCGCTCCAGGGGCGAAATAGCAGGCCAAAAAAAACGCATAGACTTAACATTGCGAAAAAACTTTGACGCCTCATAGCTCAGAGAGTGATTTCACAGAAATGTGAAATTTGCCACATTTGAAGAGGCTGGCAGGCTCTGTAGGACCATACCTCAAAATAGGGGTAAAAGTTGCACCCCTGGGGGGCAGGAGCGTCCCAAAGTTGCCCCATTGACTTTCTATGGTGTAGGACCTAGCAACCACCCAGAACATCCTAGCAACCGCCTAGCAACGCCCTAGCAACCACCCAGAACACCCTAGCAACAACCCTAGCAACCGCCTAGCAACCGGGTGGTGTTTTTTGCCACTGCAAGCACCATTCACATTTTCTTCTGGAAATGTACATTCTAGTTAATGGTGCTTGCCATTTTAATGGCAAAGCACAGTATTGTTATTGCTCATACTTATTATTATTCTTCTTCTTCCACTTTTATTTCGGCGCGCTACTCCTCCCGCAGTTTTTGTCACAGAGCCATGAATGAGGTGTCAAAACGTGCGGCCTAATCGGGAATCGTGTGCTATGACTTTTATAAGCGATCGGGGGTACGATGTTCGCCCCAGGGGCAAATAATCGCCCAAAAAGTCCCATTGACAATGCATTGGGCAAACTTTGGCGGGTCGTAGCTCAGAGCGAGAATTTCGTAGAAACTTATGAATCACCACACTTGAAGAGGCTGGCAGGCTCTGTAAGACCATACCTCAAAATGGGGTAAAAGTTGCACCCCTGGGGGGCAGGAGCGTCCCAAAGTTGCCCCATTGACTTTCAATGGTGTAGGACGGCCCATGAAATGGGCCGTCCTACACATAGAAACGGCTTTGCAATTGAACATAACTCTGGATCACAGTGTCATAGAGACAAGGGGGCGGGCTCATTTGACTCAGACGACCAATCAGCATCTCAGGATCATTGTGAAGCTATCAAGCCACGCCCATAGCAACCATTTAGAGCACCTTAGCAACACGTCCCATAGACTTCCATTGAAAGAGATCAAAGGGATATCTCAGGATAGAAGTGTCATAGAAACATGAGGGTGGGCTCGTTTGACTCGGGGCAGCAAGCAGCCAATCCTGAATCACCTCAACACACACTGGCCACGCCCTAGCAACCATTGTCGACCACCTTAGCAACCAAAATTCACAGACTCATAGCTCAGAGAGTGGATTTCGTAGAAATGTGAAATTTGCCACATTTGAAGAGGCTGACGGGCTCTGTAAGAACATACCACACAATGGGGTAAAACTTGCACCCCTGGGGGGCAAGAGCGTCCCAAAGTTGCCCCATTGACTTGAAACCGCTTTTCAATTGAACATAACTCTGGATCACAGTGTCATAGAGACAAGGGGGCGGGCTCATTTGACTCAGACGACCAATCAGCATCTCAGGATCATTGTGAAGCTATCAAGCCACGCCCATAGCAACCATTTAGAGCACCTTAGCAACACGTCCCATAGACTTCCATTGAAAGAGATCAAAGGGATATCTCAGGATAGAAGTGTCATAGAAACATGAGGGTGGGCTCGTTTGACTCGGGGCAGCAAGCAGCCAATCCTGAATCACCTCAACACACACTGGCCACGCCCTAGCAACCATTGTCGACCACCTTAGCAACCAAAATTCACAGAGGAATATCTTCCATTCTGAATGTCACAGAGGCGTGGGAGTTGGTTTATATCATTCATACTGACAAGAAGCCTTTGGAGTATCGTGATTGCTAGCTGCCAAGCCACTCCCTAGCAACCAAACAGAGTACCCTAGCAACCGTTTTGCAAGACCTATATCTCTGCATCAGAACATCGTATAGAGATGGGGGTTGGTTTATACATTCACACTGACTTTGGAGCTTCATGATTGGCAGCTGCCAAGCCACTCCCTAGCAACCAAACAGAGTACCCTAGCAACCGTTTTGCAAGACCAATATCTCTGCATCAGAACATCGTATAGAGATGGGGGTTGGCTCTTTTGACTCATGCTAGCAAACAGGACTTGCTACATGCTACACATGCTAGCAGTGAATAGCTACATGCTAATAGCGCTTAGCTAAGTGCTAAATCATGCCAATAAAATGCTATAAACTCCATAGTAACCATCTGTGACAACTACCAACCACCTAGTAACACCATAGCAACCACCCAGATTACCCTAAATGCTAATCACGCTAGCAACATGCTAGAAACATGCTAATCACGCTAGCAACATGCTAGCAAACATGCTAATCATGCTAGCAACATGCTAAAAACATGCTAATCACGCTAAAATCATGCTAAAATCATGCTAATCATGCTAAAATCATGCTAGCAACATGCTAATCATGCTAGCAACAGGCTAGCAACATGCTAATCATGCTAACAACAAGCTAGTCACATGCTAATCATGCTAGCAACATGCTAGAAACATGCTAATCACACTAAAATCATGCTAGCAACATGCTAGCAACATGCTAATCATGCTAGCAACATGCTAGAAACATGCTAATCACGCTAGCAACATGCAAGCAACATGCTAATAATGCTAAAATCATGCTAGCAACATGCTAGAAACATGCTAATCACGCTAGCAACATGCTAGCAACATGCTAATCACTGCTAGCAACATGCTAGCAACATGCTAATCATGCTAGCAACATGCTAGCAACATGCTAATCATGCTAGCAACATGCTAACAACATGCTAATCATGCTAGCAACATGGTAGCAACATGCTAATCATGCTAGCAACATGTTAACAACATGCTAATCATGTTAGCGACATGCTAGAATCATGCTAACAACATGCTAGCAACATGCTAATCATGCTAGCAACAGGCTAGCAACATGCTAATCATGCTAGCAACAAGCTAGTCACATGCTAATCATGCTAGCAACATGCTAGAAACATGCTAATCACACTAAAATCATGCTAGCAACATGCTAGCAACATGCTAATCCCGCTAGCAACATGCTAGCAACATGCTAATAATGCTAAAATCATGCTAGCAACATGCTAGCAACATGCTAATCACGCTAGCAAAATGCTAGCAACATGCTAGCAACATGCTAATCATGCTAGCAACATGCTAGCAACATGGGAATCATGCTAGCGAACATGGTAGCAACATGCTAATCATGCTAGCAACATGCTAGCAACATGCTAATCATGTTAGCGACATGCTAGAATCATGCTAACAACATGCTAGCAACATGCTAATCATGCTAGCAACATGCTAGCAACATGCTAATCATGCTAGCAACATGCTAGTCACATGTTAATCATGCTAGCAACATGTTAAAAACATGCTAATCACGCTAAAATCATGCTAGCAACATGCTAGCAACATGCTAATAATGCTAGCAACATGCTAGAAACATGCTAATCACGTTAACAACATGCTAGCAACATGCTAATAATGCTAAAATCATGCTAGCATCATGCTAGCAACATGCTAATCATGCTAGCAACATGCTAGCAACATGCTAATCATGCTAATCATGCTAGCAACATGCTAGCAACATGCTAATCATGATAACAACATGCTATCAACATGCTAATCATGCTAGCAACATGCTAATCATGCTAGCAACATGGTAACAAGATGCTAATCATGCTAGCAACCACCCAGAACACCCTAGCAACCACCTAGCAACACCCTAGCAACCACCCAGAACAGCCTAGCAACCGCCTAGCAACCACCCAGAACACCCTAGCAACCACCTAGCAACCACCCAGAACAACCTAGCAACCACATAGCAACCGCCTAGCAACGCCCTAGCAACCACCCAGAACACCCTAGCAACCACCTAGCAACGCCCTAGCAACCACCCAGAACACCCTAGCAACCACCTAGCAACGCCCTAGCAACCACCCAGAACACCCTAGCAACCACCTAGCAACACCCTAGCAACCACCCAGAACACCCTAGCAACCGCCTAGCAACCACCCAGAACACCCTAGCAACCACCTAGCAACACCCTAGCAACCACCCAGAACAACCTAGCAACCGCCTAGCAACACCC
This sequence comes from Oxygymnocypris stewartii, assembly GCA_003573665.1. Lineage (NCBI taxonomy): Eukaryota > Metazoa > Chordata > Actinopteri > Cypriniformes > Cyprinidae > Oxygymnocypris > Oxygymnocypris stewartii. The sequence goes on along the minus strand of QVTF01021701.1, from coordinate 43,339 downwards.
TAGCAACCACCCAGAACACCCTAGCAACCGCCTAGCAACCACCCAGAACACCCTAGCAACCACCTAGCAACGCCCTAGCAACCACCTAGCAACCACCCAGAACACCCTAGCAACCGCCTAGCAACAACCCTAGCAACGCCCTAGCAACCGGGTGGTGTTTTTTGCCACTGCAAGCACCATTCACATTTTCTTCTGGAAATGTACATTCTAGTATTGTTATTACTATTCGCCCTGACCAAACTTCGGCGCGCTACTCCTCCCGCAGTTTTTGCCACAGAGCCATGAATGAGGTGTCAAAACGTGCGGCCTAATCGGGAATGGTGTGCTATGACTTTTATAAGCGATCGGGGGTACGATGTTCGCCCCAGGGGCGAAATAGCGGCCAAAAAAAACGCATAGACTTAACATTGCGAAAACTTTGACGCCTCATAGCTCAGAGAGTGGATTTCACAGAAATGTGAAATTTGCCACATTTGAAGAGGCTGGCAGGCTCTGTAGGACCATACCTCAAAATGGGGTAAAAGTTGCACCCCTGGGGGGCAGGAGCGTCCCAAAGTTGCCCCATTGACTTTCTATGGTGTAGGACCTAGCAACCACTCAGAACATCCTAGCAACCGCCTAGCAACGCCCTAGCAACCACCCAGAACACCCTAGCAACCGCCTAGCAACAACCCTAGCAACCGCCTAGCAACCGGGTGGTGTTTTTTGCCACTGCAAGCACCATTCACATTTTCTTCTGGAAATGTACATTCTAGTATTGTTATTACTATTCGCCCTGACCAAACTTCGGCGCGCTACTCCTCCCGCAGTTTTTGCCACAGAGCCATGAATGAGGTGTCAAAATGTGCGGCCTAATCGGGAATGGTGTGCTATGACTTTTATAAGCGATCGGGGGTACGATGTTCGCCCCAGGGGCGAAATAGCGGCCAAAAAAAATGCAAAGACTTAACATTGCTAAAAACTTTGACGCCTCATAGCTCAGAGAGTGGATTTCACAGAAATGTGAAATTTGCCACATTTGAAGAGGCTGGCAGGCTCTGTAGGACCATACCTCAAAATGGGGTAAAAGTTGCACCCCTGGGGGGCAGGAGCGTCCCAAAGTTGCCCCATTGACTTTCTATGGTGTAGGACCTAGCAACCACCCAGAACACCCTAGCAACCGCCTAGCAACATCCCTAGCAACCGCCTAGCAACCGGGTGGTGTTTTTTGCCACTGCAAGCACCATTCACATTTTCTTCTGGAAATGTACATTCTAGTATTGTAATTACTATTCGCCCTGACCAAACTTCGGCGCGCTACTCCTCCCGCAGTTTTTGCCACAGAGCCATGAATGAGGTGTCAAAACGTGCGGCCTAATCGGGAATGGTGTGCTATGACTTTTATAAGCGATCGGGGGTACGATGTTCGCCCCAGGGCGAAATAGCGGCCAAAAAAAATGCATAGACTTAACATTGCGAAAAAACTTTGACGCCTCATAGCTCAGAGAGTGGATTTCACAGAAATTTGAAATTTGCCACATTTGAAGAGGCTGGCAGGCTCTGTAGGACCATACCTCAAAATGGGGTAAAAGTTGCACCCCTGGGGGGCAGGAGCGTCCCAAAGTTGCCCCATTGACTTTCTATGGTGTAGGACCTAGCAACCACCCAGAACATCCTAGCAACCGCCTAGCAACGCCCTAGCAACCACCCAGAACACCCTAGCAACCGCCTAGCAACAACCCTAGCAACCGCCTAGCAACCGGGTGGTGTTTTTTGCCACTGCAAGCACCATTCACATTTTCTTCTGGAAATGTACATTCTAGTATTGTTATTACTATTCACCCTGACCAAACTTCGGCGCGCTACTCCTCCCGCAGTTTTTGCCACAGAGCCATGAATGAGGTGTCAAAACGTGCGGCCTAATCGGGAATGGTGTGCTATGACTTTTATAAGCGATCGGGGGTACGATGTTCGCCCCAGGGGCGAAATAGCGGCCAAAAAAAACGCATAGACTTAACAATGTGAAAAACTTTGACGCCTCATAGCTCAGAGAGTGGATTTCACAGAAATGTGAAATTTGCCACATTTGAAGAGGCTGGCAGGCTCTGTAGGACCATACCTCAAAATGGGGTAAAAGTTGCACCCCTGGGGGGCAGGAGCGTCCCAAAGTTGCCCCATTGACTTTCTATGGTGTAGGACCTAGCAACCACCCAGAACATCCTAGCAACCGCCTAGCAACGCCCTAGCAACCACCCAGAACACCCTAGCAACCGCCTAGCAACAACCCTAGCAACCGCCTAACAACCGGGTGGTGTTTTTGCCACTGCAAGCACCATTCACATTTTCTTCTGGAAATGTACATTCTAGTTAATGGTGCTTGCCATTTAAATGGCAAAGCACATTATTGTTATTGCTCATACTTATTATTCTTCTTCTTCCACTTTTATTTCGGCGCGCTACTCCTCCCGCAGTTTTTGTCACAGAGCCATGAATGAGGTGTCAAAACGTGCGGCCTAATCGGGAATCGTGTGCTATGACTTTTATAAGCGATCGGGGGTACGATGTTCGCCCCAGGGGCAAATAATCGCCCAAAAAGTCCCATTGACAATGCATTGGGCAAACTTTGGCGGGTCGTAGCTCAGAGCGAGAATTTCGTAGAAACTTATGAATCACCACACTTGAAGAGGCTGGCAGGCTCTGTAAGACCATACCTCAAAATGGGGTAAAAGTTGCACCCCTGGGGGGCAGGAGCGTCCCAAAGTTGCCCCATTGACTTTCAATGGTGTAGGACGGCCCATGAAATGGGCCGTCCTACACATAGAAACGGCTTTGCAATTGAACATAACTCTGGATCACAGTGTCATAGAGACAAGGGGGCGGGCTCATTTGACTCAGATGACCAATCAGCATCTCAGGATCATTGTGAAGCTATCAAGCCACGCCCATAGCAACCATTTAGAGCACCTTAGCAACACGTCCCATAGACTTCCATTGAAAGAGATCAAAGGGATATCTCAGGATAGAAGTGTCATAGAAACATGAGGGTGGGCTCGTTTGACTCGGGGCAGCAAGCAGCCAATCCTGAATCACCTCAACACACACTGGCCACGCCCTAGCAACCATTGTCGACCACCTTAGCAACCAAAATTCACAGACTCATAGCTCAGAGAGTGGATTTCGTAGAAATGTGAAATTTGCCACATTTGAAGAGGCTGACGGGCTCTGTAAGAACATACCACACAATGGGGTAAAACTTGCACCCCTGGGGGGCAAGAGCGTCCCAAAGTTGCCCCATTGACTTGAAACCGCTTTTCAATTGAACATAACTCTGGATCACAGTGTCATAGAGACAAGGGGGCGGGCTCATTTGACTCAGACGACCAATCAGCATCTCAGGATCATTGTGAAGCTATCAAGCCACGCCCATAGCAACCATTTAGAGCACCTTAGCAACACGTCCCATAGACTTCCATTGAAAGAGATCAAAGGGATATCTCAGGATAGAAGTGTCATAGAAACATGAGGGTGGGCTCGTTTGACTCGGGGCAGCAAGAAGCCAATCCTGAATCACCTCAACACTCACTGGCCACGCCCTAGCAACCATTGTCGAGCACCTTAGCAACCAAAATTCACAGAGGAATATCTTCCATTCTGAATGTCACAGAGGCGTGGGAGTTGGTTTATATCATTCATACTGACAAGAAGCCTTTGGAGTATCGTGATTGCTAGCTGCCAAGCCACTCCCTAGCAACCAAACAGAGTACCCTAGCAACCGTTTTGCAAGACCTATATCTCTGCATCAGAACATCGTATAGAGATGGGGGTTGATTTATACATTCACACTGACTTTGGAGCTTCATGATTGGCAGCTGCCAAGCCACTCCCTAGCAACCAAACAGAGTACCCTAGCAACCATTTTGCAAGACCAATATCTCTGCATCAGAACATCGTATAGAGATGGGGGTTGGCTCTTTTGACTCATGCTAGCAAACAGGACTTGCTACATGCTACACATGCTAGCAGTGAATAGCTACATGCTAATAGCGCTTAGCTAAGTGCTAAATCATGCCAATAAAATGCTACAAACTCCATAGTAACCATCTGTGACAACTACCAACCACCTAGTAACAACATAGCAACCACTCAGATTACCCTAAATGCTAATAATGCTAACAACATGCTAGCAACATGCTAATCATGCTAGCAACATGCTAATCATGCTAAAATCATGCTAGCAACATGCTAATCATGCTAAAATCATGCTAGCAACATGCTAATCATGCTAGTAACATGCTAGCAACATGCTAATCATGCTGACAACATGCTAGTCACATGCTAATCATGCTAGCAACATGCTAAAAACATGCTAATCACGCTAAAATCATGCTAGCAACATGCTAATCATGCTAGCAACATGCTAGAAACATGCTAATCACGCTAGCAACATGCTAGCAACATGCTAATAATGCTAAAATCATGCTAGCAACATGCTACCAACGTCCCAAAGTTGCCCCATTGACTTGAAACCGCTTTTCAATTGAACATAACTCTGGATCACAGTGTCATAGAGACAAGGGGGTGGGCTCATTTGATTCAGACGACCAATCAGCATCTCAGGATCATTGTGAAGCTATCAAGCCACGCCCCTAGCAACCAGTTAGAGCACCTTAGCAACACGTCCCATAGACTTCCATTGAAAGAGATCAAAGGGATATCTCAGGATAGAAGTGTCATAGAAACATGAGGGTGGGCTCGTTTGACTCGGGGCAGCAAGAAGCCAATCCTGAATCACCTCAACACTCACTGGCCACGCCCTAGCAACCATTGTCGAGCACCTTAGCAACCAAAATTCACAGAGGAATATCTTCCATTCTGAATGTCACAGAGGCGTGGGAGTTGGTTTATATCATTCATACTGACAAGAAGCCTTTGGAGTATCGTGATTGCTAGCTGCCAAGCCACTCCCTAGCAACCAAACAGAGTACCCTAGCAACCGTTTTGCAAGACCTATATCTCTGCATCAGAACATCGTATAGAGATGGGGGTTGGTTTATACATTCACACTGACTTTGGAGCTTCATGATTGGCAGCTGCCAAGCCACTCCCTAGCAACCAAACAGAGTACCCTAGCAACCGTTTTGCAAGACCAATATCTCTGCATCAGAACATCGTATAGAGATGGGGGTTGGCTCTTTTGACTCATGCTAGCAAACAGGACTTGCTACATGCTACACATGCTAGCAGTGAATAGCTACATGCTAATAGCGCTTAGCTAAGTGCTAAATCATGCCAATAAAATGCTACAAACTCCATAGTAACCATCTGTGACAACTACCAACCACCTAGTAACAACATAGCAACCACTCAGATTACCCTAAATGCTAATAATGCTAACAACATGCTAGCAACATGCTAATCATGCTAGCAACATGCTAGCAACATGCTAATCATGTTAAAATCATGTTAGCAACATGCTAATCATGCTAAAATCATGCTAGCAACATGCTAATCATGCTAGTAACATGCTAGCAACATGCTAATCATGCTAGCAACATGCTAGTCACATGCTAATCATGCTAGCAACATGCTAAAAACATGCTAATCACGCTAAAATCATGCTAGCAACATGCTAGCAACATGCTAATCATGCTAGCAACATGCTAGAAACATGCTAATCACGCTAGCAACATGCTAGCAACATGCTAATAATGCTAAAATCATGCTAGCATCATGCTAGCAACATGCTAGCAACATGCTAATTATGCTAGCAACATGCTAGCAACATGCTAATAATGCTAGCAACATGCTAATCATGCTAGCAACATGCTAATCATGCTAGCAACATGCTAGCAACATGCTATAAACATGCTAATCACGCTAGCAACATGCTAGCAACATGCTAATAATGCTAAAATCATGCTAGCATCATGCTAGCAACATGCTAATCATGCTAGCAACATGCTAGCAACATGCTAATCACGCTAGCAACATGCTAGCAACATGCTAATCATGCTAGCAACATGCTAGCAACATGCTAATCATGCTAGCAACATGCTAGCTACATGCTAATCACGCTAAAATCATGCTAGCAACATGCTAATCATGCTAAAATCATGCTAGCAACATGCTAGCAACATGCTAATCATGCTAGCAACATGCTAGTCACATGCTAATCATGCTAGCAACGTTAAAAACATGTTAATCACGTTAAAATCATGCTAGCAACATGCTAGCAACATGCTAATCATGCTAGAAACATGCTAATCACGCTAGCAACATGCTAGCAACATGCTAATCATGCTAGCAACATGCTAGCTACATGCTAATCACGCTAAAATCATGCTAGCAACATGCTAATCATGCTAAAATCATGCTAGCAACATGCTAATCATGCTAGTCACATGCTAATCATGCTAGCAACATGCTAAAAACATGTTAATCACGCTAAAATCATGCTAGCAACATGCTAGAAACATGCTAATCACGCTAGCAACATGCTAGCAACATGCTAATAATGCTAAAATCATGCTAGCATCATGCTAGCAACATGCTAGAAACATGCTAATCATGCTAGCAACATGCTAATAATGCTAATATCATGCTAGCAACATGCTAATCATGCTAGCAACATGCTATCAACATGCTAATCACGCTAGCAACATGCTAGCAACATGCTAATCATGCTAGCAACATGCTAGCAACATGCTAATAATGCTAGCAACATGCTAATCATGCCAGCAACATGCTAGCAACATGCTAATCATGCTAGCAACATGCTAGCAACATTCTAATCATGCTAGCAAACATGCTAGAATAATGCTAGGAACATGTTAGCAACATTGTTAATCATGCTAGCAACATGCTAGCAACATGCTAATCATGCTAGCAACATGCTAACAACATGCTAATCATGCTAGCAACATGCTAGCAACATGCTAATCATGCTAGCAACATGCTAGTCACATGCTAATCATGCTAGCAACATGTTAAAAACATGTTAATCACGTTAAAATCATGCTAGCAACATGCTAGCAACATGCTAATAATGCTAGCAACATGCTAGAAACATGCTAATCACGCTAGCAACATGCTAATCATGCTAGCAACATGCTAGCTACATGCTAATCACGCTAAAATCATGCTAGCAACATGCTAATCATGCTAAAATCATGCTAGCAACATGCTAATCATGCTAGCAACATGCTAGTCACATGCTAATCATGCTAGCAACATGCTAAAAACATGCTAATCACGCTAGCAACATGCTAGCAACATGCTAATAATGCTAAAATCATGCTAGCAACATGCTAGAAACATGCTAATCATGCTAGCAACATGCTAGCAACATGCTAATAATGCTAATATCATGCTAGCATCATGCTAGCAACATGCTAGCAACATGCTAGCAACATGCTAATCACGCTAGCAACATGCTAGCAACATGCTAATAATGCTAGCAACATGCTAATCATGCCAGCAACATGCTAGCAACATGCTAGCAACATGCTAATCATGCTAGCAACATGCTAGCAACATTCTAATCATGCTAGCAAACATGCTAGAATAATGCTAGGAACATGTTAGCAACATTGTTAATCATGCTAGCAACATGCTAATCATGCTAGCAACATGCTAGCAACATGCTAATCATGCTAGCAACATGCTAACAACATGCTAATCATGCCAGCAACATGCTAGCAACATGCTAATCATGCTAGCAACATGGTAACAAGATGCTAATCATGTTAAAAATATGATAGCAAACATGCTAGTCACTAGTATCTGTCCAGCGTCGAGTTTTGCCACTGCAAGCACCATTTCACATTTTCTTCTGGAAATGTACATTCTAGTATTGTAATTACTATTCGCCCTGACCAAACTTCGGCGCGCTACTCCTCCCGCAGTTTTTGCCACAGAGCCATGAATGAGGTGTCAAAACATGCGGCCTAATCGGGAATGGTGTGCTATGACTTTTATAAGCGATCGGGGGTACGATGTTCACCCCAGGGGCGAAATAGCGGCCAAAAAAAAACGCATAGACTTAACATTGCGAAAAACTTTGACGCCTCGTAGCTCAGAGAGTGGATTTCACAGAAATGTGAAATTTGCCACATTTGAAGAGGCTGGCAGGCTGTGTAAGACCATACCTCAAAATGGGGTTAAAGTTGCACCCTTGGGGGGCAGGAGCGTCCCAAAGTTGCCCCATTGACTTTCTATGGTGTAGGACGGCCCATGAAATGACCTAACAACCACCCAGAACATCCTAGCAACCGCCTAGCAACGACCTAGCAACCACCCAGAACACCCTAGCAACCGCCTAGCAACAACCCTAGCAACGCCCTAGCAACCGGGTGGTGTTTTTTGCCACTGCAAGCACCATTCACATTTTCTTCTGGAAATGTACATTCTAGTATTGTAATTACTATTCGCCCTGACCAAACTTCGGCGCGCTACTCCTCCCGCAGTTTTTGCCACAGAGCCATGAATGAGGTGTCAAAACGTGCGGCCTAATCGGGAATGGTGTGCTATGACTTTTATAAGCGATCGGGGGTACGATGTTCACCCCAGGGGCGAAATAGCGGCCAAAAAAAACGCATAGACTTAACATTGCGAAAAACTTTGACGCCTCGTAGCTCAGAGAGTGGATTTCACAGAAATGTGAAATTTGCCACATTTGAAGAGGCTGGCAGGCTCTGTAAGACCATACCTCAAAATGGGGTTAAAGTTGCACCCTTGGGGGGCAGGAGCGTCCCAAAGTTGCCCCATTGACTTTCTATGGTGTAGGACGGCCCATGAAATGACCTAACAACCACCCAGAACATCCTAGCAACCGCCTAGCAACGACCCTAGCAACCACCCAGAACACCCTAGCAACCGCCTAGCAACAACCCTAGCAACGCCCCTAGCAACCGGGTGGTGTTTTTTGCCACTGCAAGCACCATTCACATTTTCTTCTGGAAATGTACATTCTAGTTAATGGTGCTTGCCATTTAAATGGCAAAGCACATTATTGTTATTGCTCATACTTATTATTCTTCTTCTTCCACTTTTATTTCGGCGCGCTACTCCTCCCACAGTTTTTGTCACAGAGCCATGAATGAGGTGTCAAAACGTGCGGCCTAATCGGGAATCGTGTGCTATGACTTTTATAAGCGATCGGGGGTACGATGTTCGCCCCAGGGGCAAATAATCGCCCAAAAAGTCCCATTGACAATGCATTGGGCAAACTTTGGCGGGTCGTAGCTCAGAGCGAGAATTTCGTAGAAACTTATGAATCACCACACTTGAAGAGGCTGGCAGGCTCTGTAAGACCATACCTCAAAATGGGGTAAAAGTTGCACCCCTGGGGGGCAGGAGCGTCCCAAAGTTGCCCCATTGACTTTCAATGGTGTAGGACGGCCCATGAAATGGGCCGTCCTTTCAATTGAACCGCTTTTCAATTGAACATAACTCTGGATCACAGTGTCATAGAGACAAGGGGGCGGGCTCATTTGACTCAGACGACCAATCAGCATCTCAGGATCATTGTGAAGCTATCAAGCCACGCCCATAGCAACCATTTAGAGCACCTTAGCAACACGTCCCATAGACTTCCATTGAAAGAGATCAAAGGGATATCTCAGGATAGAAGTGTCATAGAAACATGAGGGTGGGCTCGTTTGACTCGGGGCAGCAAGCTGCCAATCCTGAATCACCTCAACACACACTGGCCACGCCCTAGCAACCATTGTCGACCACCTTAGCAACCAAATTCACAGACTCATAGCTCAGAGAGTGGATTTCGTAGAAATGTGAAATTTGCCACATTTGAAGAGGCTGACGGGCTCTGTAAGAACATACCACACAATGGGGTAAAACTTGCACCCCTGGGGGGCAAGAGCGTCCCAAAGTTGCCCCATTGACTTGAAACCGCTTTTCAATTGAACATAACTCTGGATCACAGTGTCATAGAGACAAGGGGGCGGGCTCATTTGACTCAGACGACCAATCAGCATCTCAGGATCATTGTGAAGCTATCAAGCCACGCCCCTAGCAACCATTTAGAGCACCTTAGCAACACGTCCCATAGACTTCCATTGAAAGAGATCAAAGGGATATCTCAGGATAGAAGTGTCATAGAAACATGAGGGTGGGCTCGTTTGACTCGGGGCAGCAAGCAGCCAATCCTGAATCACCTCAACACTCACTGGCCACGCCCTAGCAACCATTGTCGACCACCTTAGCAATCAAAATTCACAGAGGAATATCTTCCATTCTGAATGTCACAGAGGCGTGGGAGTTGGTTTATATCATTCACACTGACAAGAAGCCTTTGGAGTATCGTGATTGCTAGCTGCCAAGCCACTCCCTCGCAACCAAACAGAGTACCCTAGCAACCGTTTTGCAAGACCTATATCTCTGCATCAGAACATCGTATAGAGATGGGGGTTGGTTTATACATTCACACTGACTTTGGAGCTTCATGATTGGCAGCTGCCAAGCCACTCCCTAGCAACCAAACAGAGTACCCTAGCAACCGTTTTGCAAGACCAATATCTCTGCATCAGAACATCGTATAGAGATGGGGGTTGGCTCTTTTGACTCATGCTAGCAAACAGGACTTGCTACATGCTAGACATGCTAGCAGTGAATAGCTACATGCTAATAGCGCTTAGCTAAGTATTAAATCATGCCAATAAAATGCTACAAACTCCATAGTAACCATCTGTGACAACTACCAACCACCTAGTAACAACATAGCAACCACTCAGATTACCCTAAATGCTAATCATGCTAGCAACATGCTAGCAACATGCTAATCATGCTAGCAACATGCTAATCACGCTAAAATCATGCTAGCAACATGCTAATCATGCTAAAATCATGCTAAAATCATGCTAGCAACATGCTAATCATGCTAGCAACATGCTAGCAACATGCTAGTCACATGCTAATCATGCTAGCAAACATGCTAAAAACATGCAAATCACGCTAAAATCATGCTAGCAACATGCTAGCAACATGCTAATCACGCTAAAATCATGTTAGCAAACATGCTAATCATGCTAAAATCATGCTAGCAACATGCTAGCAACATGCTAATCATGCTAGCAACATGCTAGTCACATGCTAATCATGCTAGCAACATGCTAAAAAACATGCTAATCACGCTAAAATCATGCTAGCAACATGCTAGCAACATGCTAATACATGCTAGCAACATGCTAGCAACATGCTAATAATGCTAAAATCATGCTAGCATCATGCTAGCAACATGCTAGGCAACATGCTAATCATGTTAGCAAAATGCTAGCAACATGCTAATCATGCTAGCAACATGCTAATCATGCTAGCAACATGCTAGCAACATGCTAATCACGCTAAAATCATGCTAGCAACATGCTAATCATGCTAAAATCATGCTAGCAACATGCTAATCATGCTAGCAACATGCTAGCAACATGCTAGTCACATGCTAATAATGCTAGCAAACATGCTAAAAACATGCTAATCACGCTAAAATCATGCTAGCAACATGCTAGCAACATGCTAATCATGCTAGCAACATGCTAGCAACATGCTAATCACGCTAAAATCATGTTAGCAAACATGCTAATCATGCTAAAAATCATGCTAGCAACATGCTAGCAACATGCTAATCATGCTAGCAACATGCTAGTCACATGCTAATCATGCTAGCAACATGCTAAAAACATGCTAATCACGCTAAAATCATGTTAGCAACATGCTAGCAACATGCTAATAATGCTAAAATCATGCTAGCATCATGCTAGCAACATGCTAGCAACATGCTAATCATGCTAGCAACATGCTAATCACGCTAGCAACATGCTAGAAACATGCTAATCATGCTAGCAACATGCTAAAAACATGCTAATCACGCTAAAATCATGCTAGCAACATGCTAGCAACATGCTAATCATGCTAGCAACATGCTAGAAACATGCTAATCACACTAGCAACATGCTAGCAACATGCTAATAATGCTAAAATCATGTTAGCATCATGCTAGCAACATGCTAGCAACATGCTAATCATGCTAGCAACATGTTAGCAACATGCTAATCACGCTAGCAACATGCTAGCAACATGCTAATCATGCTAGCAACATGCTAGCAACATGCTAATCATGCTACCAACATGCTAATCATGCTAGCAACATGCTAAACATGCTAGCAACATGCTAATCACGCTAAAATCATGTTAGCAAACATGCTAATCATGCTAAAATCATGCTAGCAACATGCTAATCATGCTAGCAACATGCTAGTCACATGCTAATCATGCTAGCAACATGCTAAAACATGCTAATCACGCTAAAATCATGCTAGCAACATGCTAGAAAACATGCTAATCATGCTAGCAACATGCTAGCAACATGCTAATAATGCTAAAAATCATGCTAGCAACATGCTAGCAACATGCTAATCATGCTAGCAACATGCTAGCAACATGCTAATCATGCTAGCAACATGCTATCAACATGCTAATCACGCTATCAACATGCTAGCAACATGCTAGAAACATGCTAATCATGCTAGCAACATGCTAGCAACATTCTAATCATGCTAGCAACATGCTAGCAACATGCTAATCATGTTAGCGACATGCTAGAATCATGTTAACAACATGCTAGCAACATGCTAATCATGCTAGCAACATGCTAGCAACATGCTATATCTAGCACATGCTAGCAACATGCTAATCATGCTAGCAACATGCTAGCAACAATGCTAATCATGCTAGCAACATGCTAACAACATGCTAATCATGCTAGCAACATGCTAGCAACATGCTAATCATGCTAGCGACATGCTAGCAACATGCTAATCATGCTAGCAACATGCTAGAATCATGCTAGCGACATGCTAACAACATGCTAATCATGCTAGCAACATGCTAATCATGCTAGCAACATGCTAGAATAATGCTAGCAACATGCTAGCCATATGCTAATCATGCTAGCAACATGCTAATCATGCTAGCGACATGCTAAAATAATGCTAGCAACATGCTAATCATACTAGCAACATGATAAAATTATGCTAGCAACATGCTAGCAACATGCTAATCATGCTAGCAATATGGTAACAAGATGCTAATCATGCTAAAAATATGTTAGCAAACATGCTAGTCACTAGTATCTGTCCAGCGCCGAGTTTTGCCACTGCAAGCACCATTCACATTTTCTTCTGGAAATGTACATTCTAGTATTGTTATTACTATTCGCCCTGACCAAACTTCGGCGCGCTACTCCTCCCGCAGTTTTTGCCACAGAGCCATGAATGAGGTGTCAAAACGTGCGGCCTAATCGGGAATGGTGTGCTATGACTTTTATAAGCGATCGGGGGTACGATGTTCGCCCAAGGGGCGAAATAGCGGCCAAAAAAAACGCATAGACTTAACATTGCGAAAAACTTTGACGCCTCATAGCTCAGAGAGTGGATTTCACAGAAATGTGAAATTTGCCACATTTGAAGAGGCTGGCAGGCTCTGTAGGACCATACCTCAAAATGGGGTAAAAGTTGCACCCCTGGGGGGCAGGAGCGTCCCAAAGTTGCCCCATTGACTTTCTATGGTGTAGGACCTAGCAACCACCCAGAACATCCTAGCAACTGCCTAGCAACGCCCTAGCAACCACCCAGAACACCCTAGCAACCGCCTAGCTACAACCCTAGCAACCGCCTAGCAACCGGGTGGTGTTTTTTTGCCACTGCAAGCACCATTCACATTTTCTTCTGGAAATGTACATTCTAGTATTGTTATTACTATTCGCCCTGACCAAACTTCGGCGCGCTACTCCTCCCGCAGTTTTTGCCACAGAGCCATGAATGAGGTGTCAAAACGTGCGGCCTAATCGGGAATGGTGTGCTATGACTTTTATAAGCGATCGGGGGTACGATGTTCGCCCCAGGGGCGAAATAGCGGCCAAAAAAAACGCATAGACTTAACATTGCGAAAAACTTTGACGCCTCATAGCTCAGAGAGTGGATTTCACAGAAATGTGAAATTTGCCACATTTGAAGAGGCTGGCAGGCTCTGTAGGACCATACCTCAAAATGGGGTAAAAGTTGCACCCCTGGGGGGCAGGAGCGTCCCAAAGTTGCCCCATTGACTTTCTATGGTGTAGGACCTAGCAACCACCCAGAACATCCTAGCAACCGCCTAGCAACGCCCTAGCAACCACCCAGAACACCCTAGCAACCGCCTAGCAACAACCCTAGCAACCGCCTAGCAACCGGGTGGTGTTTTTTGCCACTGCAAGCACCATTCACATTTTCTTCTGGAAATGTACATTCTAGTATTGTAATTACTATTCGCCCTGACCAAACTTCGGCGCGCTACTCCTCCCGCAGTTTTTGCCACAGAGCCATGAATGAGGTGTCAAAACGTGCGGCCTAATCGGGAATGGTGTGCTATGACTTTTATAAGCGATCGGGGGTACGATGTTCACCCCAGGGGCGAAATAGCGGCCAAAAAAAACGCATAGACTTAACATTGCGAAAAACTTTGACGCCTCGTAGCTCAGAGAGTGGATTTCACAGAAATGTGAAATTTGCCACATTTGAAGAGGCTGGCAGGCTCTGTAAGACCATACCTCAAAATGGGGTTAAAGTTGCACCCTTGGGGGCAGGAGCGTCCCAAAGTTGCCCCATTGACTTTCTATGGTGTAGGACGGCCCATGAAATGACCTAACAACCACCCAGAACATCCTAGCAACCGCCTAGCAACGACCTAGCAACCACCCAGAACACCCTAGCAACCGCCTAGCAACAACCCTAGCAACGCCCTAGCAACCGGGTGGTGTTTTTTCGCCACTGCAAGCACCATTCACATTTTCTTCTGGAAATGTACATTCTAGTTAATGGTGCTTGCCATTTAAATGGCAAAGCACATTATTGTTATTGCTCATACTTATTATTCTTCTTCTTCCACTTTTATTTCGGCGCGCTACTCCTCCCGCAGTTTTGTCACAGAGCCATGAATGAGGTGTCAAAACGTGCGGCCTAATCGGGAATCGTGTGCTATGACTTTTATAAGCGATCGGGGGTACGATGTTCGCCCCAGGGGCAAATAATCGCCCAAAAAGTCCCATTGACAATGCATTGGGCAAACTTTGGCGGGTCGTAGCTCAGAGCGAGAATTTCGTAGAAACTTATGAATCACCACACTTGAAGAGGCTGGCAGGCTCTGTAAGACCATACCTCAAAATGGGGTAAAAGTTGCACCCCTGGGGGGCAGGAGCGTCCCAAAGTTGCCCCATTGACTTTCAATGGTGTAGGACGGCCCATGAAATGGGCCGTCCTACACATAGAAACGGCTTTGCAATTGAACATAACTCTGGATCACAGTGTCATAGAGACAAGGGGGCGGGCTCATTTGACTCAGACGACCAATCAGCATCTCAGGATCATTGTGAAGCTATCAAGCCACGCCCATAGCAACCATTTAGAGCACCTTAGCAACACGTCCCATAGACTTCCATTGAAAGAGATCAAAGGGATATCTCAGGATAGAAGTGTCATAGAAACATGAGGGTGGGCTCGTTTGACTCGGGGCAGCAAGCAGCCAATCCTGAATCACCTCAACACACACTGGCCACGCCCTAGCAACCATTGTCGACCACCTTAGCAACCAAAATTCACAGACTCATAGCTCAGAGAGTGGATTTCGTAGAAATGTGAAATTTGCCACATTTGAAGAGGCTGACGGGCTCTGTAAGAACATACCACACAATGGGGTAAAACTTGCACCCCTGGGGGGCAAGAGCGTCCCAAAGTTGCCCCATTGACTTGAAACCGCTTTTCAATTGAACATAACTCTGGATCACAGTGTCATAGAGACAAGGGGGCGGGCTCATTTGACTCAGACGACCAATCAGCATCTCAGGATCATTGTGAAGCTATCAAGCCACGCCCATAGCAACCATTTAGAGCACCTTAGCAACACGTCCCATAGACTTCCATTGAAAGAGATCAAAGGGATATCTCAGGATAGAAGTGTCATAGAAACATGAGGGTGGGCTCGTTTGACTCGGGGCAGCAAGCAGCCAATCCTGAATCACCTCAACACACACTGGCCACGCCCTAGCAACCATTGTCGACCACCTTAGCAACCAAAATTCACAGACTCATAGCTCAGAGAGTGGATTTCGTAGAAATGTGAAATTTGCCACATTTGAAGAGGCTGACGGGCTCTGTAAGAACATACCACACAATGGGGTAAAACTTGCACCCCTGGGGGGCAAGAGCGTCCCAAAGTTGCCCCATTGACTTGAAACCGCTTTTCAATTGAACATAACTCTGGATCACAGTGTCATAGAGACAAGGGGGTGGGCTCATTTGATTCAGACGACCAATCAGCATCTCAGGATCATTGTGAAGCTATCAAGCCACGCCCCTAGCAACCATTTAGAGCACCTTAGCAACACGTCCCATAGACTTCCATTGAAAGAGATCAAAGGGATATCTCAGGATAGAAGTGTCATAGAAACATGAGGGTGGGCTCGTTTGACTCGGGGCAGCAAGAAGCCAATCCTGAATCACCTCAACACTCACTGGCCACGCCCTAGCAACCATTGTCGAGCACCTTAGCAACCAAAATTCACAGAGGAATATCTTCCATTCTGAATGTCACAGAGGCGTGGGAGTTGGTTTATATCATTCATACTGACAAGAAGCCTTTGGAGTATCGTGATTGCTAGCTGCCAAGCCACTCCCTAGCAACCAAACAGAGTACCCTAGCAACCGTTTTGCAAGACCTATATCTCTGCATCAGAACATCGTATAGAGATGGGGGTTGATTTATACATTCACACTGACTTTGGAGCTTCATGATTGGCAGCTGCCAAGCCACTCCCTAGCAACCAAACAGAGTACCCTAGCAACCATTTTGCAAGACCAATATCTCTGCATCAGAACATCGTATAGAGATGGGGGTTGGCTCTTTTGACTCATAATAGCAAACAGGACTTGCTACATGCTACACATGCTAGCAGTGAATAGCTACATGCTAATAGCGCTTAGCTAAGTGCTAAATCATCCCAATAAAATGCTACAAACTCCATAGTAACCATCTGTGACAACTACCAACCACCTAGTAACAACATAGCAACCACTCAGATTACCCTAAATGCTAATAATGCTAACAACATGCTAGCAACATGCTAATCATGCTAGCAACATGCTAAAATCATGCTAGCAACATGCTAATCATGCTAAAATCATGCTAGCAACATGCTAATCATGCTAGTAACATGCTAGCAACATGCTAATCATGCTGACAACATGCTAGTCACATGCTAATCATGCTAGCAACATGCTAAAAACATGCTAATCACGCTAAAAGCATGCTAGCAACATGCTAATCATGCTAGCAACATGCTAGAAACATGCTAATCACGCTAGCAACATGCTAGCAACATGCTAATAATGCTAAAATCATGCTAGCAACATGCTACCAACGTCCCAAAGTTGCCCCATTGACTTGAAACCGCTTTTCAATTGAACATAACTCTGGATCACAGTGTCATAGAGACAAGGGGGTGGGCTCATTTGATTCAGACGACCAATCAGCATCTCAGGATCATTGTGAAGCTATCAAGCCACGCCCCTAGCAACCAGTTAGAGCACCTTAGCAACACGTCCCATAGACTTCCATTGAAAGAGATCAAAGGGATATCTCAGGATAGAAGTGTCATAGAAACATGAGGGTGGGCTCGTTTGACTCGGGGCAGCAAGAAGCCAATCCTGAATCACCTCAACACTCACTGGCCACGCCCTAGCAACCATTGTCGAGCACCTTAGCAACCAAAATTCACAGAGGAATATCTTCCATTCTGAATGTCACAGAGGCGTGGGAGTTGGTTTATATCATTCATACTGACAAGAAGCCTTTGGAGTATCGTGATTGCTAGCTGCCAAGCCACTCCCTAGCAACCAAACAGAGTACCCTAGCAACCGTTTTGCAAGACCTATATCTCTGCATCAGAACATCGTATAGAGATGGGGGTTGGTTTATACATTCACACTGACTTTGGAGCTTCATGATTGGCAGCTGCCAAGCCACTCCCTAGCAACCAAACAGAGTACCCTAGCAACCGTTTTGCAAGACCAATATCTCTGCATCAGAACATCGTATAGAGATGGGGGTTGGCTCTTTTGACTCATGCTAGCAAACAGGACTTGCTACATGCTACACATGCTAGCAGTGAATAGCTACATGCTAATAGCGCTTAGCTAAGTGCTAAATCATGCCAATAAAATGCTACAAACTCCATAGTAACCATCTGTGACAACTACCAACCACCTAGTAACAACATAGCAACCACTCAGATTACCCTAAATGCTAATAATGCTAACAACATGCTAGCAACATGCTAATCATGCTAGCAACATGCTAGCAACATGCTAATCATGTTAAAATCATGTTAGCAACATGCTAATCATGCTAAAATCATGCTAGCAACATGCTAATCATGCTAGTAACATGCTAGCAACATGCTAATCATGCTAGCAACATGCTAGTCACATGCTAATCATGCTAGCAACATGCTAAAAACATGCTAATCACGCTAAAATCATGCTAGCAACATGCTAGCAACATGCTAATCATGCTAGCAACATGCTAGAAACATGCTAATCACGCTAGCAACATGCTAGCAACATGCTAATAATGCTAAAATCATGCTAGCAACATGCTAGCAACATGCTAATTATGCTAGCAACATGCTAGCAACATGCTAATAATGCTAGCAACATGCTAATCACGCTAGCAACATGCTAGCAACATGCTAATAATGCTAAAATCATGCTAGCATCATGCTAGCAACATGCTAATCATGCTAGCAACATGCTAGCAACATGCTAATCACGCTAGCAACATGCTAGCAACATGCTAATCATGCTAGCAACATGCTAGCAACATGCTAATCATGCTAGCAACATGCTAGCTACATGCTAATCACGCTAAAATCATGCTAGCAACATGCTAATCATGCTAAAATCATGCTAGCAACATGCTAGCAACATGCTAATCATGCTAGCAACATGCTAGTCACATGCTAATCATGCTAGCAACATGTTAAAAACATGTTAATCACGTTAAAATCATGCTAGCAACATGCTAGCAACATGCTAATCATGCTAGAAACATGCTAATCACGCTAGCAACATGCTAGCAACATGCTAATCATGCTAGCAACATGCTAGCTACATGCTAATCACGCTAAAATCATGCTAGCAACATGCTAATCATGCTAAAATCATGCTAGCAACATGCTAATCATGCTAGTCACATGCTAATCATGCTAGCAAACATGCTAAAAACATGTTAATCACGCTAAAATCATGCTAGCAACATGCTAGCAACATGCTAATCATGCTAGCAACATGCTAGAAACATGCTAATCACGCTAGCAACATGCTAGCAACATGCTAATAATGCTAAAATCATGCTAGCATCATGCTAGCAACATGCTAGAAACATGCTAATCATGCTAGCAACATGCTAATAATGCTAATATCATGCTAGCAACATGCTAGCAACATGCTAATCATGCTAGCAACATGCTATCAACATGCTAATCACGCTAGCAACATGCTAGCAACATGCTAATCATGCTAGCAACATGCTAGCAACATGCTAATAATGCTAGCAACATGCTAATCATGCTAAAATCATGCTAGCATCATGCTAGCAACATGCTAGAAACATGCTAATCATGCTAGCAACATGCTAATAATGCTAATATCATGCTAGCAACATGCTAGCAACATGCTAATCATGCTAGCAACATGCTATCAACATGCTAATCACGCTAGCAACATGCTAGCAACATGCTAATCATGCTAGTAACATGCTAGCAACATGCTAATCATGCTAGCAACATGCTAGTCACATGCTAATCATGCTAGCAACATGCTAAAAACATGCTAATCACGCTAAAATCATACTAGCAAAATGCTAGCAACATGCTAATCATGCTAGCAACATGCTAGAAACATGCTAATCACGCTAGCAACATGCTAATAATGCTAAAATCATGCTAGCATCATGCTAGCAACATGCTAATTATGCTAGCAACATGCTAGCAACATGCTAATAATGCTAGCAACATGCTAATCATGCTAGCAACATGCTAATCATGCTAGCAACATGCTAGCAACATGCTATAAACATGCTAATCACGCTAGCAACATGCTAGCAACATGCTAATAATGCTAAAATCATGCTAGCATCATGCTAGCAACATGCTAATCATGCTAGCAACATGCTAGCAACATGCTAATCACGCTAGCAACATGCTAATCATGCTAGCAACATGCTAGCAACATGCTAATCATGCTAGCAACATGCTAGCTACATGCTAATCACGCTAAAATCATGCTAGCAACATGCTAATCATGCTAAAATCATGCTAGCAACATGCTAGCAACATGCTAATCATGCTAGCAACATGCTAGTCACATGCTAATCATGCTAGCAACATGCTAAAAACATGCTAATCACGCTAAAATAATGCTAGCAACATGCTAGCAACATGCTAATCATGCTATCAACATGCTAGCAACATGCTAATAATGCTAAAATAATGCTATCATCATGCTAGCAACATGCTATCATCATGCTAGCAACATGCTAATCACGCTAGCAACATGCTAGCAATATGCTAGAAACATGCTAATCATGCTAGCAACATGCTAATCACGCTAAAATCATGTTAGCAACATGCTAATCATGCTAAAATCATGCTAGCAACATGCTAGTGACATGCTAATCATGCTAGCAACATGCTAAAAACATGCTAATCACGCTAAAATCATGCTAGCAACATGTTAGCAACATGCTAATCATGCTAGCAACATGCTAGAAACATGCTAATCACACTAGCAACAGGCTAGCAACATGCTAATAATGCTAAAATCATGCTAGCAACATGCTAGCAACATGTTAATCATGCTAGCAACATGCTAATCACGCTAGCAACATGCTAGCAATATGCTAATCACGCTAGCAACATGCTAGCAACATGCTAATCATGCTAGAAACATGTTAGCAACATGCTAATCATGCTAGCAACATGCTTATCATGCTAGCAACATGCTAATCACGCTAAAATCATGCTAGCAAACATGCTAATCATGTTAAAATCATGCTAGCAACATGCTAGCAACATGCTAATCATGCTAACAACATGCTAGTCACATGCTAATCATGCTAGCAACATGCTAAAAACATGCTAATCACGTTAAAATCATGCTAGCAACATGCTAGAAACATGCTAATCACGCTAGCAACATGCTAGCAACATGCTAAAATCATGCTAGCATCATGCTAGCAACATGCTAATCATGCTAAAATCATGCTAGCAACATGCTAGAAACATGCTAATCACGCTAGCAACATGCTAGCAACATGCTAAAATCATGCTAGCATCATGCTAGCAACATGCTAATCATGCTAGCAACATGCTAGCAATATGCTAATCATGCTAGCAACATGCTAATCACGCTAGCAACATGCTAGCAACATGCTAGAAACATGCTAATCATTCTAGCAACATGCTAATCATGCTAGCAACATGCTAATCATGTTAGCAACATGCTAATCATGCTAGCAACATGCTAGCAACATGCTAATCATGTTAGCGACATGTTAGAATCATGTTAACAACATGCTAGCAACATGCTAATCATGCTAGCAACATGCTAGCAACATGCTAATCATGCTAACAACATGCTAATCATGCTAGCAACATGCTAACAACAATGCTAATCATGCTAGCAACATGCTAGCAACATGCTAGCAACATGCTAATCATGCTAGCGACATGCTAGCAACATGTTAATCATGCTAGCAACATGCTAGCAACATGTTAATCATGCTAGCAACATGCTAGAATCATGCAAGCGACATGCAAGCGACATGCTAACAACATGTTAGCAAACATGCTAATCATGCTAGCAACATGCTAGAATAATGCTAGCAACATGCTAGCCATATGCTAATCATGCTAGCAACATGCTAATCATGCTAGCGACATGCTAAAATAATGCTAGCAACATGCTAATCATACTAGCAACATGATAAAATCATGCTAGCAACATGATAAAATCATGCTAGCAACATGCTAGCAACATGCTAATCATGCTAGCAACATGCTAGCAACATGCTAATCACGCTAGCAACATGCTAGCAAACATGCTAGCAACATGCTAGCAAACATGCTAGCAACATGCTAATCACGCTAGCAACATGCTAGCAAACATGCTAGCAACATGCTAGCAACATGCTAGCAACATGCTAATCATGCTAGCAACATGCTTATCATGCTAGCACACATGCTAATCACGCTAAAATCATGCTAGCAAACATGCTAATCATGTTAAAATCATGCTAGCAACATGCTAGCAACATGCTAATCATGCTAGCAACATGCTAGTCACATGCTAATCATGCTAGCAACATGCTAAAAACATGCTAATCACGCTAAAATCATGCTAGCAACATGCTAGAAACATGCTAATCACGCTAGCAACATGCTAGCAACATGCTAATAATGCTAAAATCATGCTAGCATCATGCTAGCAACATGCTAATCATGCTAGCAACATGCTAGCAATATGCTAATCATGCTAGCAACATGCTAGCAACATGCTAATCACGCTAGCAACATGCTAGCAACATGCTAGCAACATGCTAGCAACATGCTAGCAACATGCTAGAAACATGCTAATCATGCTAGCAACATGCTAATCATGCTAGCAACATGCTAATCATGTTAGCAACATGCTAGCAACATGCTAATCATGCTAGCAACATGCTAGCAACATGCTAGCAACATGCTAATCATGTTAGCGACATGTTAGAATCATGTTAACAACATGCTAGCAACATGCTAATCATGCTAGCAACATGCTAGCAACATGCTAATCATGCTAGCAACATGCTAGCAACATGCTAATCATGCTAGCAACATGCTAGCAACAATGTTAATCATGCTAGCAACATGCAAACAACATGCTAATCATGTTAGCGACATGCTAAAATAATGCTAGCAACATGCTAATCATACTAGCAACATGATAAAATCATGCTAGCAACATGATAAAATCATGCTAGCAACATGCTAGCAACATGCTAATCATGCTAGCAATATGGTAACAAGATGCTAATCATGCTAAAAATATGCTAGCAAACATGCTAGTCACTAGTATCTGTCCAGCGCCGAGTTTTGCCACTGCAAGCACCATTCACATTTTCTTCTGGAAATGTACATTCTAGTATTGTTATTACTATTCGCCCTGACCAAACTTCGGCGCGCTACTCCTCCCGCAGTTTTTGCCACAGAGCCATGAATGAGGTGTCAAAACGTGCGGCCTAATCGGGAATGGTGTGCTATGACTTTTATAAGCGATCGGGGGTACGATGTTCGCCCCAGGGGCGAAATAGCGGCCAAAAAAAACGCATAGACTTAACATTGCGAAAAACTTTGACGCCTCATAGCTCAGAGAGTGGATTTCACAGAAATGTGAAATTTGCCACATTTGAAGAGGCTGGCAGGTTCTGTAGGACCATACCTCAAAATGGGGTAAAAGTTGCACCCCTGGGGGGCAGGAGCGTCCCAAAGTTGCCCCATTGACTTTCTATGGTGTAGGACCTAGCAACCACCCAGAACATCCTAGCAACTGCCTAGCAACGCCCTAGCAACCACCCAGAACACCCTAGCAACCGCCTAGCAACAACCCTAGCAACCGCCTAGCAACCGGGTGGTGTTTTTTGCCACTGCAAGCACCATTCACATTTTCTTCTGGAAATGTACATTCTAGTATTGTTATTACTATTCGCCCTGACAATACTTCGGCACGCTACTCCTCCTGCAAAGTTTGTCATAGACCCATGAATGAGGTGTCAAAACGTGCGGCCTAATCGGGAATGGTGTGCTATGACTTTTATAAGCGATCGGGGGTACGATGTTCGCCCCAGGGGCGAAATAGCGGCCAAAAAAAACGCATAGACTTAACATTGCGAAAAACTTTGACGCCTCATAGCTCAGAGAGTGGATTTCACAGAAATGTGAAATTTGCCACATTTGAAGAGGCTGGCAGGCTCTGTAGGACCATACCTCAAAATGGGGTAAAAGTTGCACCCCTGGGGGGCAGGAGCGTCCCAAAGTTGCCCCATTGACTTTCTATGGTGTAGGACCTAGCAACCACCCAGAACATCCTAGCAACCGCCTAGCAACGCCCTAGCAACCACCCAGAACACCCTAGCAACCGCCTAGCAACAACCCTAGCAACCGCCTAGCAACCGGGTGGTGTTTTTTGCCACTGCAAGCACCATTCACATTTTCTTCTGGAAATGTACATTCTAGTATTGTTATTACTATTCGCCCTGACCAAACTTCGGCGCGCTACTCCTCCCGCAGTTTTTGCCACAGAGCCATGAATGAGGTGTCAAAACGTGCGGCCTAATCGGGAATGGTGTGCTATGACTTTTATAAGCGATCGGGGGTACGATGTTCGCCCCAGGGGCGAAATAGCGGCCAAAAAAAACGCATAGACTTAACATTGCGAAAAACTTTGACGCCTCATAGCTCAGAGAGTGGATTTCACAGAAATGTGAAATTTGCCACATTTGAAGAGGCTGGCAGGCTCTGTAGGACCATATCTCAAAATGGGGTAAAAGTTGCACCCCTGGGGGGCAGGAGCGTCCCAAATTTGCCCCATTGACTTTCAATGGTGTAGGACGGCCCATGAAATTGGGCCGTCCTACACCATAGAAAACGCTTTTCAATTGAACATAACTCTGGATCACAGTGTCATAGAGACAAGGGGGCAGGCTCATTTGACTCAGACGACCAATCAGCATCTCAGGATCATTGTGAAGCTATCAAGCCACGCCCCTAGCAACCATTTAGAGCACCTTAGCAACACGGCCCATAGACTTCCATTGAAAGAGATCAAAGGGATATCTCAGGATAGAAGTGTCATAGAAACATGAGGGTGGGCTCATTTGACTCGGGGCAGCAAGCAGCCAATCCTGAATCACCTCAACACACACTGGCCACGCCCTAGCAACCATTGTCGAGCACCTTAGCAACCAAAATTCACAGAGGAATATCTTCCATTCTGAATGTCACAGAGGCGTGGGAGTTGGTTTATATCATTCATAATGACAAGAAGCCTTTGGAGTATCGTGATTGCTAGCTGCCAAGCCACTCCCTAGCAACCAAACAGAGTACCCTAGCAACCGTTTTGCAAGACCAATATCTCTGTATCAGAACATCGTATAGAGATGGGGGTTGGCTCTTTTGACTCATGCAAGCAAACAGGACTTGATACATGCTACACATGCTAGCAGTGAATAGCTACATGCTAATAGCGCTTAGCTAAGTGCTAAATCATGCCAATAAAATGCTACAAACTCCATAGTAACCATCTGTGACAACTACCAACCACCTAGTAACACCATAGCAACCACCCAGATTACCCTAGCAACCGGGTGGTGTTTTTTGCCACTGCAAGCACCATTCACATTTTCTTCTGGAAATGTACATTCTAGTATTGTTATTACTATTCGCCCTGACCAAACTTCGGCGCGCTACTCCTCCCGCAGTTTTTGCCACAGAGCCATGAATGAGGTGTCAAAACGTGCGGCCTAATCGGGAATGGTGTGCTATGACTTTTATAAGCGATCGGGGGTACGATGTTCGCTCCAGGGGCGAAATAGCGGCCAAAAAAAACGCATAGACTTAACATTGCGAAAAACTTCGACGCCTCATAGCTCAGAGAGTGCATTTCACAGAAATGTGAAATTTGCCACATTTGAAGAGGCTGGCAGGCTCTGTAGGACCATACCTCAAAATGGGGTAAAAGTTGCACCCCTGGGGGGCAGGAGCGTCCCAAAGTTGCCCCATTGACTTTCTATGGTGTAGGACCTAGCAACCACCCAGAACATCTTAGCAACCGCCTAGCAACGCCCTAGCAACCACCCAGAACACCCTAGCAACCGCCTAGCAACAACCCTAGCAACCGCCTAGCAACCGGGTGGTGTTTTTTGCCACTGCAAGCACCATTCACATTTTCTTCTGGAAATGTACATTCTAGTATTGTTATTACTATTCGCCCTGACCAAACTTCGGCGCGCTACTCCTCCCGCAGTTTTTGCCACAGAGCCATGAATGAGGTGTCAAAATGTGCGGCCTAATCGGGAATGGTGTGCTATGACTTTTATAAGCGATCGGGGGTACGATGTTCGCCTCAGGGGCGAAATAGCGGCCAAAAAAAACGCATAGACTTAACATTGCGAAAAACTTTGACGCCTCATAGCTCAGAGAGTGGATTTCACAGAAATGTGAAATTTGCCACATTTGAAGAGGCTGGCAGGCTCTGTAGGACCATACCTCAAAATGGGGTAAAAGTTGCACCCCTGGGGGGCAGGAGCATCCCAAATTTGCCCCCTTTGACTTTCTATGGTGTAGGACCTAGCAACCACCCAGAACATCCTAGCAACCGCCTAGCAACGCCCTAGCAACCACCCAGAACACCCTAGCAACCGCCTAGCAACAACCCTAGCAACCGCCTAGCAACCGGGTGGTGTTTTTTGCCACTGCAAGCACCATTCACATTTTCTTCTGGAAATGTACATTCTAGTATTGTTATTACTATTCGCCCTGACCAAACTTCGGCGCGCTACTCCTCCCGCAGTTTTTGCCACAGAGCCATGAATGAGGTGTCAAAACGTGCGGCCTAATCGGGAACGGTGTGCTATGACTTTTATAAGCGATCGGGGGTACGATGTTTGCCCCAGGGGCGAAATAGCGGCCAAAAAAAACGCATAGACTTAACATTGCGAAAAACTTTGACGCCTCATAGCTCAGAGAGTGGATTTCACAGAAATGTGAAATTTGCCACATTTGAAGAGGCTGGCAGGCTCTGTAGGACCATACCTCAAAATGGGGTAAAAGTTGCACCCCTGGGGGGCAGGAGCGTCCCAAAGTTGCCCCATTGACTTTCTATGGTGTAGGACCTAGCAACCACCCAGAACATCCTAGCAACCGCCTAGCAACGCCCTAGCAACCACCCAGAACACCCTAGCAACCGCCTAGCAACAACCCTAGCAACCGCCTAGCAACCGGGTGGTGTTTTTTGCCACTGCAAGCACCATTCACATTTTCTTCTGGAAATGTACATTCTAGTTAATGGTGCTTGCCATTTTAATGGCAAAGCACAGTATTGTTATTGCTCATACTTATTAATGGTGCTTGCCATTTTAATGGCAAAGCACAGTATTGTTATTGCTCATACTTATTATTATTCTTCTTCTTCCACTTTTATTTCGGCGCGCTACTCCTCCCACAGTTTTTGTCACAGAGCCATGAATGAGGTGTCAAAACGTGCGGCCTAATCGGGAATCGTGTGCTATGACTTTTATAAGCGATCGGGGGTACGATGTTTGCCCCAGGGGCAAAATAGGGGCAAAATCAAACGCATTGACTTAACATGGCGAAAAACTTTGACGCCTCGTAGCTCAGAGAGTGGATTTCACAGAAATGTGAAATTTGCCACATTTGAAGAGGCTGGCAGGCTCTGTAAGACCACACCTCAAAATGGGGTAAAAGTTGCACCCCTGGGGGGCAGGAGCGTCCCAAAGTTGCCCCATTGACTTAACATGGCGAAAAAAAATTGACGCCTCGTAGCTCAGAGAGTGGATTTCACAGAAATGTGAAATTGGCCACATTTGAAGAGGCTGGCAGGCTCTGTAAGACCATACCTCAAAATGGGGTAAAAGTTGCACCCCTGGGGGGCAGGAGGGTACTAAAATTTGCCCCATTGACTTTCAATGGTGTAGGACGGCCCATGAAATGGGCCGTCCTTTCAATTGAACCGCTTTTCAATTGAACATAACTCTGGATCACAGTGTCAAAGAGACAAGGGGGCGGGCTCATTTGACTCAGACGACCAATCAGCATCTCAGGATCATTGTGAAGCTATCAAGCCACGCCCCTAGCAACCATTTAGAGCACCTTAGCAACACGTCCCATTGACTTCCATTGAAAGAGATCAAAGGGATATCTCAGGATAGAAGTGTCATAGAAACATGAGGGTGGGCTCGTTTGACTCGGGGCAGCAAGCAGCCAATCCTGAATCACCTCAACACACACTGGCCACGCCCTAGCAACCATTGTCGACCACCTTAGCAACCAAAATTCACAGACTCATAGCTCAGAGAGTGGATTTCGTAGAAATGTGAAATTTGCCACATTTGAAGAGGCTGACGGGCTCTGTAAGAACATACCACACAATGGGGTAAAACTTGCACCCCTGGGGGGCAAGAGCGTCCCAAAGTTGCCCCATTGACTTGAAACCGCTTTTCAATTGAACATAACTCTGGATCACAGTGTCATAGAGACAAGGGGGCGGGCTCATTTGACTCAGACGACCAATCAGCATCTCAGGATCATTGTGAAGCTATCAAGCCACGCCCCTAGCAACCATTTAGAGCACCTTAGCAACACGTCCCATAGACTTCCATTGAAAGAGATCAAAGGGATATCTCAGGATAGAAGTGTCATAGAAACATGAGGGTGGGCTCCTTTGTCTCGGGGCAGCAAGCAGCCAATCCTGAATCACCTCAACACTCACTGGCCACGCCCTAGACAACCATTGTCGATCACCTTAGCAACCAAAATTCACAGAGGAATATCTTCCATTCTGAATGTCACAGAGGCGTGGGAGTTGGTTTATATCATTCATACTGACAAGAAGCCTTTGGAGTATCGTGATTGCTAGCTGCCAAGCCACTCCCTAGCAACCAAACAGAGTACCCTAGCAACCGTTTTGCAAGACCTATATCTCTGCATCAGAACATCGTAGAGAGATGGGGGTTGGTTTATACATTCACACTGACTTTGGAGCTTCATGATTGGCAGCTGCCAAGCCACTCCCTAGCAACCAAACAGAGTACCCTAGCAACCATTTTGCAAGACCAATATCTCTGCATCAGAACATCGTATAGAGATGGGGGTTGGCTCTTTTGACTCATGCTAGCAAACAGGACTTGCTACATGCTACACATGCTAGCAGTGAATAGCTACATGCTAATAGCGCTTAGCTAAGTGCTAAATCATGCCAATAAAATGCTACAAACTCCATAGT
Source organism: Oxygymnocypris stewartii (assembly GCA_003573665.1). Taxonomy (NCBI): domain Eukaryota; kingdom Metazoa; phylum Chordata; class Actinopteri; order Cypriniformes; family Cyprinidae; genus Oxygymnocypris; species Oxygymnocypris stewartii. Next base: position 14,198 of record QVTF01021701.1, on the reverse strand, counting down.
AACCATCTGTGACAACTACCAACCACCTAGTAACAACATAGCAACCACTCAGATTACCCTAAATGCTAATCATGCTAGCAACATGCTAGCAACATGCTAATCATGCTAGCAACATGCTAATCATGCTAGCAACATGCTAGAAACATGCTAATCACGCTAGCAACATGCTAGCAACATGCTAATCATGCTAGCAACATGCTAGCAACATGCTAGTCACATGCTAATCATGCTAGCAAACATGCTAAAAACATGCTAATCACGCTAAAATCATGCTAGCAACATGCTAGCAACATGCTAATCACGCTAAAATCATGCTAGCAACATGCTAGCAACATGCTAATCATGCTAGCAACATGCTAGCAACATGCTAATCATGCTAGCAACATGCTAATCACGCTAAAATCATGTTAGCAAACATGCTAATCATGCTAAAATCATGCTAGCAACATGCTAGCAACATGCTAATCATGCTAGCAACATGCTAGCAACATGCTAATCACGCTAGCAACATGCTAAAAACATGCTAATTGTGCTAGCAACATGCTAGCAACATGCTAATCACGCTAAAATCATGCTAGCAAACATGCTAATCATGCTAAAATCATGCTAGCAACATGCTAGCAACATGCTAATCATGCTAGCAACACGCTAGTCACATGCTAATCATGCTAGCAACATGCTAGCAACATGCTAGTCACATGCTAATCATGCTAGCAACATGCTAAAAACATGCTAATGACGCTAAAATCATGCTAGCAACATGCTAGCAACATGCTAATCATGCTAGCAACATGCTAGAAACATGCTAATCACACTAGCAACATGCTAGCAACATGCTAATCATGCTAGCAACATGCTAGCATTATGCTAGCAACATGCTAATCATGCTAGTAACATGCTAGCAACATGCTAATCATGCTAGCAACATGCTAGAAACATGCTAATCACACTAACAACATGCTAGCAACATGCTAATAATGCTAAAATCATGCTAGCATTATGCTAGCAACATGCTAGCCATATGCTAATCATGCTAGCAACATGCTTATCATGCTAGCGACATGCTAAAATAATGCTAGCAACATGCTAATCATACTAGCAACATGATAAAATCATGCTAGCAACATGATAAAATCATGCTAGCAACATGCTAGCAACATGCTAATCATGCTAGCAATATGGTAACAAGATGCTAATCATGCTAAAAATATGCTAGCAAACATGCTAGTCACTAGTATCTGTCCAGCGCCGAGTTTTGCCACTGCAAGCACCATTCACATTTTCTTCTGGAAATGTACATTCTAGTATTGTTATTACTATTCGCCCTGACCAAACTTCGGCGCGCTACTCCTCCCGCAGTTTTTGCCACAGAGCATGAATGAGGTGTCAAAACGTGCGGCCTAATCGGGAATGGTGTGCTATGACTTTTATAAGCGATCGGGGGTACGATGTTCGCCCCAGGGGCGAAATAGCGGCCAAAAAAAAACGCATAGACTTAACATTGCGAAAAACTTTGACGCCTCATAGCTCAGAGAGTGGATTTCACAGAAATGTGAAATTTGCCACATTTGAAGAGGCTGGCAGGCTCTGTAGGACCATACCTCAAAATGGGGTAAAAGTTGCACCCCTGGGGGGCAGGAGCGTCCCAAAGTTGCCCCATTGACTTTCTATGGTGTAGGACCTAGCAACCACCCAGAACATCCTAGCAACCGCCTAGCAACGCCCTAGCAACCACCCAGATCACCCCTAGCAACCGCCTAGCAACAACCCTAGCAACCGCCCTAGCAACCGGGTGGTGTTTTTTGCCACTGCAAGCACCATTCACATTTTCTTCTGGAAATGTACATTCTAGTATTGTTATTACTATTCGCCCTGACCAAACTTTGGCGCGCTACTCCTCCCGCAGTTTTTGCCACAGAGCCATGAATGAGGTGTCAAAACGTGCGGCCTAATCGGGAATGGTGTGCTATGACTTTTATAAGCGATCGGGGGTACGATGTTCGCCCCAGGGGCGAAATAGCGGCCAAAAAAAACGCATAGACTTAACATTGCGAAAAACTTTGACGCCTCATAGCTCAGAGAGTGGATTTCACAGAAATGTGAAATTTGCCACATTTGAAGAGGCTGGCAGGCTCTGTAGGACCATATCTCAAAATGGGGTAAAAGTTGCACCCCTGGGGGGCAGGAGCGTCCCAAAGTTGCCCCATTGACTTTCTATGGTGTAGGACGGCCCATGAAATGACCTAACAACCACCCAGAACATCCTAGCAACCGCCTAGCAACGACCTAGCAACCACCCAGAACACCCTAGCAACCGCCTAGCAACAACCCTAGCAACGCCCTAGCAACCGGGTGGTGTTTTTTGCCACTGCAAGCACCATTCACATTTTCTTCTGGAAATGTACATTCTAGTTAATGGTGCTTGCCATTTTAATGGCAAAGCACAGTATTGTTATTGCTCATACTTATTATTCTTCTTCTTCTTCTTCTTCTTCCACTTTTATTTCGGCGCGCTACTCCTCCCACAGTTTTTGTCACAGAGCCATGAATGAGGTGTCAAAACGTGCGGCCTAATCGGGAATCGTGTGCTATGACTTTTATAAGCGATCGGGGGTACGATGTTTGCCCCAGGGGCAAAATAGGGGCAAAATCAAACGCATTGACTTAACATGGCGAAAAACTTTGACGCCTCGTAGCTCAGAGAGTGGATTTCACAGAAATGTGAAATTTGCCACATTTGAAGAGGCTGGCAGGCTCTGTAAGACCACACCTCAAAATGGGGTAAAAGTTGCACCCCTGGGGGGCAGGAGCGTCCCAAAGTTGCCCCATTGACTTAACATGGCGAAAAAAATTGACGCCTCGTAGCTCAGAGAGTGGATTTCACAGAAATGTGAAATTGGCCACATTTGAAGAGGCTGGCAGGCTCTGTAAGACCATACCTCAAAATGGGGTAAAAGTTGCACCCCTGGGGGGCAGGAGGGTACTAAAATTTGCCCCATTGACTTTCAATGGTGTAGGACGGCCATGAAATGGGCCGTCCTTTCAATTGAACCGCTTTTCAATTGAACATAACTCTGGATCACAGTGTCATAGAGACAAGGGGGCGGGCTCATTTGACTCAGACGACCAATCAGCATCTCAGGATCATTGTGAAGCTATCAAGCCACGCCCCTAGCAACCATTTAGAGCACCTTAGCAACACGTCCCATTGACTTCCATTGAAAGAGATCAAAGGGATATCTCAGGATAGAAGTGTCATAGAAACATGAGGGTGGGCTCGTTTGACTCGGGGCAGCAAGCAGCCAATCCTGAATCACCTCAACACACACTGGCCACGCCCTAGCAACCATTGTCGACCACCTTAGCAACCAAAATTCACAGACTCATAGCTCAGAGAGTGGATTTCGTAGAAATGTGAAATTTGCCACATTTGAAGAGGCTGACGGGCTCTGTAAGAACATACCACACAATGGGGTAAAACTTGCACCCCTGGGGGGCAAGAGCGTCCCAAAGTTGCCCCATTGACTTGAAACCGCTTTTCAATTGAACATAACTCTGGATCACAGTGTCATAGAGACAAGGGGGCGGGCTCATTTGACTCAGACGACCAATCAGCATCTCAGGATCATTGTGAAGCTATCAAGCCACGCCCTAGCAACCATTTAGAGCACCTTAGCAACACGTCCCATAGACTTCCATTGAAAGAGATCAAAGGGATATCTCAGGATAGAAGTGTCATAGAAACATGAGGGTGGGCTCCTTTGTCTCGGGGCAGCAAGCAGCCAATCCTGAATCACCTCAACACTCACTGGCCACGCCCTAGCAACCATTGTCGATCACCTTAGCAACCAAATTCACAGAGGAATATCTTCCATTCTGAATGTCACAGAGGCGTGGGAGTTGGTTTATATCATTCATACTGACAAGAAGCCTTTGGAGTATCGTGATTGCTAGCTGCCAAGCACCTCAACACACACTGGCCACGCCCTAGCAACCATTGTCGACCACCTTAGCAACCAAAATTCACAGACTCATAGCTCAGAGAGTGGATTTCGTAGAAATGTGAAATTTGCCACATTTGAAGAGGCTGACGGGCTCTGTAAGAACATACCACACAATGGGGTAAAACTTGCACCCCTGGGGGGCAAGAGCGTCCCAAAGTTGCCCCATTGACTTGAAACCGCTTTTCAATTGAACATAACTCTGGATCACAGTGTCATAGAGACAAGGGGGCGGGCTCATTTGACTCAGACGACCAATCAGCATCTCAGGATCATTGTGAAGCTATCAAGCCACGCCCCTAGCAACCATTTAGAGCACCTTAGCAACACGTCCCATAGACTTCCATTGAAAGAGATCAAAGGGATATCTCAGGATAGAAGTGTCATAGAAACATGAGGGTGGGCTCCTTTGTCTCGGGGCAGCAAGCAGCCAATCCTGAATCACCTCAACACTCACTGGCCACGCCCTAGCAACCATTGTCGATCACCTTAGCAACCAAAATTCACAGAGGAATATCTTCCATTCTGAATGTCACAGAGGCGTGGGAGTTGGTTTATATCATTCATACTGACAAGAAGCCTTTGGAGTATCGTGATTGCTAGCTGCCAAGCCACTCCCTAGCAACCAAACAGAGTACCCTAGCAACCGTTTTGCAAGACCTATATCTCTGCATCAGAACATCGTAGAGAGATGGGGGTTGGTTTATACATTCACACTGACTTTGGAGCTTCATGATTGGCAGCTGCCAAGCCACTCCCTAGCAACCAAACAGAGTACCCTAGCAACCATTTTGCAAGACCAATATCTCTGCATCAGAACATCGTATAGAGATGGGGGTTGGCTCTTTTGACTCATGCTAGCAAACAGGACTTGCTACATGCTACACATGCTAGCAGTGAATAGCTACATGCTAATAGCGCTTAGCTAAGTGCTAAATCATGCCAATAAAATGCTACAAACTCCATAGTAACCATCTGTGACAACTACCAACCACCTAGTAACAACATAGCAACCACTCAGATTACCCTAAATGCTAATCATGCTAGCAACATGCTAGCAACATGCTAATCATGCTAGCAACATGCTAATCATGCTAGCAACATGCTAGAAACATGCTAATCACGCTAGCAACATGCTAGCAACATGCTAATCATGCTAGCAACATGCTAGCAACATGCTAGTCACATGCTAATCATGCTAGCAAACATGCTAAAAACATGCTAATCACGCTAAAATCATGCTAGCAACATGCTAGCAACATGCTAATCACGCTAAAATCATGCTAGCAACATGCTAGCAACATGCTAATCATGCTAGCAACATGCTAGCAACATGCTAATCATGCTAGCAACATGCTAATCACGCTAAAATCATGTTAGCAAACATGCTAATCATGCTAAAATCATGCTAGCAACATGCTAGCAACATGCTAATCATGCTAGCAACATGCTAGCAACATGCTAATCACGCTAGCAACATGCTAGCAACATGCTAATTGTGCTAGCAACATGCTAGCAACATGCTAATCACGCTAAAATCATGCTAGCAAACATGCTAATCATGCTAAAATCATGCTAGCAACATGCTAGCAACATGCTAATCATGCTAGCAACACGCTAGTCACATGCTAATCATGCTAGCAACATGCTAGCAACATGCTAGTCACATGCTAATCATGCTAGCAACATGCTAAAAACATGCTAATGACGCTAAAATCATGCTAGCAACATGCTAGCAACATGCTAATCATGCTAGCAACATGCTAGCAACATGCTAATCATGCTAGCAACATGCTAGCATTATGCTAGCAACATGCTAATCATGCTAGTAACATGCTAGCAACATGCTAATCATGCTAGCAACATGCTAGAAACATGCTAATCACACTAACAACATGCTAGCAACATGCTAATAATGCTAAAATCATGCTAGCATTATGCTAGCAACATGCTAGCCATATGCTAATCATGCTAGCAACATGCTTATCATGCTAGCGACATGCTAAAATAATGCTAGCAACATGCTAATCATACTAGCAACATGATAAAATCATGCTAGCAACATGCTAGCAACATGCTAATCATGCTAGCAATATGGTAACAAGATGCTAATCATGCTAAAAATATGCTAGCAAACATGCTAGTCACTAGTATCTGTCCAGCGCCGAGTTTTGCCACTGCAAGCACCATTCACATTTTCTTCTGGAAATGTACATTCTAGTATTGTTATTACTATTCGCCCTGACCAAACTTCGGCGCGCTACTCCTCCCGCAGTTTTTGCCACAGAGCCATGAATGAGGTGTCAAAACGTGCGGCCTAATCGGGAATGGTGTGCTATGACTTTTATAAGCGATCGGGGGTACGATGTTCGCCCCAGGGGCGAAATAGCGGCCAAAAAAAACGCATAGACTTAACATTGCGAAAAACTTTGACGCCTCATAGCTCAGAGAGTGGATTTCACAGAAATGTGAAATTTGCCACATTTGAAGAGGCTGGCAGGCTCTGTAGGACCATACCTCAAAATGGGGTAAAAGTTGCACCCCTGGGGGGCAGGAGCGTCCCAAAGTTGCCCCATTGACTTTCTATGGTGTAGGACCTAGCAACCACCCAGAACATCCTAGCAACTGCCTAGCAACGCCCTAGCAACCACCCAGAACACCCTAGCAACCGCCTAGCAACAACCCTAGCAACCGCCTAGCAACCGGGTGGTGTTTTTCGCCACTGCAAGCACCATTCACATTTTCTTCTGGAAATGTACATTCTAGTATTGTTATTACTATTCGCCCTGACCAAACTTCGGCGCGCTACTCCTCCCGCAGTTTTTGCCACAGAGCCATGAATGAGGTGTCAATACGTGCGGCCTAATCGGGAATGGTGTGCTATGACTTTTATAAGCGATCGGGGGTACGATGTTCGCCCCAGGGCGAAATAGCGGCCAAAAAAAACGCATAGACTTAACATTGCCAAAAACTTTGACGCCTCATAGCTCAGAGAGTGGATTCACAGAAATGTGAAATTTGCCACATTTGAAGAGGCTGGCAGGCTCTGTAGGACCATAACTCAAAATGGGGTAAAAGTTGCACCCCTGGGGGGCAGGAGCGTCCCAAAAGTTGCCCCATTGACTTTCTATGGTGTAGGACCTAGCAACCACCCAGAACATCCTAGCAACCGCCCCTAGCAACGCCCTAGCAACCACCCAGACACCCTAGCAACCGCCTAGCAACAACCCTAGCAACCGCCCTAGCAACCGGGTGGTGTTTTTTTGCCACTGCAAGCACCATTCACATTTTCTTCTGGAAATGTACATTCTAGTATTGTTATTACTATTCGCCCTGACCAAACTTCGGCGCGCTACTCCTCCCACAGTTTTGCCACAGAGCCATGAATGAGGTGTCAAAACGTGCGGCCTAATCGGGAATGGTGTGCTATGACTTTTATAAGCGATCGGGGGTACGATGTTCGCCCCAGGGGAGAAATAGCGGCCAAAAAAAACCGCATAGACTTAACATTGCGAAAAACTTTGACGCCTCATAGCTCAGAGAGTGGATTTCACAGAAATGTGAAATTTGCCACATTTGAAGAGGCTGGCAGGCTCTGTAGGACCATACCCTCAAAATGGGGTAAAAGTTGCACCCCTGGGGGGCAGGAGCGTCCCAAAGTTGCCCCATTGACTTTCTATGGTGTAGGACCTAGCAACCACCCAGAACATCCTAGCAACCGCCTAGCAACGCCCTAGCAACCACCCAGAACACCCTAGCAACCGCCTAGCAACAACCCTAGCAACCGCCTAGCAACCGGGTGGTGTTTTTTGCCACTGCAAGCACCATTCACATTTTCTTCTGGAAATGTACATTCTAGTATTGTTATTACTATTCGCCCTGACAATACTTCGGCACGCTACTCCTCCTGCAAGTTTGTCATAGACCCATGAATGAGGTGTCAAAACGTGCGGCCCTAATCGGGAATGGTGTGCTATGACTTTTATAAGCGATCGGGGTACGATGTTCGCCCCAGGGGCGAAATAGCGGCCAAAAAAAACGCATAGACTTAACATTGCGAAAACTTTGACGCCTCGTAGCTCAGAGAGTGGATTTCACAGAAATGTGAAATTTGCCACATTTGAAGAGGCTGGCAGGCTCTGTAAGACCATACCTCAAAATGGGGTAAAAGTTGCACCCCTGGGGGGCAGGAGCGTCCCAAATTTGCCCCATTGACTTTCAATGGTGTAGGAGCGGCCCATGAAATTGGGCCGTCCTACACCATAGAAAACGCTTTTCAATTGAACATAACTCTGGATCACAGTGTCATAGAGACAAGGGGGCGGGCTCATTTGACTCAGACGACCAATCAGCATCTCAGGATCATTGTGAAGCTATCAAGCCACGCCCCTAGTAACCATTTAGAGCACCTTAGCAACACGGCCCATAGACTTCCATTGAAAGAGATCAAAGGGATATCTCAGGATAGAAGTGTCATAGAAACATGAGGGTGGGCTCATTTGACTCGGGGCAGCAAGCAGCCAATCCTGAATCACCTCAACACTCACTGGCCACGCCCTAGCAACCATTGTCGAGCACCTTAGCAACCAAAATTCACAGAGGAATATCTTCCATTCTGAATGTCACAGAGGCGTGGGAGTTGGTTTATATCATTCATAATGACAAGAAGCCTTTGGAGTATCGTGATTGCTAGCTGCCACAGCCACTCCCTAGCAACCAAACAGAGTACCCTAGCAACCGTTTTGCAAGACCAATATCTCTGTATCAGAACATCGTATAGAGATGGGGGTTGGCTCTTTTGACTCATGCAAGCAAACAGGACTTGATACATGCTACACATGCTAGCAGTGAATAGCTACATGCTAATAGCGCTTAGCTAAGTGCTAATCATGCCAATAAAATGCTACAAACTCCATAGTAACCATCTGTGACAACTACCAACCACCTAGTAACACCATAGCAAACCACCCAGATTACCCCTAGCAACCGGGTGGTGTTTTTTGCCACTGCAAGCACCATTCACATTTCTTCTGGAAATGTACATTCTAGTTAATGGTGCTTGCCATTTTAATGGCAAAGCACAGTATTGTTATTGCTCATACTTATTATTCTTCTTCTTCTTCTTCCACTTTTATTTCGGCGCGCTACTCCTCCCACAGTTTTTGTCACAGAGCCATGAATGAGGTGTCAAAACGTGCGGCCTAATCGGGAATCGTGTGCTATGACTTTTATAAGCGATCGGGGGTACGATGTTTGCCCCAGGGGCAAATAGGGGCAAAATCAAACGCATTGACTTAACATGGCGAAAAACTTTGACGCCTCGTAGCTCAGAGAGTGGATTTCACAGAAGTTTGAAATTTGCCACATTTGAAGAGGCTGGCAGGCTCTGTAAGACCACACCTCAAAATGGGGTAAAAGTTGCACCCCTGGGGGGCAGGAGCGTCCCAAGTTGCCCCATTGACTTAACATTGCGAAAAAAATTTGATGCCTCGTAGCTCAGAGAGTGGATTTCACAGAAATGTGAAATTGGCCACATTTGAAGAGGCTGGCAGGCTCTGTAAGACCATACCTCAAAATGGGGTAAAAGTTTGCACCCTGGGGGGCAGGAGGGTACTAAAATTTGCCCATTGACTTTCAATGGTGTAGGACGGCCCATGAAATGGGCCGTCCTTTCAATTGAACCGCTTTTCAATTGAACATAACTCTGGATCACAGTGTCATAGAGACAAGGGGGCGGGCTCATTTGACTCAGACGACCAATCAGCATCTCAGGATCATTGTGAAGCTATCAAGCCACGCCCCTAGCAACCATTTAGAGCACCTTAGCAACACGTCCCATAGACTTCCATTGAGAGAGATCAAAGGGATATCTCAGGATAGAAGTGTCATAGAAACATGAGTGTGGGCTCGTTTGACTCGGGGCAGCAAGCAGCCAATCCTGAATCACCTCAACACACACTGGCCACGCCCTAGCAACCATTGTCGACCACCTTAGCAAACCAAAATTCACAGACTCATAGCTCAGAGAGTGGATTTCGTAGAAATGTGAAATTTGCCACATTTGAAGAGGCTGACGGGCTCTGTAAGAACATACCACACAATGGGGTAAAACTTGCACCCCTGGGGGGCAAGAACGTCCCAAAGTTGCCCCATTGACTTGAAACCGCTTTTCAATTGAACATAACTCTGGATCACAGTGTCATAGAGACAAGGGGGCGGGCTCATTTGACTCAGACGACCTATCAGCATCTCAGGATCATTGTGAAGCTATCAAGCCACGCCCCTAGCAACCATTTAGAGCACCTTAGCAACACGTCCATAGACTTCCATTGAAAGAGATCAAAGGGATATCTCAGGATAGAAGTGTCATAAGAAACATGAGGGTGGGCTCCTTTGTCTCGGGGCAGCAAGCAGCCAATCCTGAATCACCTCAACACTCACTGGCCACGCCCCTAGCAACCATTGTCGATCACCTTAGCAACCAAAATTCACAGAGGAATATCTTCCATTCTGAATGTCACAGAGGCGTGGGAGTTGGTTTATATCATTCATACTGACAAGAAGCCTTTGGAGTATCGTGATTGCTAGCTTGCACAAGCCACTCCCTAGCAACCAAACAGAGTACCCTAGCAACCGTTTTGCAAGACCTATATCTCTGCATTAGAACATCGTAGAGAGATGGGGGTTGGTTTATACATTCACACTGACTTTGGAGCTTCATGATTGGCAGCTGCCAAGCCACTCCCTAGCAACCAAACAGAGTACCCTAGCAACCATTTTGCAAGACCAATATCTCTGCATCAGAACATCGTATAGAGATGGGGGTTGGCTCTTTTGACTCATGCTAGCAAACAGGACTTGCTACATGCTACACATGCTAGCAAGTGAATAGCTACATGCTAATAGCGCTTAGCTAAGTGCTAAATCATGCCAATAAAATGCTACAAACTCCATAGTAACCATCTGTGACAACTACCAACCACCTAGTAACAACCATAGCAACCACTCAGATTACCCTAAATGCTAATCATGCTAGCAACATGCTAGCAACATGCTAATCATGCTAGCAAACTGCTAATCACGCTAAAATCATGCTAGCAACATGCTAATCATGCTAAATCATGCTAGCAACATGCTAATCATGCTAGCAACATGCTAGTCACATGCTAATCATGCTAGCAAACATGCTAGTCACATGCTAATCATGCTAGCAAACATGCTAAAAACATGCAAATCACGCTAAAATCATTCTAGCAACATGCTAGCAACATGCTAATCATGCTAGCAACATGCTAGCAACATGCTAATCACGCTAAAATCATGTTAGCAAACATGCTAATAATGCTAAAATCATGCTAGCAACATGCTAGCAACATGCTAATCATGCTAGCAACATGCTAGTCACATGCTAATCATGCTAGCAACATGCTAAAAACATGCTAATCACGCTAAATCATGCTAGCAACATGCTAGCAACATGCTAATCATGCTAGCAACATGCTAGCAACATGCTAATAATGCTAAATCATGCTAGCATCATGCTAGCAACATGCTAGCAACATGCTATCATGTTAGCAACATGCTAATCATGCTAGCAACATGCTAATCACGCTAGCAACATGCTAGCAACATGCTAGCAACATGCTAATCATGCTAAAATCATGCTAGCAACATGCTAATCATGCTAAAATCATGCTAGCAACATGCTAGCAACATGCTAGTCACATGCTAATCATGCGAGCAACATGCTAAAAACATGTTAATCACGCTAAAATCATGCTAGCAACATGCTAGCAACATGCTAATCATGCTAGCAACATGCTAGAAACATGCTAATCACACTAGCAACAGGCTAGCAACATGCTAATAATGCTAAAATCATGCTAGCATCATGCTAGCAACATGCTAGCAACATGCTAATCATGCTAGCAACATGCTAGCAACATGCTAATCATGCTAGCAACATGCTAGCAACATGCTAATCACGCTAGCAACATGCTAGCAAACATGCTAATCATGCTAGCAACATGCTAGCAACATGCTAATCATGCTAGCAACATGCTAGCTACATGCTAATCATGCTAGCAACATGCTTATCATGCTAGCAACATGCTAATCACGCTAAAATCATGCTAGCAAACATGCTAATCATGTTAAAATCATGCTAGCAACATGCTAGCAACATGCTAATCATGCTAGCAACATGCTAGTCACATGCTAATCATGCTAGCAACATGCTAAAAACATGCTAATCACGCTAAAATCATGCTAGCAACATGCTAGAAACATGCTAATCACGCTAGCAACATGCTAGGAACATGCTAATTGCTAAAATCATGCTAGCACATGCTAGCAACATGCTAGCAACATGCTAATCATGCTAGCAACATGCTAGCATGTAATCACGCTAAACATGCTAGCAACATGCTAGCAACATGCTAACATGCTAATCATGCTATCACTCTAATCATGCTAGCAACATGCTAGCAACATGCTAATCATGCTAGCACATGCTATAACATGCTAATCATGCTAGCAACATGCTAGCAACATGCTAATCATGCTAGCAACATGCTAGAATCATGCAACAACATGTAGCAACATGCTAGCAACATGCTAATCATGCTAGCAACATGCTAGCAACATGCTAATCATGCTAGCAACATGCTAGCAACATGCTAATCATGCTAGCAACATGCTAGCAACATGCTAATCATGCTAGCAACATGCTAGAATCATGCTAGCACATGCTAGCACATGCTAATCATGCTAGCAACATGCTAGTCACATGCTAATCATGCTAGCAACATGCTAAAAACATGCTAATCACGCTAAAATCATGCTAGCAACATGCTAGCACATGCTAATCATGCTAGCAACATGCTACAACATGCTAATAATGCTAAAATCATGCTAGCATCATGCTAGCAACATGCTAGCAACATGCTAATCATGCTAGCAACATGCTAATATGCTAGCAACATGCTAATCACGCTAGCAACATGCTAGCAACATGCTAGCAACATGCTATCATGCTAATCATGCTAGCAACATGCTAATCATGCAAATCATGCTAGCAACATGCTAGCACATGCTAGTCACATGCTAATCATCGAGCACATGCTAAAAACATGCTAATCACGCTAAAATCATGCTAGCAACATGCTAGCAACATGCTAATCATGCTAGCAACATGCTAGAAACATGCTAATCACACTAGCAACAGGCTAGCAACATGCTAATAATGCTAAAATCATGCTAGCATCATGCTAGCACATGCTAGCAACATGCTAATCATGCTAGCAACATGCTAGCCATGCTAATCATGCTAGCAACATGCTAGCAACATGCTAATCACGCTAGCAACATGCTCAAACATGCTAATCATGCTAGCAACATGCTAGCAACATGCTAATCATGCTAGCAACATGCTAGCAACATGCTAATCATGCTAGCAACATGCTTATCATGCTAGCAACATGCTAATCACGCTAAAATCATGCTAGCAAACATGCTAATCATTAAAATCATGCTAGCAACATGCTAGCAACATGCTAATCATGCTAGCAACATGCTAGTCACATGCTAATCATGCTAGCAACATGCTAAAACATGCTAATCACGCTAAATCATGCTAGCAACATGCTAGAAACATGCTAATCACGCTAGCACATGCTAGCAACATGCTAATAATGCTAAAATCATGCTAGCATCATGCTAGCAACATGCTAGCACATGCTAATCATGCTAGCAACATGCTAGCAACATGCTAATCACGCTAGCAACATGCTAGCAACATGCTAGCAACATGCTAGAAACATGCTAATCATGCTAGCAACATGCTAACATGCTAATCATGTTACAACATGCTAGCAACATGCTAATCATGCTAGCAACATGCTAGCAACATGCTAATCATGTTAGCGACATGCTAGAATCATGTTAACAACATGTTAGCAACATGCTAGCAACATGCTAATCATGCTAGCAACATGCTAGCAACATGCTAATCATGCTAGCAACATGCTAACAACAATGCTAATCATGCTAGCAACATGCTAACAACATGCTAATCATGCTAGCAACATGCTAGAATCATGCAAGCCATGCTAGCAACATGCTAGCGACATGTTAGCAAACATGCTAATCATGCTAGCAACATGCTAATCATGCTAGCAACATGCTAGAATAATGCTA